>CM070776.1:83093946-83517291 GCA_036346955.1 Dipus sagitta | reverse complement strand
CGGAAGTTAACGAAATACTTGACAACTCCAGATTCAAGAAAATGTATTTTATTCACATGTCACAAGAAAAGGGCTGAGGAATGGAAGATAGAGTGAGGAGAATGTAAGTACACCACACGGTATCACAGAGAAAGGGCTGAGGAAGGGAGGTAGAATAGGAAGAAAGGAAATACAGCATATGGTCCAGGAGCCCATGTAAACAAACATGGACCTCAAATTAAGAAATATGAGAAGGGAGTAAAAAGCAAGCGTGTGCTTCCAAAGATATTAAATGTATAGACAATAGTAGAAAGTGACCCATGCTTTCTGGGCATGGTAGCAAATGCCTTTAATTCCAGCACTCAAGAGGCAGTGGTAGGAGGATTGCCAAGAGTTTGAGGCCAATCTGAGACTACATTGTGAATTCAAGGTCAGCCTTAGCTAGAACAAGAGCACACATCAAAGAAAAACAAAACCAACAACAAAATAGTGACCCATCCCACCCCAGCAGCTTTGCCCATTTGGGAGATTGGAATCTCACTGGTGCTACAAACCAAAAGCATTCCTGCCACAGTTCCAAAGAGAGCCTATCTCTTCATGCGTAGAGAAGATACACTTTCGAGTTCATGCCCAGTACCCTTCAACACACCTATACCAGGTGTCCCAGACAATTGACCTGTGCTCAGCCTAGGAATCCACCTACATTGGGCAGAGTGTGCAGTCAAGAGGGATCTCACTGGATGAGACTGGCAAGGGAAAAATCCCACAACTGAGGCATGTAGGACAAGCTGAGACAGGCACGGCAAGGGTGCAGCATAGATCCTTCCCTTAAGGGCCTTCCTGATCCTACCTAGCCAGAAACTACTTACTCACTCAGGAACTCCCACATTCCTATATTGAAAATATTTGTGATTATTAAATGCATAAGAGGTACTCCAGTAAAGATTTGGTACTTAGAGTATATAATGTTTTATAAAATGGATTGCTTTCCATGGCATAAAAATTTATCTTCTTGTCAATTCAACTCTTTTTTATCTTTACACATATTTCTCCCTTCATTTAAAACTTTTAATTTTAAATAGGGCACAAAAGACAGACTAAAGAATGTTTGCACCAAAATCAAATTTGGTGAACAAATGAGTTTATTTATCTTACTTCCAGAGCACAAGTCAGGTTTTACTTACAAAATCATTGGTAAATCGAAGGCAGTTGCATCACAGAAAAGTCTAGCCAGAATCCTGGATAACCATCTCATGAAAGTTGCATCAAGTATCACTTCTAACAAGTCTCCTACCTACATATAATCTAGTCTCCCCCATGATCATTTTCAGCTGAAGGGAAAGTGGAAGGGAACAATTGCTAAAATCCCAGGTGAAGTCTCATGACTTTCCCCACCTCCACCTACTAGGAGTGTAAATAGCTCATTACCATTACTATTACCATAGACCTGTTATCACAGTTTTGTCTGCTCCAAAGTTGACATAATTACAGGGCTAAAACATTCTTCATTTAAGGTGGCATCATGTTATGTCTGGAGCAAAAGCTCCATACATCATCCAATCACATTCCCCTGGAGCTTATAATTTTTCTGCCACCACTTCAGCAAAACTTCCTAAGCCTTAGGAGAGGCAATATATCTATAGTCTCTGTTTGAGCAATGGGCAACCATGCCTCTTCAACAGTTATTTATTGTGAGAAACTTAACCAGTTATGATTCTCTTCATCAACAACCGTCACCCATCGGAAGAAGTTCTTCTACACAACCAAGATAGGCAGCAATATTAACAGCATTAGTGAGGCAGAAAAGGCCATTTGCTAATTACTGACTTGTAGTACTTATTGTTGCCAGAGGCCAACCACTCCTTGCTCAATGGAGCAAAAAGTCACTGAAAAGGTCCTTCACACCCCAGAGTAGTTAGAAGAAGGAAATGGATAAGGCAAAACAGAGACCCTTGGCAAATTTACCACATAGCTGACGGCCATTTAACTGCATAGCTAACTGCCACATATGATTTTGTAAATCCCTGCTTGCCCCACATTGGTGCTATTGTATCTGCCCTGCTACTATGGAATCCACCTTGATGCTAGAGGTAAAATGAAAATGAAGGTTGAGTTCAAGGCTGGAGTTTCTTTGGGAGCAATCCCAGCTTTTGTCCCTGTGGTTGTTTGCGTCAGGTGTCCCCCATAAACTTAGGTGTTCTTCATGCTAAGTTCCTAGCTGATAGAGATTTCAGAATTAATGACTCCTGGAGGGAGTGTATTGTTGGGGGTGGGCTTATGGGTGTTATAGCCAGTTTCCCCATGCCAGTGTTTGGCACACTCTCCTGTTGTCCACCTTATGTTGGCCAGGGGGTGATGTCCACCTCCGGCTCATGCCACTGTTTTCCCCTGCCACTGTGGAGCTTCCCTTTGAGCTTGTTAGCCAAAATAAAGCTCCTTTTCCCACAAGCTGCTCTTGGGCAGTTGATTTCTACTGGCAACAAGAACCTGACTACAATAGTCAGGTCCCTAGGAATGGTGTCATTTGCTGCTAGACACTTTAATGTGTGGCTGTGATCTTTTGGAGCTAATTTTCAAGAGCAATGTGGAAGTATTTGAAACCTTGGCCTAAGAGATGCCTTGCAGTGCTGTAAGTACAGCTTAATGGACCATTCTGCTCAGAATTGAAAAACCTGAATGCAGTAAGAACTATGCACTGTGAGGTTTGGCTTATTAGGGTGAGAAAGAGCTTTGCTTGGACTGGGCTAGCAGTTTGTGTGGGAAGCTTGCTCATATGCCCATGTCCTGAGAAGTTGTGCTATGTTGCTTTGCGTAGAAACGAAGTGGTGTGGGCAGAGGGATATGGCACAGGAAAAAATGAAATCTTTGAGCCTAAACTGCCACCTGTTCACCTACAAATTGTTTGAGGTATTACAGCCTTTGAGATTGGGCCAGCTGACCTGCACTGGGGCAACAGGAAGAATGTAGACTCTTTTGAAGGGGTCTGAGAGAACAAGGAGTGTCCTGTTCTTCAAAGTTTGCTTTATTCCCCCCTGGATTAACAAATTGGCACCCTACCTCGTATTATGGATTATAAGAAGTGCAGGAAAGAGGGTCATTGAGTTTGCAACACTGTCTTCTCTTTTGGAAACGGCCATGGGCAATGTGAAGCAGGTTTTCTGGATGCCTATATGGAGACCCCATGGGGCCATGAAGATGAACTATGGATTTCAGTGGAGACCCAGTGTAGATGCCAGGACCATGAGGTGGCTGCTATGGAAAGGTGCCGACCCCAATGAATTTTTTCAGGACTTTGGTTAGCCTAGCTGGAGGGGTGGAATTGGAATGCCACAGACTTATTGCTGCTTAGAATTATCAAACTTGGAGATTTGTCACTGGCTGGAGTTGTTGGACTTGAAGTTATAGAGTTTGATGTTTGCTCTGGTTGTTTTAAATCTTGTATTGGTTGAATATTTCTTGGCTATGCCAAATGCCATCTTTTGCAGTGTGAGTATTTATTCTGTGCCATTATGGGTTTTTGGAGGGAATTTTTTCATATAATGGCTCAGTTAAAATACCTTGTATTATGGGGGATGTTTGAACATTATTAGGATTGATAAAAAATATGCGGACGTTTAAAGTTGAATGAATGCATTGAACTTTATATCGTGTATGGTTATTAGTTTACACATGCCAGGGATGGAATGTGGTGGTTTGAGTCAAGTGACCCCCATAAACATAGGTGTTCTTCATGCTAGATCCCCAACTGATGGAGATTCGGAAATTAATGCCTCTGGGCGGGAGTGTATTTTGGGGGTGGGCTTAAGGGTGTTATGGCCAGTTTCCCCATGCCAGTGTTTGGCACTCTCTCCTGTTGTTATTGTCCACCTGATGTTGGCCAGAAGGTTATGTCCACCCTCTGCTCATGCCATCATTTTCCCCCACCATCTTGGAGCTTCCCCTCAAGCCTGTAAGCCAAAATAATACTCTTTTTTTCACAAGCTGCTCTTGGTCAGGTTATTTCTACCAGCAAGTAATTTCTACCAGCAATGTACAACTGACTGCAACAGTCCCCAAATTCCTTTCTTTCACTCTCATTAGTGTTGGAGTAATCATTCCAGAGAAATTACCCCCAAATCTCTGGAGGACCCAGCGAGATTGTCCTTCACCCTTACCCCCATTGGTCAAGGGAGGAATGCTTCTCCTGAGTCTCTCTACCCACTGGAGTTCCCTGGAACTGGGAACAGTGTTCCTACATTGTGATTATAGGGCCCCCTTCCAGTTATCCCAGGAGACCATGAGACCCAGGACCAGAGTCTCAGAGTGGAAGAAGATGAGGACAGGTCAGATGTATGAACCAGGTAAGGGCCCCTTGAGAACTAGACAAGTAGAGCTGGTTCAGAATTGATTACCCCACAACGGATTGTATCTGAAGCCCCAAAACGATGGACTGGTCTCCAGGACTTTGCAAAGCCTTGATTGGATTCTGAGGTGGAAAATGGTCCCTAGGAAAAACAAGTTGGCCTCAATGGGATACTGAGGTCATGGTCTCCTGAGTAATAGATAGGATAGGAATTTAAAATGGGTTATGTATAACTTCTGAATGAATGGTGAATGAATGTGCAAATGACTGTAACGGTTCCACAGCCCTGTAGCTACAGGATCTGATTGGGCTCTCACCTGCAGTTCCACTGGAAGATATATTACCTTAGTGGGCATGCATCCCTCCATAACAGAGGGGCTGACCAGGTGTGGTTGTTTGATTCAGATGTCCCCCATAAACAGCTGTTATGAATTCTAGGTTCCCAGCTGATGAAGATTTGGGAATTAACACCTCCTGGAGGCAGTGTATTGTTTGGGGTGGGCTTATGGGATTTATAGGCAGCAACCCCGTGCTAGTGTTTGGTAAACTCTCATGTTCCTCTTGTCTACCTTATGTGGGCCAGGGGGTGATGTCCACCCTCTACTCATGCCATAATTTTCCTCTGACATCATGGAGCTTCCCCTTGATCCTGTAAGTCAAAATAAGCCTCTTTTCCCACAAGCTGCTCTTTGTTGAGTGATTTCTACCAGCAATGGGAACCTGACTGCAACACCAGGCATGGTGTTTATAAGTATGGCCCTATGTTAAGGCTTCCTTAAGTAAGTCCCCTTTGGGGGTTTCCCATCCACTTGAGAGAGAAGATTGCCTTCTCCACCCCTCCCTGTGTACCACATGGGTTTAGGAATATATAAACTCTCCAAACTCCTATTAGGGAACCATTTGTATTATGGGGTCTGCACAGTCCCAGTGTGAGACTCATACAGCCCTGAAACCATGTCTCACAACTTCAAATGAGTATATACTGCAAACTTTGGAATTAAGATGAAGCTCTCCAAATTAAGAACATTTTATAAAATGTTTTGACTCTTTTTGACATGGGCTAGCCTCCTGAAAGGACTCTAGATTTGACTCTGGTCATCAGGGTCTGAAACATATGCATGGGAACACCTACCACCCAGATCAGTTCCCATGTATTGATTTATGGTATATGCTGTTTCAGGAAGCTCCAGGATGGCCCCAGACCATATTGTGTACAAGGACAATCAAGCCTGAAGACAGTTTTTCAAGAGAACGAGATGTTGCCAACTATGCCACCTCCATACTAGCCCCAATTGCCAGTACCACATGGTGCCAAGTCCACTGTTGGTCCTCCAATATGCCCACGCCAATGCAACACTCACTGAATAGCCAGCCCTGCCAGACTTGACAAACATGTGGAGACACTTGACAGAGTCTTGTGGGCTGTGCTCTAGAGTTGAGCCCATTCCAATGTTTCTATAGAAGGAGATGCCAGGCTAACCCCTCCTTCAAGCAGCTGGTGGGTATGTAAACAGGCCACCAAATCTCATCTATAAGCTTTTCACCAACCCTGACCTCATTACCTGGTGATTGCACACCTCACCATAAACTTAGAAACCACAGGCTATAACAGACATGTTGTCCTCCATCATGGACACCCATAGGCCAACCAGGGATGACTTCCATCAGCTCCTTGCCACACTCTTTGACTCTGAAGAAAAGTGATGAGTCCTCCAGGCCAAAAGAATATGTATATCCATGCAGGTTTTAGCTGATGGTGCCCTGCTTAGTGTCTGGCCATACTGTGACCCTAATACAGATGCAGGTGCCAAATCTCACAACCTCATGAGACAAGCCATCTTCAAAGGGGCTAAGGCAGGGGGCAGAAGCACCACCCTTTTGACATATGCAAGTGAAGTAATTCAAGATGAAAAAGAACCTCCCAGTCAGTTTTATGAGAGACTTTGTGATGCGTACTGCAGATATACTCCATTTAACTCTGAGTCACCTGAAAATCAGTCAATGGTAAACATGATTCTGTTACTCAGTCAGCATATGGCGCACTTAGCAAGCTGCAATGCTTAGAAGGTTTCCCTGGGAAAGATGGAAATGAGCTACTTGAAATTGTATCTAAGGTTGTTGCCAACCAGGAAATTACCACAAAAAAAGAAAAGGTCCAATGGTATGAGAGAAAAGCCCACATCCTAGTGGTTTCCATTAAAAAAAAAAAAGGCCATGAACACAACTAAGCCTAGATTCAAAGGAAAAGAAAGAGGGAGATGACCAACATCCTTGGACAAAAATCAATGTGCCAGAGCTGACAAAAGAAATGAGCATACTCAAGAAAGGCCTCAAAAAAGAGGAGAAATTGTAGTCTCCTAGCAGAAGGGAAGGACATGATCAGATTCTAACACTGAGGACAATGATTAGGGTGCAAATCACACTGAGGGTGACCAGGATCAATTGCAATAGGCCTCCAGGAGCCCATGTTGTAAGTCCATCTGGGAAGCCAGACCATGAACTTCATGTTGGATACTGGGGCAGCCATTTTAACAGTGTCCATCCCGACTGGGAAATTCATGTGAGACTCCATCTACATAATGAGGGCAACAGGCTCTACTAAGAAATACCAATTCTGTGAGTCACAAGTCTGTGTGGTAGGAGGTCACTGAGTTCTCCATCAATTTATATATGCGCCTGGAACACCCAAGCCCATGTTGGGATGAGATTTGTTGCCTAAGTTGGGCACTATATTAACCATGGATATAGATCCTACAAATTCTGAAAAGTGCTCAGATGTCCTCCCCTAAGGAAGATGGAGGTCAACCCAGAAGAAAAATGACTCCACCAAAAGGGAAAAACCCAGGTCACCTCACACACTGGCAAATGCCAAGAAATGTTCCCTCTGGTCTGGGACACCAAGGAAAAATAGGACTTGCTAAAGGCAACCCTACAGTGCTAGTGACATTAAAGCCTCACACCATTCCAGTAAGACAGAAACATTATCCAAATTTCCTAGCAGCCCAAATGAGGATAGCCCCACACATCAAGAGACTCAAAGTTAAAGCAGTCTTACAGGAAATTCAATACCCATGGAACACTCCCTTTCTTCTGGTAAAGAAGCCAAGTTCCAGTGATTATTGGCCAGTTCAGGACCTAAACAGGGTTAATGATTCCACCAAAAAGCTACACCCTACAGTACTCCACCCATCCACTTTGCCACGTTTAATACCTGTCATGGCTGCAGTCTTTACATATTTGGACTTAAAGGATGCCTTCTTCTGCCTGAGGCTGGCAGAAGTAAGTCAACACCTGTTTGCCTTCAAATGGGAAGATCTAGAAACTGGATCAAAGGGGCAACTGACCTGGACTCACCTCCCCCAGGGTTTCAGAACTCTCCAACCAGCTTTGGGGCGGTACTTGCAGAAGAACTCAAGAACAGACAGCCTGCTGTGTGTACTATCCTGCAGAACATTGACGACCTGCTGCTTAAGGTATCCATGAAGGAAATTTGTGAAGAGAGCACCAGAGAACTATTGTTCTTCCCACAAAAGATATGACTCAAGGATTCTCAAAAGAAAACTCAATTATGTCAAGAGGACATCACCTACTTTCGATACCATCTCAGTCAATGGCAAAGGAGACTGAGAGAAGAAAGAACTAAGTGATCATTCAATACCATCACCTCAAAACTAAGAGACAACTCACAAAGTTTTTGGAGACAGTTGGGTTTTGTCAGGTTTGGATCCCAGAATTATCTACCATTCTTATGCCTCTCCCCAATGCCCTCTGAGAATCTGCTCAGGACCCATTGAAATGGGAAAAAGAAGATCCTTTTGACAACTCAAAAGGGGACTGAATGAAGCTCCTGAATTGGCAATCCTGGACATCACTCACCCCTTTGATCTCTACATAGATGAAAAAGGAATTCTAACCCAATGGCTGGGACCATGAAACAGTACAGTGGCCACCTGTGCAAAAGACTTGACCCAGTGACCTCAGAATGGCCTCCTTGCCTCCGGGCACTAGTGGCCACAGTAGTGCTGGTACAAGAAGCAAAGTGACTCTGGGACAAAACTTCTCTGTCAAAGTGTCACACCAGCTCATCTCTTTGCAAATAAGACTGACAGCTATTATATGACTGGTGAGTGAGTGGCTTGATACCATACCATGTTGAGGGGGAAATCCCTGCCTAAGGGTGGAAGACATTCAGGCCTTAAATCCTGCCCCATATTTACCTGAAGAAGAGAGGAAGCAACTCCATAATTGTGGGGAGATTATGGAAAAAATTCTCCTCATGGCTGTACCTAACGGATGAGCTATGCCTTAATTCAGACATAGTGCTTTTCATTGATGGAAGCTGAACCCTACAATGAGGAGAATACCACACTGGGTATGTGCTGACCACTGAGGAGCAAGTTGGTGAAGAAGGCTGACTGCCCAATAACTGGTTGGCTCAAAGAGCTTAACACCATGCACTAAATTTCATGCTCCTCCTTGTAAAGGGAAAACAGGCTAACATCTACACTGACTCTCAATATGCCTTTGCTACTCTGCACTTATATGGGGCAAGATATTGGGAAATAGGACTAATAATTTTCAGGAGAGAAAAGAAATTAAACATAGTAATCAGATCCTTCAGCTTTTAGAAGCAAACAAGGTTCCCAAGCCATAGCAGTAGTACATTGTCAAGCACACACAAAGGGCTGAGATGGGATAAGTCAAGGAAACTAACTGGCAGATCAAACAGCTAAAAGAGGAACCCTCTGGGAAGATTTAACTGAGAAAATATGGTTTGCACTCCAGGTTTTCCCTGAGTTTCCTAGAAGAGAGAAAACGATTAACCAATGAGGGGGGGCACTGAAAATCAGAAAACCAAGAAGTCTGGTTTGTTGCCACATATAGGAAAATAATAGTCCCTGAGGCAACTGCACCCATTCTAGTCCACCAAGTCCATGAAACAAGATTTGTTACAGAGATATTTGGTGGTCCCAAGGTTTCCTACACAGACTCAACAAGCTAGCAAAGCTTGCCTACAATGTGAATGGAACCAATCCCAAGGTAAGACTAAAGGCCCTAAGGCTGACACAAAAATGAGTATTCTAACCATTTGAACATCTAGACATGGACTTTAATAACATTCAAGCAAGCATAGGGTACCAATATCTGGTACTCATAGTGTGTACCTTTTCAAGCTGATGAAAGCCTTTCTACCCCACACAGAAGAGGCCCAAGAGGTGTCATGATTTCTGAGCTGTGAGATTATCCCATCCATTGGAGTCCCAATGAGTATACACTCTGATAATGGACCAGCTTTTGTCCATCAGGTGGTCCAACAGATGTCCAAAGCAGTGATATTAACTCAGGACTTACACACATGGTACCACCCTGAGGCTTCAGGCAGAGTTGAATGAATAGGACTTTAAAAACAACAATGACAAAGCATTTTCCAGAAATGGGCTTCCCTTGGCCCAATATTCTGCCACTTGAACTGTTTAGGGTGGATTTCATACCTACAAATGTGGATACTCCCCATTTGAGATTGTGTTTGGATGCCTGCATCTGCTACTCCTGAGGGACTCAGGGTAACTCTGGGAGTATCAGCATACCTGTCTCAAATGATTATTGAAGGACTTGGCTATCACTACACAGATAATTGTCCAACAGCTAAATCACTCTCCCCTCTGATTGTTCAGGGTCCCATACATCCCTGGCACCCATGGAACTGGATTTGCATAAAGGTCCCAGTAAAGGAAAGTGTAGACCCAAACTGGGAAGTGCATTATCAAGTTTTCCTCACCACTTCTTCAGCTCTTAAAGTTGCAGGTATCAAGCTGTGGATTCATCACATCCATGTGAAGGTGAGCTCCTCTCTCATCCAGACCTGTACATTAGAAACAGATCCTAAGAGTCCTTTGCTGTTAGAAATCTCCAGGAAGGAAAACCAAGATGAGGAACAGAAATCAGCCCCTGATAACCCCAACGCTGGGCTTGTTTGTGATGGTGATTCCACCAGCAAATGACACATACTTAACCCTAAGAGTTACACTCATTCAAATTCCTGGGGGCTCATCTAGGAGCTGTCAAATGGCTCCCATGACTTTTATTAAAGTCACAAAAGATGAATTGTGCACTGTTACTTTTAGATAGTGTATGATGATGATCCCACACTGTGGTGGATCAAAATCAATGGCGTAAAATACAAAAGGAAGAACTACTAAATCTCTTGGACTTTTATGGGCATGAGGCCCACTTGGAAGAAAATAGTTGGGAGGAGTATTATTGGGCCCATCTAAAGTTCTGGTCCTGTGTTGATTTAGCCAGCCAATCCATCTTGGGACCTTCTGCTGAGCAAGCAATAAAAAAGGTTTAATAAAAACCCTCACTTTAGATCTCAAAGGAGGAATCTTAGTATAGCTGACCTTGAGTGATCCCATCACATTGGGCACTCGCACTCTTGAATTGGGACAATATCTTAGCCAGGGAGCATGATCCTCAACCATGACCCTCAAGCTATCAGTCACCAAGTGAGAGGTTTTCCTTCCAGTGAACAAAAATTAACTCCTTAGACAACCCTTGGGACCTTAAACCTGTCCCTAAATGGAAAAGCCAACAAATTTGTTCCTTATGTTCCTTCTCAAAATGTTGAATTTGGTAAATGCTAGCCATGAGCTCCTCAATCTAGCAGACCCATTACTGGGAAAAGGTTCTTGGATATGTTTGCATGAAAGCCAAGTCACCTATACTGGGTAACCAAAGCCTATCTAATAGCACAAAAAGGACTTGTATAACTGTGCCACCTGTTCAGGTCATAGGAGACGCCCAATGTGTGGGCAATGACAAGGGCTGTACATGGGTAATTAAAGGTGTTGTGGCCCCTAAGAGTACATACTTTGCCTACCCCAAAGTATTTACACCTGTTTCCTGGGAGAGGATTGCAGACTAGTGTTCCTAGCTCCTGACTTGGATGTACTCCCAGGAGATGAGGTACAACAATACTTGTACCCTTCAGATCAAGGAATAAAAGGACTCCATTTCTGTTTACAGTCCTGCTAGGAGTAGCCCTGAGAGGAACTGTGGATACCAGTGCTGCTGCAATAGGCATCTAACAAGTTCAACAGAGCCAACTCTCTACTCTTGTTCAAGAGAGCATATCCACTTTTCAGAATCAGATAGACTCGTTGGAAGCAATGGTCCTCCAAAACTGCAGGGGATTAGACTTGATTATTGGTGAAAAGGGGGATATATGTATTTTTCTAAGTGAGGAATGCTGCTTTTATGCTAATCAATCAGGGATGGTGTGAGAATATGCTAAAAGGTTACTAGAAAGAATTAAGACAAGAAAGAAGTACAGGGCTGGAGAGATGGCTTAGCAGGTAAGGGGCCTGCCCATGAAGGCTAAGGACTCCCATTCAACTCTCCAGGGACCCATGTAGTCCAGACACACAACATGATGCAAGGGCACATGGTTGTACATGTGCACAAGATGTTGCACATGCCTGAAGTTCGATTTTTGTGGTGGAGGCCCTGGCATGCTAATTCTCTCTCTCTCTCCCTCTCTCTCTCTCATTAAAAAAAAAGACAAGGAGTGCAAATGAATTCCAGTGGAATGGGAATCTTGGCTGGCTCCCTTAGTGGGGCCCCTTATAATGAAAAAGTTGGGGCTCATTTTTGAAACATGCATCTTACATGCCCTATTCAGATTCATCTGAATTAGAATGGCAGCAATAAGGCAACAAATGATATGCCAGGATTACCAACCAATCTCTTCAAGATGAGATCCTAAGGCATTATGAAGGTGAAGAGGAGGAAATGAGGTAGAAAATACCACTAACTAAGTGCTGACTTAGATAGTAGATACTGGTTATTGCTAGAGAAAAAAGGCCTAGACAACATCTCCCCGACCCCGCTGTCAGAGCAGCCAAAAGGAGGTTATGGAAAAATACAGAATGCATTTGGCAACCTTACTGCATAGCTGAATAGCTGACTTTTGTGGAACTGAATAGCTAACTACCCCATATGGTTTTGGAAAAACCCTGCTGGCATGTTTGCCTCTCCTTGCTTCTATGATGTCCACTCTTGTAGAGAGCTGCGTAGTGCTGCACCTTAAAGATGGCGCTGGTTGCTGCCTTCCACCTTCCCGATGGTGAGTGCTCTCTGTGGTAAACAACTCCATATTTGGCTGGGGCTGATGATCTGGCTTGCCTCCGCATATGTGGGTCTATCTGCCATCACCACGTGGCGTACTGGGGTTGGTTGACCAGAGGCTTTATATATTATGGGTTGACTTTCCCTGGGGTCAGAAGATTGTTCAAGGTTCCTGAATAGACTGCTTAAAGAAGAATCCAAGTGTTGCGTCTTCCTTGCTGGTCGAGGAGGTCGTGACAAGTGGTGGCCCGTACGGGGACCCTTCAAGGGATTCAGAACTTTTTGCAGTCAGGGCAGCACGCTGGTAAGTTCCCAGGTAAGTGGGACGGAAGGACCGCGACAAGAGCGGTTAGATTGCTCTTCTCTGTAGATAAAGAGAGAGCGGAATAAGTTCGCGGGACAGCGAACCAAAAGTGAAAGTTCAAAAAAGGCACTGCTAGGTTGATTATGGGCGCTTCACAGTCGCACCCAATTTTTTTGGCTCTGAATAAGCTGCTTCGTTCGAAGAATTTAAAGCTTAAGAAAGGGACTTTAGAAAGATTTTTGGAGGAGTGCGATACTGTCGCACCTTGGTTTGCTGATTCTGGCAACCTTAACATCCCATCTTGGAATAAGCTAGGGAGAGACCTCGATTTTGCCTGGGACCAAGGCACACTTAAGCCTGGTGTTCGCCCTATTTGGAAATTAGTACGAAGTTGCCTTGAGGATCAAAGATGCAATGACGTGATAGAAAATGGCCAGGCTGCTCTAGAAATGTTACAAGAGGAAAGATCAGAACAGGCGAACAGCGAGAAAGGGGAAAAGCACAGAACATGACTTTACCCTGATCTGAAAGATCTTCAAGGCTTAGATGGCCCGGAGTCTACGGACTCTGAGGCCGAAACCAGTGATTTAGAAGAGGAAGACCTACAGGCCCTCAGAGAGCAGGTGGAAAAACTTAAAATCAGAAAAAGGGAGAGAAAAAGGGAAAGGGAAAACCCTGGAATAGACCCAAAGATGCAGGGCAACTGTGGGCTTACGCCTCCACCACCATTGCCACCAGTATATAGTGAGGCAGGACGATTCGCTCCTGCTGGGTGCTCGGGGCAGACTTTTTGCCCAGAGACATGGAGACAGGTTCGCATAGAGTTACCTCTTGCTTACCCTGTATTCCAAGATCCACAGGGACAGAGGTATCATGAGCCCTTGGATTTTAAGGTGATAAAATTTCTGGCCAAATCAGTCCGCACTTATGGTATTACAGCCTCATTTACATTGGCTCAAGTGGAGGCTCTCAATAGACATTGCATGACACCTAGTGATTGGTGCAGCCTGGCACGTGCATGCTTAAGCCCAGGACAATACCTGGACTGGAAGGCCTTTTTGATAGAGTATGCAAATGAACAGGCTGCTGCCAATCACACGGCAGGACAGCCGGCCTGGGATAAAGATATGTTGCTAGGGCAAGGCAGGTTTGCTAATCAACAAACAGGCTATCCTGTTCAGGTGTTTGAACAGATCAACCAAATTGCAATCAAGGCCTGGAAGTCGTTGCCTAATAAAGGGGAAGTAAGTGGAAATCTTACTAAGATCCTGCAAGGACCTATGGAACCTTTCTCTGATTTTGTAGCCCGGCTGGTAGAAGCTGTAGGCAGGATTTTTGGAGACCCAGACACAGCTATGCCTCTTATTAAACAATTAGTTTATGAACAATGTACTAAAGAATGTAGGGCGGCCATAACACCTTACAAGAATAAAGGCCTAGAGGCCTGGATGAAGGTGTGCAGAGAGCTAGGAGGCCCCCTGACTAATGCTGGCCTAGCAGCAGCAGTAGTCCAACTGACGCGAACTAGACGAGAGAACTGATACTCTGTGGGATTAATGGAAGTTGTACTGATATTTCGCCCATGGTTATGTTAGGGGGCGGAGGCTTTTGTAATGCTAGTTTTACATGGAATCGCTCGGAAATTTTTGAAAAAAGCCTTAGTCGGAGTGCCTCTGGTAGCAATATGACTTTCTCTCCTACTCCTGTGTGTGTTTGGCCTCCATTCGTATGGTTGGTCAGTAATGGCAGTATAGAAAATAACTGGTTAAACTGTACCAATGAGACATGCTTTTACGCCTTGTGCTGGGATGCCTCTAAGCATCCCATAGCCGTGGTTACCCGCATGCCTCGATATGTGCCTGTTCCCGTAGAAGCACCTAGCAGTATGACCTTGCTGAGGCCCAAAAGAGATTTTGGCATTACAGCCGCCATTGTGACTGCTATTACTGTTGCTGCCGTTGGGGCTACAGTGTCAGCTGTGGCTCTGTCTAGCACGGTTCAGACAGCCTCAACCTTGAATAATTTGTCGGCCACAGTGGTCCATGCTTTGGATTTGCAAACATCCTTAAATTCTCAAATAAAGGGGGGACTGATGATTGTTAATCAACGCATCGACCTGGTCCAAGAGCAAGTAGATACACTTTGGCAGCTGGCCCAGCTAGGTTGCGAATGGAAAATGCCAGGATTGTGTGTCACATCTGTTCAGTATGCTAACTATACAAGAGCTGCTAATTTGTCTAGGTCTCTGTCTAGTTTTCTTCTACAGAATTGGTCGCTTGATTTTGAAGATACCTTAAAGGAGCTGAGGTTGGCTGTGGTCCATGTGAATTCCACCAGAGTGGATCTCTCTCTTGCCACAGGATTATCATCATGGCTGACATCTGCTATGAATCACCTGAAGGAGTGGGCGGGAATAGGAGCCTTAGCAGGCCTTCTAGTGTTGATTTCCTTAGTCTGTCTGTGGTGTTTATGCAGAATCAGAGCTACGCAGAGGCGTAATGCAGCCATGATTATTCAAGCTTTTACAGCCATGGAAATGGGACAGTCCCCCCAAGCCTGGTTGGCCACTGTAAAACCTTGACGCTCAGGATGTGAGGCAAAGCACTGCACCCCGAGTCAGCTTTTGGCTTTTGGCGACTTGGAGAAGAGTATGTTCGTTTGCATGCGGGTTGATACCCCAGATCCCGCCTCTGAAAAAATGGTATCGGACGGGTCTGGCACTCATGGGATGGATAACAGCTTATGAGGACCAGACAGTTGTCCTTGTGAACTTCAGAGATCGAACCTCTACTCTTGCCTGTTGCGTCTTAAAAACAAAAAGGGGGAACTGTAGAGAGCTGCGTAGTGCCGCGCCTTAAAGATGGCACTGGTTGCCGCCTTCCACCTTCCCGATGGTGAGTGCTCTCTGTGGTAAACAACTCCATATTTGGCTGGGGCTGATGATCTGGCTTGCCTCCGCATATGTGGGCCTATCTGCAATCACCACGTGGTGTACTGGGGTTGGTCGACCAGAGGCTTTATATATTATGGGTTGGCTTTCCCTGGGGTCAGAAGATTGTTCAAGGTTCCTGAATAAACTGCTTAAAGAAGAATCCAAGTGTTGCATCTTCCTTGCTGGTCGAGGAGGTCACGACACACTCTGCTGCTATGGAATCACTGTGGTGTCAGCCCTGCTCCTATGGAATCTACATTGCTGTTATAACATAAAATGAAAGTCCAGGTTGAGCTCAAGGCTTGAGATTCTTTGGGAGTGATCCCAGCCTTGTTCTCAAGATAAATGAATTTCTCTCTTCCACTCTCATTGGTGTTGGAATAATCATTCCAGAAAAATTGCCACAATATCAGTATTCTATGTATAGAGATCCATTGTTTAGGCAGCAATTTAACAAGCACATCTTATCCATTGAACAAAACAGTAGCAGCTGCTTTCCAACTGGTGCCTATGAACTCCCTAGCAACAGGCTTTTGACCTGGTTTACAGAACCAGACATGAACTCATTCCTGAGGAGTGGGCCTTAAATACAATCAGAAACTTGTTGATAGTATCCACAGTAGTTGTACTACAATAAAACTAGGAAGAACATCTAGTCTGGAATGTTGGTACTATGGATGCATGAAGCATCCATAGCTAAGTAGAACTGTTGATGACCATTATCCTCCAGCACTCTACATAAAAGACACTTAACCACAAAAAGGCCCAGATGCTACTATAAAACAGCTTCTATTGTACACTCTTTATCAAAAAGAGAGACTGGCCTTTAGTCTCCTCGCTATCTATATTGCTGCCCCCTCCTGGCATGTTATCTGGTTAGTGTAGCCATAGGCACAAACACACCTAAAAAAAAAAAAAAAAAAAAGCTTTCTTATCTACATGTGAACTTTCTTATCATTGATTTATTGGTAAGAAAGTTTCTGTTTGTGCTCCAAATTCATGTAATCTTAGAAACTTGTAACCCACCAATAGTATAAATTAATTCAAGAAAATGTCCAACTGGCTGCTATACACACTATTAAAATTCTGAGCTATCAGAGCTGGGTACTAAGCCTTTGAAAGTTATTCCTCTAAGATGGCATAAATAAACTTTCTCATACTCCACTCTATCTCTGTTGCCATCTCTGTGTAACTCAGTTTCTCATAACTCCAGCATTACAATTGCCAGTAAGAATGGAGTGAATTTTCAGTTCAGTCTCAGCATGATTTCTCCAAAGATTATATGTCTTCAGTAATAGGGTCTTACTATCCAGTTTTGGAGTGTAACCAACAACAGTGACAATATACTATCATCTGTGACTGTGGCAATCTGACACCCCAACTCTTGGGTTAAAGTCCAACTAAGATCCCCAAATAGTTCCATCTCTCTCAAAGGAAGGTACTGCAATTTCAGTACACTTTCTGCTGTATAGGGCAGAAATTGAGGGAGATGTGTAGTTATTTTTACCCTATTTTAACATTACCTCAACTATCCTTTCTTTTTGGCTTCTCTCTTTTCTCTTTTCAACTCCCTTCTGCATGGGACCTGGGCACATTTAAAACTATGCAGATGGAAGATTTGGTAGATTTCTGTGGAATACCAGAATAAAACTTCTTCTGTTTTCCCTTTTCCCCCATTTGTAAAGCCAGAAACCGGAGGTATGTGTACATGTTCCATGGAAAATTGAGATTTTTCTTGGTTTTAAAAAAAGTGCTCAGTACTGGTAAGTTTCAAGGGAACTAATGCATGTCTACTTATTATTTTATTTAGAGAGAGAGAGAGAGGTGGTGTGTGTGTGTGTGTGTGTGTGTGTGTGTGTGTGTGTGTAGGCACACCAGGGCCTCTTGCCATGGCAAACATATTCCAGATGCATGTGCCATTTTGACTTTGTGCATATGGCTTTACGTGAGTACCAGGGAATCAAACACAGGCCCTCAGGCTTTGTAAGCAAGTAACTTTAACTACTCGTACACCTCACCAGCCAAATGCTTTAAGATTACTAGACCTAGGAAGTACACACAGATATGCAGTGGACCAAGACTGAATCTGAAGGGAAGCACAGATCTTACCTGAGGTTCTGTGTGTGCTGCAAAGACAGGAGCAACATCTTGGGTTGGAGCTGAAGATCAGACTGTGCAATTCCTAATGAACACACTTTTCCTTTTCCTTATGCATTCTGGTCTAGTTTCTGTTGTGGCTGAAAAAGCATGTTCTAAGATACTTTTGTTTCCTGTATTGCATCTAAATACTATGTAGCTCTTAATCCAAACAACCCAACGGATTGGCCCCTTAAAATGGTAAATTTATCCTGAATGCTATCATTTTTACCTCCTATCTAGATTGAGAAATATGATATAGTCATATTGTGACTCAGAGAAAAAAACGGTCAAAGGAGTGTCTTAAGAGACTAGTAGAGGCTTAAACAATAAGGGAACAATAGCCCTTCCTGCTTCATTTGGTTATCAGAAATTATTTGATTTTTCTGACCTGTAAGGCTCAATAATTACTCCAGAAGTTTTTTTTTTCTCTTTTCTTTTTATTCAGTAATATTGTCCCTGGTGATTGGGACATAATTAGAGGCTTATTGTGTATGCTTGAGACATATCATAGGCACAAGTCCAAAGGAGTATGAAAGAAACCTCCAGTGTGGGAGATTGAGAAATTCCAAAAGGGATTGCAAAAACCTCGAGTGTGAAGCATCAGATAACCCAAAAAGGTGGAAGAAATCTCCATTATTAGGAGCTGAGCAACTCTGAAAGGATCAGATTACTCTGAAAATGAGAATGATATGTCCTGCACAGGCAGGCTGAGATCAACCAGGCAAAATATAGAAAAAGCCCATCTAGGTCACAGGGTATTAAGATCTATATAGAGTACGATAGCAAGAACAATTAGTCCACACATCTGTCACCACACATCTTCACAAGATACAGGGAACCCAAAGCACATTGGTAAAAGCCACTGATCAAATAGGTCTTATTCTATTTGTGGATTCTCATAAGGCGAAGAAAAAGTGGGTTGAGAGGATGTTCTGGAGAAGGAAACAAGACATGTGGAAGACATTACAATATATTGTCTTTTGTTTTAGAAAAGTTTATTCATATGTCTTCAACATAGGTTCTTCTAGATTTCATCCTTACCCAGTGGAGTGTCTTTGATCCAAATAGAAGCACAAAAGAAAGAAACTCCTGTTGTTTTGCTATGCTTGAGTTGGCTTAAATATAAAGCAGGTAATAGAGAAAAATGGCCTCCAGGTAAAACTATTCTTTTTAGGGCAGGAGAGAAGGCTCAACAGTCAAGGCACTTACCTGCAAAGCCTAAGGTCCTGGGTTCAATTTTACAGTACCAAGCTGAAAGCCAGATGCACAAGGTGGCACACGTATCTGGAGTTTGTTAGTAGCAGGTGGAGGCCCTGGTATCCCATTCTTTCACTCTCTCTCCTTCTCCCTATCTCTCTGCTTAAAAATAAATAAACACTTTACAAAAAGAAGCATTCATTTTAATATGTGTGATTGTTTGATTCAGGTGTGCCCCATAAACTTAGGTGTTCTGGATACTAGGTTCCCCAGCTGATGGCAATTAGAAATTAAAGCTTCCTGGAGGGAGTGTATTGTTGGAGGTGGGCTTATGGGTGTTATAGCCAGTTTCCCCATGCCAGTGTTTGCCACACTCTCCTGTTGCTAATTGTCCACCTTATGTTGGCCAGGGAGTTATGTGCACCCTATGCTCATGCTATTGTTTTCCCCTGCCAGTCAATATAACCCTCTTTTTCCCAGAAGCTGCTCTTGGTTGGGTGATTTTTACCAGCAATGTGAACCTGACTGCAACAATATGATTCCACAATTAGAATTGTTTCATAAAAAAGGAATGCAAATGCAAGCCAGGCATGGTGGTACGTGCCTTAATCCCAGCACTTGGGAGGTAGAGGTGGGATGATCATAGTGTGCTCGAGGCCACTCTGAGACTACATAGAGAATTCTAGGCCAACCTGGGATGGAGTGTGACCCTACCTTGGGAAAACAAAAAGCAAAACTGGTAAATGATCTACAATGATTTAGGTGTGGGTCCCTGGATCCTCAGGGCCATGGTTCCCTGAAGGTGTCTAGGCAACCATGGTGAGCATGACAATGAAAGAACCACTTTCAGAAGACAGTCTCTGTGAACAGCTTGGTTTAATCAATAGAGAAATGGGTTTATAAGTATTTGAGAGCAGGAAGAGGGTCCTGAGGGGATTGGTGGGTTCAAAAGCTGCTACTGGATTCCTAGAGATATTCATTCCAGGATGTAGAGAGACAGTCAGGTGCAGAACTTAGGAAGATATTCAGGTGATCTTCAGTGGTGGGAAGAGGGTCGCAGGAGAATGGGCTATATGAAGGCTGCTGGCTGATAAGGACTTTCCTAGGCAACTGGCCAAAGGTCACAGGGCTATGGGCAAAGCCTAAGTTCAGGTGTGCCATGTTTGGAGAGGGAGTGGCTTTGTGATACCCAAGGGTTCTTAGCCATGCCTGGCAGCTCAGGCTCATCTCATGAAGGCTCCAGCCTGTGCCTGGCAGTGCCTGGCAATTCCCCCTTTGTTTTTATAATGGGGCAGTGTCATCCTGCGTGTGTTCTTTATAATTTATCATAGGTCCAAATACAGCTAGGTTGTGCATGAGGACCAGATTAGTAGCAACCTTAGCAATAATAGTTATTTGTTATCTGAGAAATTTGATGAGATGGGGGGGCTACAAGCAATAGAGTCCTATACCAAGGAGGGGGTTAAGAAGTAGGAGAAGCCAAGTAACTAAAGGGTTAGAGAACCAGGTGTTGGGGTCCTCAGGCTTATAGTGGGCAAGCAGCTCCTTGTGGAGTTTTTTGGAGTTTTAACATTTTATTTACAACATTTGATTCATTAACAAAAAAGCAACACTTTTCCCAAGACCACATATGGCCCTCCATGTTCAGCAGTAATGAGGTCTAAGGCTAGATGGTTTTGAAGTACCACACCCGTGACAGCATTCAAATGTCTATGGAGAGATCTGAGGCTGTTGGTCACTGGAGGAACCAGAGACAGCACCTCACAGAGGCCCACAGGCACATGGCTGAAAATTTCTCTTTGTTGGCCTAGATGGGGTTTGTAGGCTGCCTTTTTTTTTTTCTCATAGCTATACACCTGTGAAACAAATAAGATTGGGGATCAAAAAGCGGGAGGGTAAATATATATACATGGAGTGGTTACCCCTTCACTCCATAGGAGAGCAGGCATCTTGACACAAGTGGCCCTGGTTATGGAAATATTGAGCAGGCATTCAGTTTTGGTCAGCTTGGAACTAGAAAGGCAGAGATGCATAACTTGACTGGCATAAATGAGGACAAGGCCAGTCCTTTGTAGAGCCAGGGCAGTTCTACTGGAACTGGGCAAGAGATAAGAAAATGTTTCTTGCCCTTTTTACCTTCAGGTGTCCAGTCACCCTAACTCTACACCATTTATTTACCCATTTCATGAGAAGGCACTCTAACTGTTGTTAGGGGACAAAGGACAAAGATATCATCAACTACTATTTCTTGCTGAATGGGTCATGAAGTTGTGGCAGTTGGAGAGTGTCTCCCAGAGATGGGGACTATCCTTATGGACCCAGGACATGCATCAATGGAGTGCAGGAAGATAGTCTTGGAAGAGAACATTGGGGAGAAAGAATAAAAGTAAGGAGTTAATGAGAAGTGAGCACACAGCAAACTGGTCCTTGTTGTGGTTGAGGGAACCCAGGTAGATGGAGATGTATTGTCTCAGGATCATCTGAGCATGAACTGGCTGAGATTTTCTTCAAGAACTGTGCATCAAATGGCACAGTAGTGTTTGACATGGCCTGAATCTGTCATAAAACAGATAAAAGATATTAGCAGAGTTATCAGAAACATATACACAACATATAACCTTGATAATAGAGAGTAATTGGGTGACATTAAAGGCTGTACAAATATATTTGGGACTCAGAACTTAGTTATATATGCATAGATTTGAAAATAACCCCTTTGACAACATTAGTATTTTGTTATAAAATTAGAATTATTAGGGATGGGAAAAAATGTCTTAAGGTCTTGTTTGCTTCCCCTCTTGGAAAGCTCTTGTGTTACTTAATAGGCCATTCATGTATTTAAGGTATTGTTTTTTGTCTTTGGCTATACATTTCTCTCTGAGTGTTTAAGACCAAGAAGATAGCCAAAATTTAAATAAGGATTAACTTTAGAGATCACTAATGGCTCTCCAAAGCAGACTTTAGGGATCAAGGAGTAGCACTATAGCTTACTGGTGTTTTCTGTGTGTTAGTGTGAGTCATAGCCATGCTGACCAAGTAATTTTCCCTCCTTTAGGAAGTCAGGAGGACTGATTACTCCTCAATTGTGACTCTCCTGTTTCAGACTGTACACCATTTTTGTTTGGGCTCCATATCCTCCCTGCTCAGGAAGACAGTTGAGTTATCAGGGGGGCAGTGCAGAAGTGTCCCATCATCTCCAGTGGCCTCATGATCTGGGAGCACAGGCCAAAATATTGGCCTTTTTGCTTCGATGATTCCAATTGGCTTTGGCTTCTACATAGGTGATTAACACACTTAGGAAGGAAGTTACACCAGCCTGGATGTATGTACATATAAGGAACATTTGATTACTGAAATAGATTTAGTTAAAACTGGCAAAAGAGCTTCTTAAAAACATTTTGTCCAACCTTTTAAAATTTTGTTGTAAAAGGACAAGTAAGACAGTACAAAATCTTAGCTCCTGTGTTTGTAATCATCTTTTATTAGTTCAGATACCTGTGTGGGTGCCAATTACCCAGAGAACATTGGAAACAGAACCAGAGCTTGAAATTATTCTTCTCATATGAGGACCATTGTTTGAGCATGAGGCTGTACCATAAAGTAGGGCATATGTCCTAAGAGTTAATTTTGTTATGAGCACTGGAATTAAGGTGCCAGAAATGAGACAGTTACTTTACATACAATAGAGCAAAATCTGGTCTTTGTTGAGCCAAAACAGCTAAGCTCTAATATAACCCTAGACAAATCTGTTTTGAAAGAAAAAACACCATTTGACAGCCAATGATTTTAGCTTAATCTTGATAGCCACTAATTTTATGTACCATAGAAATTTTTATTAACATAAAACAATTTTATGTTTTACCCATGACTTAAATTTGATAAAGCTTGAGCAAGATTTCCCAACATAATTTAGCCTGAAAACTAGCTTCCTATTCCTTAAAAGTTTGTAAACAGTTGAAAAATCTTTAACTTTAGGCATGGTGTTTAGGTTTAGCCTGAAAATTCTTTTCTGCACACACATATCTTTATCCACAAACTTGAACGCTCTGATCTAGGTACCACTCAAAAAGCATTTTTAATGAGCATTCTATGTCCAGCATTGAAAAATTCCTTCTTAGTTCCTTCAATCAACTCATCTCTCTCCATAATTGATCATCTTTCTTATAAGACCATTAAGAGAAACTACATCAAATTGATTAATCCTATTATTCACTAACAAGCAAGTAGTCTAGATTAAAGACAATTTTATGTCATTAATACTTCTACCACACTTGGAAATGCTTTCATTAGGAATAACTAAGGCACATTTTGTTTCCATCTTGATGCAGGCTATCCTAGAAGTCAGGTTAGTTGTTTCTTCCTTTTAAGTAATAGGAGATTACAATCTTTTTAAAAATACCTGGAAAATTATAAGTCGCCACATCAGAGACAATATTATTATTTTCAATAATAATCTTCTATGTAAGTGGAAATTGATGTAGTACATAAACTCAGTAATTATAATATCATGTAACAATGACATTGTTTAAATAATATTTTAGTTCACCATAGGGTTTAGTTAAACATGACCATTTTATTTTCTTGCTACTTCATGGTGCTGGTACTGCAGGCAGCAGCTGGGCAGGGCAGGAGCTCACATATGCTCAGATCAGCCCTGCCCTGCTCCTGGGCACTCACCCATGGTCAGGACTGGTACATGTGGAGGTAATGGCTGAGACACCTGTCAGCCCACAAGCCTGAGCCCGACTTCATGAAGACAAAAGAAGGGAGGGGGCCCCCGGGACCACCGGGGGCTGCTGGAGAAGAGAGGGTCCTCACTGGCACTGCTGGGGGCCACTGTGAAGGGAGGCAGGGACATTGCACCTACAAAGCCTGAGGCACCATTGTATTGGTGCACATGAGCCAGCTGCTGGACCGAGCCACTTTGGAAAGCTTGCACAGCTGGCTTGCAGTTTCACTGTTGCCCTAGCAGAGAAACTTGAAAGGAGATGAAAAGGGAGTGAGGGGAAATTTCCTCCTGAACTTTTCATTTCCTATACAGATAAGCTATGTGGGTCCATGTGTCTGGGTCACATGGTCCACCAGAAACCATGCAGGGGACCACCTGGATGACCTTTTACCAAAACTAACTGGCCTTCCTCTGGGAGAGCTTAATTCCCCTGACTTTCAGGAGAGCCCTTAATCTACTAATCTGTGATTTCTTTTCGTGGGAGACAATATTATTCATGATAGAAAAAGAGTGGAAATGTCAAGACCAGAGGGCAATGTTCTCAATGCTGAAAAGCACAGCAGGGGATTCCCCAATAGTCTGGACGTAAGCCTGTCCACAAATTTAAGAGCCCGGCAACCTGCCCTAAAGGCTTTTAAGAGGTCGATGTGTTACACGCTTTTTGTATTGGAGATAATTAAATAGAAGGTCTTTGCCAACACCCAGTGGGCTGTTGGGGTCTAAGCAGAGGATGGCTGCCCTTCAATTAATACCGAAGAGTGGCCCTTGGCCAAGAGATGTCACTTGCCAGTTCATGGTGTCTGGTCCCTCGCGATGGTGTAAACCCAAAATAAAGGAGGAAAAAGAGAAACATGCCAGCCCTCAAAAACATGAAGGCAGGCCGGGCATGGTGGCACATGCCTTTAATCCCAGCCCTCAGGAGGCAGAGGTAGGAGGATCGCCATGAGTTCAAGGCCACCCTGAGACTACATAGTGAATTTTAGGTCAGCCTGAGCTAGAGTGAGACTCTACCTCGAAAAACCAAAAAAAATAAAATAAAATAAAATAAAAAATAAACATGAAGGCAAAGGCACATGGGCCAATACTTCCCAGTCCCTCTGGGAGAGCACTCACCTATCCTGGCACTTCTCAGAGGGTCATGGTCAGGTGGCAGCTGTGGGTCTCTGAATCCTCATGGCTGTGGTTCTACAAAGGTGTCCAGGCAACCATGGTGAGCGCAACAATGAAGGAATCAATTTGGGTGACAGCCTGTGTGAACAGCTCAGTTTAATCAATAGGGAAATGTATTTATAAGCAGATGAGAATGGGAAGTGGGTCCTGAGGGGATTGGTGGGTTCAAAGGCTGCTAGCCGATGCCTACATATGTTCATTCTAGCATGTATGGTGAAAGTCAGGTGCAGCACATAGAGAGAGAATCAGGTGTCGTGCAATGGCGAGAAGAGGGTCACAGGGGGATGGGCTGTGTGAAGGCTGCTGGCAGATAAGGAGTTTCCTGGGCAACTGGCCAAAGGTCACAGGGCAATGGGCAAAGCCTAAGTTCAGGTGTGCCAGGCTTGGAGAGGGAGTCACCTCCTGTAGCCCAGGGGTCCTTAGCCATGCCTGGAAGCTCAGGGCCATCTCCTGAAGGCTCTAGCCTGGTCCTGGCCATGCCCAACACTTAGGTAAAGCTTTCTTTTTTTCCTAGGAGATGACTCGGTCTTATGCAAACAGTGCAATATCACCACAGCACCTTTAGCTGACATGGGACCATATGTTCTGGTTTCAGCTGAGGACATGATTCTGTAGTCCCCAAGGACACAATTTTCAAACTAAACAAAGTGCCACACAAAGCTATTGAACCATTGAACCAGGGTTAACATATGGAGATTTTTGGCTCATGATGCATTTTCTCCCATTTTTTCTTATGGTAGTATTAAGTATATTAATAAATTATCATGTGCTATTTATACTTGAGAGCTTGATTATGATAGCAGGTAAGATCTCAAGATTTAGATTCAGGCAAGTTTATCTCATGTGTCCTCCAAGATTCATGTCCATGCTAGAACCCTGTCTCTGTGACAAGGGAAAAGAGAACATCAAAGAGCTCAGGGTTAAAACCACTAAAAATGTACATGGATAATTAGATGTATTTCAAGATGATGTTCAATTATTAGAAACATATTTACAGGCCAGGCGTGGTGGTGCAAATCTTTAATCTCAGCACTTGGGAAGGAGAGGTAGGAGGATTACTGTGAGTTGGAGGACACTCTGAGACTACATAGTGAATTCCAGGTCATCCTGAGCAAGAATGAAACACTACCTTGGAAAATCCAAAAAAGAAAAGATGCATTTACATGTATTCAAAATAATTCATCTTTGTAATTTAAAATGAAAGTGCTTGTTCTCACTGCAACTACAGACACATTTTTTACAGTTTTGAAAATATTTTACGTATTTATTTATATCAGAAAGAGTACAAGAGAGATAGAGAATGGGTACACTAGGGCCTGTAACCACTGCAAACAAACTCCAGATGAATGAGTCACCTTGTGCATCTGGCTTTTCATGGGCACTAAGGAATCAAACCTGGGTCCTTATGCATTACAGGAAAGTGTTTTAACTGCTATGCTATCCATCCAGCCCCTAAACAGATGTTCATAATGGTGAACAAAACTAACAAACTTTTGAAATTGTTTGTGGATTCAATTAAATGCTTACATTTTTAGATGGTTTTTAAATTCTTGTTCTTATGACAAATCTTTGAAAATTTGGACAAATTGGTTGATTCAGATTTATGAATAAAATACCAGATTGGTAAAATATTTTACTTATAATTATAATGGTTAGATATTTGAAAGCTGATGCCCATGGTTTCTGTGTTTTAAATTAATAAAGTTATGAATAAAGAATGTTACATGGAAAATACTTGGTAAGATAAAAGATTGTTCCAAATGGAAAAAAGAAATCAACAATATGGTTAAAGTATATTGCAAAATGTTTATGAAAGTCAATGTAAGAATATTATGAGGGTTAAACAAGGAAAGAAACAAAAAGGATTTCTGTCTGATGAAAGAATTCACAATTTGTTTTCTGATATAAAAATGCCAATGAAAACCAAAAAATAAAAATAATGATTAATATCTAAAGAGTTTGGTGGGTTTTGGTTTTTGCATTTTGTTTGTTGCCTTAAATGTTTGCAAGACATGTCACTGTCTCGGGTCGCTAAAGTTCTGTTAGCTCTTGCTAAAAAGCAGTTTTCAGACTTCTGTGCGACAGAACAATATACAAAATAAAAAGCCTTTTAAAACTCCAAATGAGTCTTTAGAGATGGCTTAGTAGTTAAGCACTTGCCTGTGAAGTCAAAGTACCCTGGTTCAAGGCTTGATTCCCCAGGACCCACGTTAGCCAGATGCACAAGGGGGCACACATGCCTGGAGTTTGTTTGCAGTGGCCAGAGGCCCTGTCATGCCCATTCTCTCCCTCCCTCCCTCTTTCTCTCTCTCTCTCTCTCTCCCTCTTTTTCTCTGTCTATCACTCTCAAATAAAAAATAAAGAAAAATAAAGAAAAAAATTCCCAGTGTCATAATGTCAAGGATGTAGCTCAGATTCAATTCTTTACTAATAAGTTGGTAAAATTGTTTACATTACCTTGTCTCCTGACTTCATGGTTAAAATTCAGGTTCATTGATATTGATCTGAAGCTCTCAGGCTTCCTTCCAGGAAAGACCTGATATTCAGATAAAAATGTGTTCCTTACTGACTTTGACGGCATTTCTCTCAGGAGAAAAATGAAACCCAGAACATAAAGATAAAAAATAATCTCTCAGTTTTATGGCCCAGGAATATCTTAAAGAGGCACCCATAGACAATACAGAGTAGACTCTTATTTTACAGACAGGATTTTTTTCTTTCTTAGTTATGTACATACTCAATGTGTAAACAGACACCATAATAATACCATAATACCATCCTTAGTTTCCTCCCTGTACTCCCCCTACCGTAGGGACCATTCTCGTTGGGGAATGTGAGTCATACATTGTGGGGTCAGCCATCAGTTATGGGGAAGAGGCATTGTCTCTGTGCATAATGTCCCAACTTGTGGCTCTAACAATCTTTCTGTCCATTCTTCCACAAATTTCCCTAAGCCATGTTGGGTTTGTTTTCGTGCTACATCAGTGATGAAGTCTTGGGAACCTGCATGTCTCTGGATATCTGGTTTGGTAGGAGTTGAGTGTTCTCTGTGTCTATCTCCTTCACCCTTGTGCTGGAATTTTATTTAAAAACAGGGATTATGCAGTGTTGGCTATGCAGTGATCACCTTCCATGAGACAGCTGAAATTATACCCCACACTCCAAGCACTAGTGCTCAAAAACAAAACTTTTGGCTCTTACAAAGGCACTAGAACTAATCAAGGATTGTAGGATTAATATTTACATGAATTCTCAATATTCCTTCCTGGTCCTTCATATTCATAGCATTATTTAAAAAGAGAGATACAGGGCTGGAAAAATGACTCAGTGATGAAGGTGTTTGCAGGAAAATCCTAGAAATTGGGTTTTATTCCTCAGTACCCACCTAAAGCCAGATGCACTAAGTGGTGGATGCATCTGGAGTTCATTTGTAGTGTCCAGAGGCCCTGATGCACCCATTCTCTCTTTGTGTCTATCTCTCTTCTCTCTGTTTCTTTCTGCTTGCAAATAAATAAATAAATAAATAAATAAATAAATAAATAAATAAATAAATAAAACATTCTGCAATCTTTCTTCCTTCTGGAGTTGTACTGTTGCACTACAAAGGGTACTAAAAAGAGTAAATAAAACCTCAGAGGGGAATTAGGTTTTTGGAAGAGGTTGCTTCTATGAGTCCTTCTACCCCAAAGCTATTAGAGGTAGCCCTAATTTCAAAAGGCACTCTATAGGGATTATGTCCCCAATACTTCCATTACTACCCAAACACCATTTGTAAACAAAGGAAAAAAGAATTGCTCTTACCTGAAGGTGATCAATAGAAATTCTTAAAACAATGATGTCAGCAATTGATTCTGCTTTAGTTCTCTTTTTAACAAGAAAATTTCTGGGTGCTTTTTAAAAATCTTTAGCAAATCAATCCATTTTAATTTGTTAGTAAGCACTGCCTCTAGAGCTATAAAGATAGTTTGCCTACTTACAAGTTGTAGGTATTTAAAGATAAGAAATATATAATTTCCAGTTTTTAGATATGGTTTACAATGTTATCAGGAAACTTAAGTCAGATGTTAGATAAAGTAATTTTAAGCTTTTACACTATTCTTTAACTAGCAGTGTTTTGCTAAAGGCAGAAATATCCAGATATGCTCTATATCTACATTTTTCCTCAAGACTAGTATAACTATCTTTCTGGTATTCAATAACCATATGTAGATGCCAAATCCACTGAAGGTATTAGAGCTAAAATGGCAGTGAATATTGTGGTCCCTGCCCCAGGTGAAGGAGGCCACAAAAGAAAATGAAACACCACTAAACAGTCCTAGAGCTCAGGTAAGTCCCCTGTAGAAGTTAGACTCTAACCATTTCACAGTCAACAACAGAAGGGTCAAAATACAAGAAAACATCCTCAATGCTTCCAATGGAAGCCACATGGTCAGCCACACCCGAACTGAGCTGATCAGATACCAGAAATGCTTAAGGAGCCCTGGGGCTCCTCCCAGGTCCCTAAAAGTCTTTCCCAAAGAGCTGTAACTGACCTTAAAATAAAAAGATGTAGTTAATTTTGGATACCTACTTACTTTTAATTACCAAGCAGAAGAATATAACTAGAAAATAAATTACATATTAAAAGCTTTGCATGACAGAGCTGAGGGAATTTTCTCCTTAATTCTGAGTTTCTAATGATGAGCCGTGTCATTGTATAGAGATATGGGTGTTTGGTTGTGCTATAACACCATGTAACTATTACGGTTGAATGCTGTGTATATATTTCTGTTTATTAAACTAGGATCTTGTGGTGGTTTGATTAGGCTGTCCCCTACAAAATAAGGTGTGTTGAATGCTAGGTTCCCAGCTGATGGAAATTTTGGAACTAACACCTCCTGGAGGTAGTATATTGTTGAGGGCTGTCTAATGGGTATTATAGCCAGTTTCCCCATGCCAGTGTTTGGCACACTTTTGTGTTGTTGTGGTTCATCTGTTGTTGGCCAGGAGGTTGATGTACACCCTCTGCTCATGCCATCATTTTCTCCTGCCATGATGGAGCTTCACCTCGAGAGTGTAAGCCAAAATAAACCATTTTTATCCTACAAGCTCCTCTTGGTTGGGTGATTTCTGCCAGAAAGGCAAGAAAGCCTTTGACAAAATTTTATTACTTGGTGGTTCAAAATCTTTCCCAAATCAAGCATTTCAGAGGCAGAATATGCCTTATCACATTCTCCTGAACTGTACCATTATTAAAACCTCTGCCTATATACTAAATCATGAATTTTCCTTCATTTCTCTTAATGGTATATATTCTATCACCATTTCCTTATTCTCACTTTTTTATATACTTTATTTTACAAATCTAAGGCTAACACAGAGTATGCTAGCAGTATGTCACTCTTCCTTTGTAATTCTTTCTTTATATACCTAAGTTCTGTCTGAGTAGCCATCTTGGCTCAGATACATATCTTATTGCCCATGAAGTGGCCAATCCACTTCTGTGGCAACTTGGTCCAACATCATAGTTCCTTATCTTCAGCACTCATGGGCTTTAATATCTGCTTTAGACCTTTAGCCATTTTTAGAATATTCCCATACTCATATGGTAAACCCCATTTGTCAAGCAGGCTTGCCATCCCATGCCATTTAGAGGAACAACTACCACCCTGGGATTTCCTTGACAGACTTTATACCTACTGTTGTGTCAGACTTAATTACATGCTTTACTACCACTAGCAAGACTCATTCAAACCCCACTTCTGTAACAATGGACAGCATGACAAACCACCTGGGGAAGGATAGTCATGTTGGGATTTCATCCATAGATGCGCCACCCTCAGCCTCAGCTTCATGCCTTTTTAATAATAGTTAAGATTGGTACTCTCATATGTGGTTCTAATGTGCCCGAAGTTCAGGTGTCAAGTGTCACATAAAATTCCCCCCCCCCCAATGAGCCATCAGCACATGTCTACTCAATCCAGACAGGGATCCACAACAGACTAAATAGTGAATGCACCAAAATAAATTTGGGTGAAGCAATGATTTTATTGGGGATCATTTCAGAGCATGGATGAGGAATTATTTTCAGGAATGTAAGTGACTCAAAGGCATTTTCATACCACAAAGTACCACCACTTCCTGAAGGGCAACCTCATGGAAATTCTTCATGGATGCTGTACCATGAAGTTGCACTTCTAATTAACCTTCTACACCTCTTACATAATCTAGCTTCTGCCAAGATCACTTAAAACAGGCAACTGAGCAGGAGAGTATAATCATTGGCATCACAAGTAATGATCTGTGACCCACTCCTCCTCCATCTTACAAAGGCATGACAGTATTTTCTGCTCTAAAGTTGACATGTCTACAAGGCCAAAGCATTCTTTACTTTAAGATGACACCATGTTATGTCCATAGAAGAAACTCAATACAGCATTTCCTTTGGGTTCAGTAGACTACAAACTCATCACCACTAGCTCTGAGAGGGTGCTAGAAGCCAAAGAATGCTCAATACTGAGCTTTTCTTTTTTTTTAATATGTATTTTATTTTTAGTTATTTATTTGAGAGAGAGAGACAGAGAGAATGAGGCGGATAGGGAGAGAGAGAGCATGGGTGCGCCAGGGGCACTGCGAACAAACTCCAGACTCACGCGCCACCTCGTGCATCGTTTATGTGGGTCCTGGGGAATCGAACCTGGGTCTTTTGGCTTTGCAGGCAAGCACCTTGACCACTAGCCCATCTCTCCAGCCCCTAAGCTTTTCTATCTGTGTTTTCCCCATGCTGATTTGTGTCTAGTTGTAGAGTGTTACTCAGTGCTTGTTAGGCTACTCAGTTGTAGCCTGTTACTCAGTACTTGTTAGACTGGTGGGAAAGGCTCATGGGATGAAATGGTTTATCCTGTACAATTTCATTCTCAGGGAATCTATGTCATTTTATCTTGGGAGTTGGCTTTCACAATGGCCTTCTGCCTCTTCCATGTGGCCATCAATGTCTGAAATCTACCTTGTCAGCTCTCCTAAAATATTTCTACTCTTCCCTCATACTAGAAAAGAAGGCTATAGGACATATTTTGTTTAGTTATTTTTGCCGTCCTTCAGCTGCAATTGTTTGTTTACTTCCCTTTGGGCCATCAGAATTTGATACAATACATTAAGTGGCTTAAGATTTTTACTTTCACTGCAGAAAATATCAGGTGGGATTTTATGCAACATTATTATTTCTTTCTTCCATTTCTGTGGCCATCATTGCAACATTATTTAGTCCCATGCCCTATATCTAGTGTTGACATATGCATACAGACACCCATGGTAAAAAGCCTGTGTGTCAACTAATTATTCTTCTAGCAAAATCTTAATAACTTCAGGTGACAACAGGGATTTGGAGAAGCAACTTTGACTTTGCCAAGATGCTCAGTTCAAATAAAGATAAAAGGTGAAGTGACAGAATTCACATGTCAGACAGCAGCTATTTATATTTATAGAAGCAATTGTTTCTAAAATTTGAAACAAAAAATTGGAGATGGTATAACAGCTTAGCAATTAAAGCAGTTGCCTACAAAGTTCAAGGACACAGGTTTGATTCCCTAGTGCCCATGTAAGCCAGATGCATGAAGTGTCACATGTGCCTGGAGTTTCTTGGTAGTGGCTAGAGGCCCTGGTGTACCCATTCTCTCATCTTCCCTCCTTCCCTCCATCCCTCCCTCCCTCCCTCCCTATCTCTCAATCAGTCTATCTATCTATCTATCTATCTATCTATCTATCTATCTATATCATCTATCTAGCTATCTATCATCTTGCTTTTTCTCCACCTCTCTCAAATAAATAAACATAATATTTTTAAAATGCATGGCACCATTACTTGAAAATTCACCTGTCATACTAGATCACTAGAGAAAATGAAAGTATATTTTTTCTTTGTTTTAAATTTTTCCTCAAAAACTTCTTGGGAGGTGTCTGGGAAGTGAAAAAATAATCTTGGAAATCCCAAGGCCCTAACTGGTAGTAGAAACTGAAAAGCATTAAAAATAAGGTGATACACTTTAGCATTGGTAGTAGTCTTAACTACTGCTAGCACATCATTTTGGGTGTGCAAGCTCTCTATCATCATTTCTGTTCCTTCATACAATGCCAATATTTTTCATTCTATATGCCTACACCATGATACGCCTGACAAGAAAGCTTCTTGCTTGCCTTCTACAAAGGAGAACCAGTATGCATTCAAATGAGACTTGAAGAAAGAAGCAAGATGACACAGTCAGATTGAATTTTTGTGAAACACAGAGACTTTGTGTCTGGTAGTAATAATACAAATACGGCTTCTTGCCATAGTGGTTAAGTCCCAATAATGAAAGTTAGACTAGATGGACTAGACAATGAAATTGAGTAAGCATGTGGTATCTGTGTGATATTTTAGTGGAGAGTATTTAAAACAGTAGAAAGTATGTTTTGTGAAATAAATGTCAGGAATAAGTGGTGAGTGGAAATGAGAAGGTGGTAATTAATGCAGATGCAAATGACTAAGCAGCTTCCATTTACTGACATACTTTGGAGAACCTAGTCAAGAGGTATGTGGTGGTTTGATTCAGGTGTCCCCCATAAACTTAGGTATTCTGAATGCTAGGTTCCCAGCTGATGGAGATTTGGAAGTAACGCCTCCAGGAGACAATGTATGGTTGGGGGCAGGCTTATGGGTGTTGTAGCCAGTTTCCCTTGCCAGTGTTTGACACAATCTCTTGCTCCTGTTTTCCACTTATGTGGGCCAGGGGGTGATGTTCACCCTCTGGTCATGCCATTGTTTTCCCTACCATCTTGGAGCTTCACCTCAAGGCTGTAAGCCAAAATAAACCTCTTTTTCCCACAAGTTCCTCTTTGTTGGGTGATTTCTACAAGCCATGTGATCCTGACTGCAACAGGAAAGTTGTACTGAGTAGTGGGATTGCTGCTAGATACCTGACTGTGTGGCTTTTGCCTTTTGGAGCTGATTTTCAAGAGGAATATGGAAGGATTTGAAACCTTGGCCTAAGAGATACCTTGCAGTGCTGTAATTACAGCTTGATGGACTATTCAGGTCAGAGCTGCAAGACCTGAATGCAGCAAGAACTATGGACTGTGAGGTTTGGCTTATGAGGGTGAAAAAGAGCTTTCCTTGGATTGGGCTGGCAGTTTGTGTGAGAAGCTTGCTCTTATGCCCGTGTCCTGAGGAGTTGTGCAGGGTTGCTTTGTGTAGAAATGAACTGGTGTGAGCAGAGGGATATGGCACAGAAAGAAAAATCTTTCGGTGAACTGTTGCCCGTTCAGCTACAATTGAGAGACTGCAAACTTTGAGCCTGGGCTAGCTGACCTGCACTGGGGCAACAGGAAGAATGTAGACTCTTTTGGAAGGGTCTGAGTGCTCAAGAAGTGTCCTGTTCTTCAAAGTCTGTTTGTTCCCACCTTGATTAACAAATTGCCCACCTACCTGGTATTGTGGAGTATAAGAAATGCAGGAAAGAAAGGTTATTGTGTTTGCAACTTGTGTTTTGGAAATGGCCATAGGCAGTGTGAAGCAGGTTTGCTGGATGCCTGCATGGAGACCCGATGGAGCCATGAGGATGAACGATGGATAGCAGTGGTGACCCATTGGAGATCAGATTTGGAGATTTGTCATTGACTAGAGTTTATGGACTTGGAGCTACAGAGGTTTATGTTTACCATGTACATTGTTTGAATATTTCTTTGTTATGCCCAATGCCATCTTTTGCAGTGTGAATGTTTATTTTTTGCCATTATGGGTTTTTTGAGGTAATTTTTTGGTATTATGTCTTAGTTAAAAGACCTTGGATTATGGTGATGAATGAACATCATTGGTACTGAAAAAAAACTGGAGACATTTAAAATTAGATGAATGTATTGCATTTTACATTACATATGGTTATCAATTTATGGGGGCAAGGAGCCAAATATGGTGGTTTGATTCAGGTGTCCCCCATAAACAAAGATGTTCTGAATGCTAGGTTCCCAGCTGATAGAGATTTGAGAATTAACTCCTCCAGGAGGCAGTGTATTGTTGGGGGTGTGCTAATGGGTGTTATAGCCAGTTTTCCCTTCCTAGTGTTTTGCACATTCTCCTGTTCCTGTTGTCCACTTATGTAGGCCAGGGGGTGATGTCCACCATCTGCTCATGTCATTGTTTTCCCTGCCATGGTAGAGCTTCCCCTGAAGCCTATAAGCCAAAATTAATCTCTGTTTCCCACGAGCTGCTCTTGGTTGGGTGATTTCTATGAGCAATGCAAACCTGACTGCAACAAGGTATTAGTGGTACATGTGTCAGAATTGTGCCTGTGTTGTAACCGCAGCATTGGTTTAGGAATAATTTTTGACAGCATTTTCAGGTAAGTAGGTTGGAACAAATTCTGTTTAATGTTTTTAATTGTTCTTACTGTCTGCTAGTGTGAATATTATGATATTCTCAGTTTCAGCCTGGAAAAGTTATCATAGTTATCCCCATCTGGAAGTGTTGGGGCCATTTTTGCATTACATGGAACATACTTTTTACAGAACTCTTAGATGGCACTATGGCTATGTTGCCAATAGAGGCACTCTTGCTATGACCCCTATGAGATCCATTTTCTGTAGAAGCTGATAGGTACCTCTTCTGAAGATTAGTGATGTGCTCTATTGTTTTCTTACATTACCAGGGAGTCCAGTCACTGTGATGTTAGGATTATTGTACCCTATGGGAGGAAGATAGATGTCTAATTGGAACTGATTCATGATTTTTTGGATTGCTTTTCAATGGAATCCAGAAATTTTGCGACGAACACGGCGGTTTAGTGAGACTTGCTTAGAAACTCTTTTTTCAATCTCATGCAGCACTCTAATTATTGCATCTCGAGCAGCTAGAGTCTTCTCTTTATATCCGGTAATGATGATTTCATCTTGTATGTGAGGAGATGCTTTCTTTGGAAAACGTATAGTAACGCCATGTTCTGTGCAAATCTTAGCAAGAGGTAAGCCCTTATAGCTAGTGATCTTGTAATACTGCTTAGGATCTAGAGTAAATACTAGTTTGAAATTTTTTACCTCTCGGTCCTCTATTTCCATTTGCAAATCCTTGACTCGTTTTTGTAATTTAATCTTGGCCTGTTCCACATTAGCAGCAAGACCCATAATGGATATGACATCACAATTTTTTTCAGGATGTGACCATTGAATATGAACTCCAAATACCTTTCTTAACTTGCATAATCCATCTCCTTTGGGCCCCATGATGTAAGGACGAAGATTAGAGGGCACATGTATTTCATCAATGACTGGAATTAGAGACTCAAGGGCTTTCTTGGCTGCATTGCAATTGTCCATGTGGCCTGATATATATATGATGTCACCATTACTTGGGAAACCAGAGATGAGTCCTTTACTGTTATTTTGCCCATTTTCTTTTTCCGTTCCCTTAACACCTAGATGTATATTCAGAACTGTTTTCTGTCTTTCGGGGAATTTGATTTGTACTTTGTAATCTCTAGTAATCTGGTAGATTTGTGAACATATTGTTCCCATAATAAAAGGATGGAACTTCTGAGGAATAACACATTGTATTGTAACTTTGGAATCAAAGGGCATAAACAGATTCTGAATGTGTTTTTTTGCTGCTTGAACACAAGGTTTTGCCCCTTTTATTGTTATTTTTGCACTCTGTTTTTCTACATATGAGAAGGCAATGGCCAGGCCTCCATACTCCTCATTCATTTCTCGTAATAACTGATTCTTTCTCAAGACAAAGTAATGGTGGAACTTGCGATTTATCACTACACTGTCCTCTTCTACATTCTCTAAGTCTTTCAATAAAAAGTCAAGTTCCCTTTTCACATTTTTAACAGCCTCCTCTCTTCCTATGATCTTTACCAATTCTTGATCCTCATCTGTAGTGGTAGGCAAAACAATGCGTGCCCCTGTCTGCTCACAGACTATGGGAACATTGCTACCATTTTTATTCAGGAGGAACTGATGATACTGTGATTTGACATAAACAGACATGGAGTAACTCTTCGCTTTTTCTTCTTCTACTAGGTAAAGAAGCTTCCTCTTGGCCTTTTCTACAGTTTCTATAGGGCCTTTGATAATCACTTTTTGAATGTCAGTGTTGCTTCTTGGAAAATATATATCAAACTTGCCACCTTCGTGCATGATTGGGGTAATCAAAGACTTTTTGGAATTCATAAGTGATTTGTGTAGACTAGAAGGAATATAAATTTCCTCTTTAGTAGTGTTATCAATATATTTCTGAATAGAAAGAATCCACTCATGAGCTATTTCACAATTTTCAGGATATCCAGTAATCACAAAATCTTCTGAGCTGCTGCTCTCTGATGGAAAACAAATAGTGGTGTTGCTTATCTCAGAGATTCGTTTGATATTTGAACCTCTTTTTCCAATGATCCTTTTGTGAAGCCTTTTCAAGATAGGAACAGTGATGGAATAGTTGTTTTCTTTAATGTCTTTCAACATTTTCTCCAAATACTGTATACATTTATCTGACTCAGGTTTTGGTCCTACCAGTTGGACAACGTCACTTTTATCCTTGGAGTAGGGAAAACTGAGGATAACATCTGGAAATTTCTTACATATTTCATGCAGCCTTTCACGTTTTCTCCCAAAAATTAGGTTGTGAAGGTGGTGTTTGATGAACATAAATTGGATGTGCTCATGTGAAGAATTAGCAGCAAATTCCAAAAGTTCCTTTTTGGCCTTTTGGACATCCATAGATTCACCCTCAATTCTGATCAACTTATTCTTTTCAGCTTCAGGGGAGATCATGATAGAAACTTGGTGCTTTTCTGAAATTCTGCTTATGTTATCATTACTATTTTCTATTAGGTACTTGTGAAATTTGCAGTCACTATTTATCTCGGCATAATCCAATCTTCTCATGAGGTCTTTAACAATGAGCTGAAACTGTTCTTGAGCATAATTTACATCATCTAGTGGTCCTTTTAGGATAATGTTATCTTTATTTGTAAAGTGTATATGAACCTTTGGCACATTCTCAGATATCTTATCTACATATTGATTCTTACTACTAATAATATGTTTGTGCAGCCAGGAAGGAGCATAGATGGAAGAAATAAGGGAATCTTTGGTATTCCACTCAGCTTCATTAAATACATCCCCTGCACTATTGGGCTCACCATCATGTGTCTCCAAATCTGATGTGCTTCCTGAGGATGAGGTCTCTATTAAGTCTTCAAATTCTGCTAATATTTGGTACAAGAAACTTTTCTTGACACTAGGGGAAAATTCGTGAGGGCATTTCTTCGCCATATCTCCAGATTCAGTTTGTGTTTGGGGCTTATCAAGCATCTCTTTTATACAGTCCTCAGATGGATGCACTTCAAACTTTCCTCCAATGAACTTTATATCCATCTCATTGATATTCGACAATGGAATTAAGAGGTGTACCTCAGTTTCCTGGAAAACATCGCTTATATTACTGTATGGCCCAGAAGTCATGGAACTAAATGCTTTTGACATATCTAATCTCTGTATCACACCCTTATGTTTTTTGGCAGATGTAGCAAAGTGTCCATCTGAGTTCTTATTCTTTATTTGTTTTTTGTCAGCACTATCAACACAGGCTTTCTCCTTACTTGAAAACTTATTCTTGTTGTTCTTTGCAGCATTTTGTTCCAAATCTTGTTCTTTATCTCCAGTCTGGCCCAGAAAAGACCAGTGTTCTTCCTTGGGGATAAGAGTCACACTCAAATCTTGTTCACGACACCATTCAACAATTTCCTTGTGAGCTTTTCTGACAGTATCTGGATTTCCAGAGACTGTCACATAGAGGCCTTGGTTTTGTAAAAAAGCAAATTCTAAGTTGGCACCAGTCTTTTCCATAATATATGCATAGAAGTTGTCTAGTGTACCTTCACCAAATTGAAATAAACAATATTCTTCCTCCTGTGGCAAATAAAAAGCTTGAGTAGAGATTGAAATTTTGGCCTGTTGGATATTCTTGCTTGAAGACTCTACTATTTCTTGACAACCTTTTAACAAATTTGTTTCTTCCAGGTATTTAGTAACTTTGTCTCTAGATGGGACCTTACTAACCACATCTTTTGATGTCAAAATTTTGCCATGGCGTTGTTTGTGAAAACCCTTTTTTGGGCGTACTGTATGTTTGTTTTTGGAGTCCATTTTTGATGCTTTAGTAGATACAATCCAGATATGTTGCAGGGAAATGGTCAGCAGTCAACAAAACAATACCTCCTGTAATTGACTCCTTGCATATTACTGTATGGGGAGAATAAACACTTTAAAGGCATATCTCTGTTCCAAATTAACCTAAAGACTCAATACAATGAAAATTATGCTTCTATATACATACATTTTACCAAAAGGTAAAAAGTTTATCTAGTAATCTATTCAAATCAACTCTTACATGAGCAATATATAGGCTTCGATTGTGATAACTGCAAAGAAACAGCCATCATCATGATCCAAATGAATGCCTTCCTTTGGTTATATATACACAGTCCATATTTTTCTAAGCTCAGCTTCATCACATTTAGCCTGATAATTCATTCTTTACTCAACATACTTGTTTAATGATAGTTCATTGTTAATATTTCTCAAAATGCATATCATTGCTGACCTTTTTCCATTTGCCCATTTTCCATCTAAACATTTTTTTAGTGAAGTTTATGCTCATATCCTTTTCCTATTTCTTTTGTTCTTTTTCATCACTTTTCTTAACATTAGCAACAAGTAATACTTGCAATTGCAATTAAAAAATGCTTTGAAAAGAAATATCATTCCTCAGTGTCTTTCTAAGCATTATTGCATTTATAATAATTTGCTGTTTTCCCTAAAAGCATTTTATTACAGGGATTAGGAGATGTCTTGTGAGGTAATTGCAGTTGCAGCACAAGGAGGACGGCCTGAGTTCAGCCCCTAGTTCCCAAGTGTACAGGTGGGCCTGGGTGTACATGTCTATAACACCAGCTGAGGTTCCCTGGTCAGTCAATGCAACTGGAAAATGAGGAGTGCCGGGTTCACTGAGAGATACTATCTCAGGGAAATAAGGCAGAAGTGTTATAGAGGATTCCTAACATCTTCTTCTAACCTCTGCATGCATATGTGTGTGGCCTGTGTGTCTGTACACACACACACATGTGCATACACCAAATGCACATGTAAACATCATACATGCTACACATAAAGTAACAAATTATATGAGAAATAATTTAAATGTGATATAATTCATATGTAAAATTTGATGATTTTAGATAATTTAGAGTGGGCCAAACCATCATAACTCAAGTTCAACAACTCCCATTTCCACCATCACACCCAGGCAAACTTGTTTATTATTATTATATTGTTTTGAGATAGACTCTCATTCTACCCTAACCTGAAATGAAACTCACTTTGGAGCCCAGGCTGTCCTCAAGATCATAGCAATCTATAATGACTGTAGCCTGCCAATTACTGGGACTAAATCCGTGAGCCTCCATGCCTAGCATAAACTATTTTTTGTTTTTATTTATAGACTTTGTGATATAGAAATGTCAAAAAAAAGTATAGCCTGCGGCTATAGGAATTGCTTAGCAGTTAAGGCATTTTCTTGCCAAGTCAAAGTTCCCAAGTTCGATTCCCCAGGACCCACATAAGGCAGATACTCAAGGTTGCACATTGATCTGGAGTTCATCTGCAGTGACTGAAAGCCCTAGCACACCCATTTTCACTATCTGTCTCTTTCTCTCCCAACTTTTCTCTCTCAAATAAATAAAATGAAATAAATTTTAAAAATTACAGTCTGTAGAATCTGAATAACCTCAGTCCTTGCCTTAAATAATGCCCTTAAGGTTCATCCATTTTAAATCATCTGAGTATAGGATGCCTTTTAAAACATAAATTACTATATTTATTTTATTCCTAAACAATACTGCATTTCTTATTTACATTGACCTTAATATATATCTTGTCACACTTTACTTTTCTGATTCCATTTCTTCTTGTGAAAGGATTGTATCTTGCTGCATAGAATAAATATTTTTCTCTACAAATTTTCCCTATGTAAAATTGTTTCAATTCAAAACTGTGAATATTACCAACACAGGGATGTTTTTTGAATGCACAACTCTACTCCTGATCTGCAATGTTTATACATATAATTGTCAACAATAGAATACCACATAGTCTTTTGAAACATAATTCATGCAAGAAATGCTTTATTTTTATCCTTGGATTTGCTCCTTTTTAATATTCTCAAATTTTACAAATGAAAACTTTCTTACTATTTTACTAATACTTTTATTTCACACTTTGACTCATTAATTCCTTGCAAAATAAGAGCATTTTTGTGAAAGTATGATCATTACTCTCCCATTCTGGTATATATATATACATGTACATATGTATGTATGTATGTATGTATGTATGTATGTATGTATGTATATGTATTAGTTTTTCAAGGTAGGGTTTCACTCTACTTCAGGCTGACCTGGAATTCACTATGTAGTCTCAGGGTGGCCTCGAACTCATGGTGATTCTCCTACCTCTGCCTCCCGAGTGCTGGGATTAAAGGCATGTGCCACCACGCCTGGCTTTGGTCTATATTTTTAATCCAAGACACCATATAAAACCATATATTGTCATGTATCATGGTAGCAACAAGCCAAACACTAAAATTCTTATACTGTCTCCTCTGAAATTCTGTAGCCTGATCCCTACAAATCTGCCAGATATACTTTTATAAATCATAACACCATTTATTCTTTTTCTTAAATATCTTCTAGTCAACTACAAATTCACTTGTAATAAAATGGATCCTCTTTAGTGAAAGCATATGAAATATCAAATATTTAATTGTTTTCAATTAAGGAAAGACTATATTTTAATTTTAGCATATACAGTATGTATGTACATATTATAAACACGTGTATGTATATCATGTATACATGGTATTTATGCAAGTATGTGTGTGTGTGTGTGTGTGTGTGTGTGTGTGTGTGTGTATTACATATAAATTATACACCAGTGTAAATTACTCATACTTGGCCTCAACTTTAAGCCTTCTCTTGTCCATCTCATTGGCTTCTCCTTCCTCAGTTTGTTCTTTAGCTTATTAGATATTTATATTCCTGTTCCTTTCTCCCAACTCACTATGTTGCTGCCAACCTGGACTATATATTACTTTACCACTGTCCCACACATTTGTCTTTGTGGACCTTAGCATATATTACTCCGCATATTGGAGAATTAGGTGTTTTTTAGCATTCCACATAGTATTGTCCTTTTGTGATTGAAGTCTTAAACATCACCTCCTGATGGAGAGAATGTCTGGGTGCTCTGACTACATAAAATCTTAATTTGATCCTTTTGTTGTTTTCACTATCATCTAGCTTATTTTCTTCAAGTGACATGGTTAAACTCTCTATATATGTGTCCTACTCAAAACCTTCCTGTGAACACATCATTATGAAAATGATAATTATAGAGTTTTCATTGCCATTTATTGTGTGGGTCATGTTCCAAGTACTGAGGAAATACATGCATGAGTTTGATTGGATGACATTTAAAGAATAATCAAAATATCAGAAGAAAATACATGATAATGTACCATATATAAATTACCATTGAAAAACAGTAGCAATCTACACAGGAGGAAAATACATTCTGAATGTGAACCAAAAATAAAAATGAGAATAGCCAATTAAATAAAATACTACAGACTATTTAATATTGAAGAAAGTGCAAAGAAACATCTCTACTATTACCTTCTGTATAATATGAGCTAATAATAAAATATTAATCATATTGAATGCGAGCTCACATAACTCTTCAATTATTATGATTCTGTTTATACTGATTGGCACCAGCTTGGAGATTGCAATTGTCATCAGAGGAACCCAGGAGTATGAATGGAATGGAATATATAGGATGAATATTCAGCTAGTGCAAATGCTAGCTAGTGAGATGAAGATTTGTAACATTTTGTGAATATGTAATAAACTGCCCTTTTATGTGAAAGAGTGAGAGAGAGAGAGAGAGAGAGAGAGAAAGAATTGTCACACCAGGGCTTCGAGCCTCTGTTCTCGAACTCCAGACACATACACCACCTAATGCACAAGTGCAAACTTGCACAATTTTGTCTCCTTAAATCTAGCTTATGTGGGACCTGCAGAATCAAACATGGGTCCTTATGCTTCACAGGTAAACACCTTGACCACTAAGTCATCTTTCCAGCCCTTTTTTCATTTTTATATATGGGAAATACTGTCATAGCTCCCTACTGACCAGCATACTATCTTGGTCATGCATTTCTCAGATGTCCATACCCATAATAGGTCTCCTCTGTTTTCTTATTGGTAACTATTCCTTAAACGTCTTCTAGGCACACCTGCAAGGCTATAACATTGGAATTTTTATGTTTGTATTCATTGGAAGAGCTGCCCAATTGTTCTATTTATTTATCTACAAGTTAACTAATTAGCGAGATCTAATTGTGCATGCCTGGGTTAGAAAATGAGTACACGGGCAGGCCAGGCAATTTAGGAACACACTATCTTAAAATGGAAAGTTAAAAAAATGGCTGGGGGCTGGAGAGATTGCTTAGTGGTTAAAGCACATGCGTGTGAAGCCTAAGTACACGGGTTAGATTCTCCAGGTCCCACTTAAGCCAGATGCACAGGGGGCACAGGTGTTTGGAGTTTGTTTGCAGTGGCTAGATGCCTTGGCGCTCCCATTTTCTCTCTCTCTCTCTCTCTCTCTCTCTCTCTCTCTCTCTGTGTGTGTGTGACTTCTGCCCTCCCTGTGTCTCTAATAAATAAATAAAATCCATAAATAAATAAATAAATAAATAAATAAATAAATAAAATGCTAGGGACATAGTTCAGTTATAGAGTGCTTATCAGGCATATGCAAGGCTCTTGGGTTAACCTTATTAACAACAAAAGAAGAAAATCCTTGATTTTATTATTTTTGTGTTTCTCTAGTTATTGATGTGTTAGGTGAAAGGATATGTACCCATTCATCTATTTTAAATTTATTCATGTGCTGTTGTTAAAATATGCAGCTTCTTGTTTGAAAACAGTACTATACAAGAACTTGTGAAAATACTTTCCAAAGTCTTGATGGCTTTTTTTGTCCAATTACGTCCATCTGTACTATTACAGTGCAATTTCACCCTGAAATGAAACCATTTTTACATAAAATGCACATACAAATATTCACAGTTGGTATGAGATGTAGCTGATGGTTGGACACTTATATAGTATATAGAAGGTCCAGAGTTGATTTTGATCCTTGACACCACACACATATAAAAAAATCCTTGTAATAACTTTAGTCAAAACGGTCAAGAATGAAAGAACTCAGCTATACATATATCATATACAATTAAAAGACTAGCTAAACTGTGGTACTATTATATAGCAGGATACTAATCAGCAAGAGAAAGTGACTCAAAATACTATGAATAAGTCTCAAAAGAATATATGTTATGAGAGTCTACCTATATCAAATTGCAAAACATACCAAAATAACCAAAGGAAGAAAAAGATAAAATTAATAAAATTTCACCTATGACCATGGTTATGAAGATTGTCATTAATAAGGAATTCATAAAGTTTATAGAGCAATGTTATTTACATTTTGACAGTGCTCCAAGTTATACCTATCTTCATTTCCCCAAATCCAGATTACATAGTTAAGATTTGAGAATTCTTGTTGCTCAGTATTGTTTTAGATATTTGAGATTTTTTTTTACTTCCAAATGAATTTTTGCATTGTTTTTTTCTATTTCCATGAAGAATGCCATTGGAATATTTTTCAGCTCTAAAATATTATTATTATCTTTATTATTACTATATTTATTAACAACTTCCATGATTGTAAACAATATCCCATGGTAATGCCCTCCTCCCCCCACTTTCCCCTTTTGAACACCATTCTCCATCATATCCCCTCCTCCTCTCAATCAGTCTCTCTTTTATTTTTATGTCATTATCTTTTCATATACAATTATGGTGGTCTTGTGTAGGTAGTGTCAGGCACTGAGGTCATGGATATCCAGGCCATTTTGTGTCTGGAGAAGCACGTTGTAAGGAGTCCTACCCTTCCTTTGTCTCTTATGTTTGTCTCTTATGCTCTTTCTGCCACCAATTAAAAAATGGGCTATGGAACTAAATAGAGAGTTCTCAAAAGAAAAAATTAAAGATGGCATATAAGCATGTAAAAATATGTTCTACATCCCTTGTCATCAGGGAAATGCAGATTAAACTATGTTGTGATTCCATCTCACTCCTGTCAGATTGGCTACCATCATGAAAACAAATGACCATAAATGCTGGAAAGGATACAGAAAAAGAGTAACAGTTCTACACTGTTGGTTGGAATGCAATCTGGTCCAGCCATTGTGGAAATCAGTGTGGAGGTTCCTAAGACAGCTAAAAATAGATCTACCATATGACACAGCTATAGCCCTCCTAGGCATATTTCCTAAGGACTCACCCCATTACCTTAGAGATACTTGCTTAACCATGTTTATTGTGGCTCAATTCACAATAGCTGGGAAACGGAACCAGCCTAGATGTCCCTCAACTGATGAGTCACATTTATACAATGTGTGATATGTCACATTTATACAATGGAGTTCTACTCAGTGGTAAAGAAAAATTAAGTTATGAAATTTGCAAGAAAATGGGTGGATCTGGAAATGATTACACTTAGTGAGTTAACTCAGGCCCAGAAAGCCAAGCGTCACCTGTTCTTTCTCATATGTGGATCCAAGCTACAGATGATTGGATTTCTGTGTGAGTAGGAATAAAACTCAGTAGCAAAGGCCAGTAAGCTAGAAAAGAGATATAAAGGGAAGAGAAAGGAAGGGAAGGGGGGTACTTAATAAGATAGTATTGTATATATGTAAGTAGAAGAATAGATTAATGGGGGTGAAAAAGCCCAAGTGAGGTCAGGCAAAGAGATTAAGTAAGGGATATGAGGAGGAAGGGCTAATCAAAATTTAAGAGGACATAAATAAATCATATGGAAACCTACTTTTTTGGACAATGGAACACTCAGGAGCTATAGATTGTTACTAGAAAATTTTCAGTGCCAGGGATTGGATACCTTCCACTGAGTTGTTGGCCACAGAGTCCCTGATGCTCCCAAAACATTACAGGTGGTTGCCGAAGCCCTTGGTTTCCCACCAGGAATAGAGGGTGTGGTGGTTTGAATAGAATAGATGGGCCCCAATATATTCAGTTGCTTATTTGTAGTTTGCATCTCTAGCGACCTGGCTGGAGGCAAGGTCACTGGGTGGATCTTAAGGTGTGGTGGTGGATTTCAGATTTCAATCTAAAGATATGCAAAGTGTGCCTAGCTGGAGTTCCTGAAGTGTGCTGTGGCTTTTGGCTTTTGGCTTTAGGCTTGTGCTTCTCTCTCTCTGCTTGGTCCTGTGAAGGCAGGTCAGCTTCCTCTGCCATTTATGGAACTTCCCCTGGATCTGTAAGCTTCAATAAATATCCCTTCCTCCATAACTGTGCCTGGTCTGGAAGTTCATCTCAGTGAACGTGAATCTGTCTGCTACAGAACTTGGTACCAGGAGTGGGGTGAGATGAACCTTACTATGTGGATGTTGATCTTTTGGAACCTTTGTTTTGGAGGAATAGGCATGGACTTGGTGCTTGCAATTGAAGGTGTCTTCTGGAGTAGTAAGCCAAATTTTATGGACTATTCTGATGAGAGTCTGAGAATGCTAAGTGCAGACAGCATTGAGCTTCAAGGCTTGGCTTATGAGCTTTCTAAGGGGAAGGAAAGACTGCAGAGGAATTTGTTGGAACTGGGATACTGGCATAAGGGCTGGCTGCATCCTACTGCCCAGGCCCAGAGAGTTTGATCAAGGTTAAATTTGTAATGGACTGATATGCTTGGCTGAAGATATTGGACTGAGAGATTTAAGATTTTAAGCTGGAAAATCTCAAGCAAGTTAAAATTACAGGCACAGAGATTGGCTTTAGATTATGTTAGAAATGTTTAACTTGTTTGATTTTACAGTTCTTAATATCTTAAATTGGTCAAGACTGTGGGGATTCAGTTGTCTATTTGTTTGTAGTTTACATTCTGCAGCCACCTGGCTGGAGGCAATGTCACTGAGTGGATCTTAAGGTGTGGTGGTGGGTTTCAGGTTTCAATCTAAAGATAAACAAAGTGTGCCTAGCAGGAGTTCCTGGAGAGTGCTGTGGCTTTTGGTTGTATCTTCTTATCAGTTGATACTTTCTCCCGTGCCTGTTGAGCATCTGCACATGCCAGGGAGAAATCTAAACATGCCATTCATCCTAGGCTTCAATGTTTTGCCACTCTCAGGCTGTCTGATCAAGTAAAAACAGATAATGGCCCCTGCTTTGTAAGTAAAAACTTTACAAGTTTCCTCCAGACATGGCAAATTACACATGCCACAGGCATTCCATATAACCCTTGAGGCCAAGCCATCTTGGAAAGATATAACCAAACACTTAAAGTACAATTACAAAAACAAAAGGGAGAATCACTAACCCCCCATGATCAGCTAAAGAAAGCATTATTCACCTTAAATATTTTAAATTTTTCTAGAAATGAAAAAATGTCTCCATTGCAAAAACATTGGTCATACTTTGTCACATACAGCTCGATTAAGGTCAGATTGAGAGACTCATTGACTGGGGCCTGAAGAGGACCAGACCCACTCCTGACAGCAGGGAGAGGGTTTGGATGTGTCTTCCCTCAAGAAGAAAAACGACCCATTTGGATACCAGCGAGGGACCTAAAATATTTGTCCCAACAAGGGGACACTGACAATCACTTCTCCAGGGAGTGTCCCATCCCTGAGGACTGTTCCTAAAATGGTCTTCACCCTGCTAAACCAAATAACTCCCTCCCTTGCGGAGGATTGCTGGCTTTGCCTCTGATCTGGGCCTCCCTGGCTGCTTGCAGTAATCACCAATGATACAACTACAGTTGCCCATATGACCCTACTCGTTGGGTTGGGAATAACCGCAGGCATGGCCACCAGGACAGCCGGGATGGGTATGGCAGTCCATCTCCACAGAAAGCTCTCTCTCCAGTTGATCAGTGACATAAAAGCCATGTCCAACACTATCCTTGATCTCCAACAACAGCTAGATTCCCTGGCTGAGGTAGTCCTACAAAACAGGAGGGGACTAGACCTATTAATGGCCGAAAAGGGATGGATATGCTTGTTTTTATAGGAAAAATGCTGTTTCTATGCCAATAGAATGGGAATCATTCAGGACAAGATCAAAAGGCTTCAAGAGGACCTGGAGAGGAAATGGCAGGACCTTCAAGACAACCCACTGTGGATGGGCTTATATGGCTTCTTACCCTACCTTCTCACCCTACTTGGACCCTCCTTCTCCTTCTCTTTCTCCTCACTGTCGGGCCTTGTGTAATTAACAAAATTACACAATTCATTCACCAGTGGCTAGAGGCAATAAAAATCCATCAGGTTGAGATACATTATCACAGGCTGGCAAATCAGGAATTAAGTTCCTCAGATGACCCTCTGCCACCTCCTCTGCCCTCCATATGACCGATGACGGGTAAGATCTCAGACTGACTGAGACAACCTAAGACAGGCCATGGAGTGGGTTCTCAGCAAGCTAAACACCTGGTACTCAGTGACGGGTAAGATCCCCAGAGGGGGACAACCTAAGACAGGGGCCATGGTGACCAATACTCTTACAAACACAAAAGGGGGAGATGTTGGTCCTTGAAAGGCCCGGACAGGAGGCCTAGTTGAACTTTCTGAGCCTAGCTAAAATTTGGCGATCTGTCTCTGGCCAGCTATGACTCAGCAAGACGCCTAATGGCCTCTTGCCTGTTACTTCCGCATAGGAGTTGGAATTCCCACGTGCACGCGCTTAGAACCAATCATTTCAAAAGTCACGGCATACTATTGGCCCTTACCTCTCCCCCCATCCTAGAATCCCCACCCTCATTCTCAATACTATATAGGCAACCGCCTGTAACAATAAAGTGAGTTCCTGCTTTGACGAGACTCACGGCTTGGTGCTTTGTTCATGGCTGTCGACACTCATCCTCCTCCTCAACCCCTTGGGAGGAACCAGTGGGCCTGGTCCTTCCTCAGCACTACCTGCCGGGGGAGCCTGGCATCTATCATGGTGGAAACTGACTGCCCTCCAGTTGGACTGGAGGCCCGCTCCAAGGGAGGGAATACATCCCTGATGCTGAAAACCTACAATAGGGGTAGTCATGAGTCCTTGGGGTGTAACATCTGCTGCTGTCTGGCTAAATATATGTACTATGCTTATCAAACTGCCCAGTAAGCACTTCTCTTAATGTTCATACCCATATATTAATGCTACTCTCACTTTTGGTAGAGAACCTTCTCTTTTCAGATGGCAGTAATATTGGGATGACTCAGAAGACATCATGGTGTTGGGAAGAAGTAACATGAGTGCTTGGCACTGCAATATCTCTATTATACCTTCCAAGTCTCAGCGTCCATTGCAGAAGTGGTGGCGGAAAGAATGTAAGATCCAAAAGAATGGTAGGACTCCTTACAACATTCTACTCCAGACACAAAATGGCCTGGATATCCATGATCTCACAATGCCTGACACTACCTACAGAAGACCATCATAATAGGATGAAAAGATCATGGCATCAAAATAAAAGAGAGATTGACTGAGAGAAGGAGGGGATATTATGGAGAATGGTGTTTCAAAAGGGAAAGTGGGGGGAAGGAGGACATTACCATGGGATATTGTTTATAATCATGAAAGTTGTTAATAAAAATATTTAAAAAAGAAAAAGAACAATAAAGATTTGAGAATACATTTTATGGGCAATTTTATATTAAAAGAAAATATAAACAAAGCATAACACCAATAATATATAGTATTTTACAAGTATGTCGAGCACTTAAGAGTATATTACAAAATTATAAAAATAAGAATGGAATATTAATTGTAAAATACAGATTATAGGTACATGAATATTATAATATTTTTAAATTTTGTTCAATGCTGATATTATTGATAATAAAACCAAATAAATTTTACTCTAAAATAACAATCACATTCTTAATTTTCAAAATTAATACATTTATGAACTTATAATTATGTTAACAAATATTGTTTAAGTATAAATCACCATTTAGGGGCATAGGCTATACTTTCACTGCTAGATGTCATCATATCAGGACATAATTTCCCCTTTTTTCTGGGGTTTGTAAATCACAAAACTGCTATAGACAAAAAGAAATAGCAGCATTTTTTTCTTTTCCTTCAAACATTAAGATGATGTAGTCAGCTTCACTTTGCTGGGATGAACTTCCAAACTAGTCACAATTTATGAGAGGAAGGACGTTATTTCAGGTTACATATCAGTGGAAGTTCCATCAATGACAGAAGCTGGCTGTCTTTCACAGATCCAAGCAGAGAAGAAGAAACACTACCAAGTACACAGCACCACAAGCAACACAATAGGGAAGCAAAAATATCAGGGAACCAGGCAGAGCTCAGACTATGCTCTTACACCTTTGGGCTGAAATTCAGACCTGCCTACAGATATACCTCTTCCAACCAGGAGGCTGGGAATTCTAGTTACAAGCTCTAATAAAACATCTGAGTCTATGGGAAAACATGCAATCAAACTGTCACAGATGGGGAAGGCTGTATTATGAAATGTTTGACTGCTGTTTTAACTATAATACCCTTATTTCTAAATACATACTTAAATTATATATTAATATATGAAACATTGCTAAAAGTTAAACACAGAGAAATAAGTTTCATTTGCTCACTTTTACTTTTTTTTACATTTTTGTTCATGCATACAATGCATTTTTATCCTACCCTTCCCAATACCCTCTCTTCCCCTTCCCCTTGATGTTTCTTTAAAATGTTTTAATCTTCATGATTAAAACTCAAAACTGTAAGCTAAATAAACCATTTCCTTCCCTGTAATGCTTTCAGTAGGGTAATGTGCCCCAGGAGTGAGAAATTAAGTGATACAAGGTTCCCTAAGAGAGTAGTAATGGAAGTTCATTCAGAAACACTGCCTTAGAGGAAAGTGTATGACACAAATAGTTAAGCAAACTTATAACCTGATCCTCCTGACAGACCTTGTGAGTTTGTGCTAAGGAGAAGTTGAGGACTACTTGCATAAATCCCAACTTCAGTGTGTATGGCACCTGTGCATATGCGAGCACAGTGATCCCTTGGTTATGTATTTTGTATGACACCTCTGTAGTCATCTAAATAGCAATTACCATCTTATTCCTGAAATAAGACACCTGAACAGGAACAGCTTAAGGAAATAGTTTATGCAGCTTACAGATTCAGTGAGAAGTTTGATCATGGAAGGGAAAGCATAGCAGAGCAGACAGCTGGATTGTCACATCTTGTCAGAGTATCTGGGAGAGACAAGTCAGAGTGAGCTACCACTGGCAAATCAGACAGACTAAAAAATCTCAAGGCCTGTCCCCACTGACACACCTCCTGTAGGAAGGTTACATGACCCAAAGGTTCCATGTCCCAAAGACTTCACAAACTGGGGATTAAGAAGGGTTTTAATTACAAACACATGAAGCTAGAGAAGACATTTTATATACAAACTACCACATTCTACTCCTCACACATAAACATTCATAGCCATCTCATACATTCGGTCTGTACCAGTTCCAACAGTGTTCCAGACTCCAAAGTCTCATTTGAGACACAAAACAAGACCTGAGTTGTAAGCCCTATAAAGTCTAAAAAGAAAGCATATCAAGAAATAATGGACCACCACAAGACCAAAAGCAAGGAGGACAATATTAAATCCTTAAGCTCCATGTCTGACACCTGGGATTTGAGATGAAATGCTCTGGGCTCCAGAAAGCTTTGGCAATTTTGCCCTGCAATCTTGTTGTGAATTGTTTCTGGGAATAATCTGCTTGAGTGAGATCCGGCTGCTTTCCATGGTAGATTCATAGTACATAGTTATATAGTACGTGCATCTCCAAAATGCTCACTATTGGAATGTACACTTCATCTTCACAATGAAGGAGGGGAGAGGGACTCACAATGCCATGCCCTTTCCCATGGACTTATAGGTAGTTAATGGTTTTCCTTGGGGATTTCATAAAACTACACACCTCCCCAATGATATACAGTCAGAATTGTATGGGAATAAGAGACACTTTCTGGGTTTGGAGAGATGACTTAGCCATTTAGGCACTTGTCTTCGAAGCTAACAGACCCAGGTTCAATCCCCAGTTCCCATATAAGCCAGATGCACATGGTGGCAAATGCATCTGGAATTTTTTGCAGCAGCAGCTGGAGGCCCTGTTAAGTCCATTCTCTCCCTCCCTCTCTCTCTCTCTCTCTCTCTCTGTCTGTCTCTGTCTCTCTCTCAAATAAATAAAGAAAAACAAAATATTTTAAAGAGACACTTTCTTCATCAGGCCAGTCACCCATAAGTTGTCTGTGATCCTGTAAGTAACTCCAATTAAGGTCATTAGTTCACAAAGCTATACTTGAGTAAAATAATTTATTTGTTTTTGTCCTTGGAGCTTTATCTTAGGTGAATAGATGTTGGTTTGCATCTCTTCAGAAAAAGTATATACAGAAGAGCCTTTTGTGAATGTTGACTGGACACAGCAGCCTGGTGTTGGCATGTCTAGCAGGGTGGTGGTGAAAGCATCATGTTCATGGTAGAGTGTGTGAGCTGGAGTGGTGCTGAGGACAGGGGCACCACTCCATTCCAGTGTGATGTGGAACAATTTGCACCATAGCTGGGCAACATTGGAGATACTTTAAAAACATTGCTTCACAAAGCTGTTAGGACACCTAGGAGATGTATCCTTAAATTACATAACATATATTCATGTTTTGGAAGTGTGAAAGTCCTGTACCTGTTATAGTACACAGTGCAGAAAATAAAATAGCTGTGGTGGCACACAGTACTGGAGAGGTTGAGGCGGGGTCAGGGAGTGGATCTCAAGTTTAAGTCCATCCTGGAATACATAGCATGACTTTCTCAAAAAAAAAATCAAATCAAATGAAACTAAAAAATGTAAAAAGTCAACTATCATAACTGTTGTTGATACTTGGGATAAAATGAGTGGTTGGGCACTGATGTTTCCCTTTGAAAATCCATCTTCCTTGTATAGTAGGTTTATGGACACATTTGTTCCATATGTCAGAATTATTTATTGATGTTTAAATGTGAATAGTAGTCTTCATATTACAGAATTATCAGGAAGGTAAGAGGTAAGGCATATGGAGGTCTCTAGATACATGGAAGGGATCACCATTCCTTATGTTGCTGCTGCTTTTACTAGGGAGCCTATATGGAATTTTCTGTTCAGCCTTGTGTCCACCACAGGGCAAGCAAAGACAGGCACTGGAGACTTGCAAATGAGATTGGAGAACAGAGCTACTTATTCTCAGGTCTAGTAAGTATCAATTCAAAGTTAGTTAAACATAAAAAGACTAGATGTTTAAATCATTCTTGCTTGACACTTTACATAAACTTTATTCTTTCATAACATGAACTCCATTCATTTTAATATCTTCTAAAGCAAAATTTCTGGTTTACTGTGATGTGGAAAAATTCTCAATTTTATACGTTTTATTTACCTTCACACAGTTATGACCAAAAATTGAGTAAGTAGAGCTGGAGAGATGGCTTAGCAGTTAATGCACTTTCGAGCAAAGCTTAAGGACCTTGCTTGTGAAAGCTAAGGCCCTATATTCCATCTCTCTCCAGATCTCACATTAGCCAGGCACACGAAGGTGAGGCAAGAGCAAGGTGGCACATATCCACTAGGTGGTGAAAGCATCAGAAATTCAATTGCAGTAGCTGAAGCCCAGGGAAAACAATTCTCTCTCACACTCTCTCTCTCTCTCTCTCAAAAAATAAAGAGTAAGTAGAAGTATATCATTAAACTTGTAATTTAAAAAATGAAGGCCCTTATCAGTTTAAAACATACAAAACCATATCCAGTTTAAATGAGTTTAAACCATCTCATCAATGATTATACTATAAAAGAAGGGGAAAAAGTCCAGGAGGTCAAAGGAGAAGAGGGAAGACCACTTTCCCTAGGATGTTCCCTATACAAGGAATGGAGTTCCAGAAGTGACCTACTATTCAGTTGTTTCAAAGCTGGGCATCAGAATTTTCTTTCCATTATGACAATGAGCAATAGTATTAGATTTCTTCTTATGTCACATGATTTTAATCAGTTTCCTGTCCCTTTAACCTAACAAACAAACTCCTTTGCATTCTTACTTTTCCAGACCTATCTTGCCCTGTGATCTGACCTGTACATTCTAATTGTGTAAGTTTGCATCTTTCAGGTTCTACTCTCAGCTCTCTAATGGGCAGGAAAAGATGGACCTGCAGCCTTGGCAGGAACACTCCCACAACATGCAGGTTTCCTCTTGCCAGGAAAAAGTTTACTCGAAACCTGCTTAGGAAATAATTTTATAAGTAATTCAAACTCATGTGAGTACATAACAAGAAAAGAAAATGAGAGTATACGCCAAATGGGGACAAACATTGTTATTGCAAGGAAGGAAAGAAGGAAGGAAGGGAGGAAGGAAGGGAAGGAGAGGGAGAGGAAGGATGATGAAAAATTTGCAATAGAGAATAGTATCTATAAATCTCCCTCTGGCCATGGTCAGAAAAAAATCTTAACCCTTGTGTTTCAAGTAATTATAGAGCATTTGTCTAGCATGAATAAGTCACTAAGTTCCACCCAAAACACAGCAAAATAAATCAAAGAAGAACAAAAGAATAAAGGGAATGAAAGGGGAAAGAAAAGAAGGAATGAGGCATGGAAGTAAAGAAAAAAATGATGAAATAAACTTTCTTATGAAATGCTTTCACCTTTTTAATTTGTTGGCCCTATAAGACATTATGGGTGGTTGTCCTGAGGCTATATACAGTTGTGAGAATGGGCTGGTCCAAAGAGCTGCTGGAAACCTGTGTTGTTACCTAGAAAACTCTTTCTGTGCATCCAAAAACAGAGAAGTGAAATAGTCAAAAGCACTATCAACATAGACTACCCAACAGATAGATGAGTCATAACTCTTCTTCACAGAACCTTCTCTAGGATCACACAGCAGTTCCTGACCTCTGGCTGGTTTTCTCTACCTCATAGACAGCCCTTTCCTCTTTGACATGAATGATTACTTCAATACCCTACCACCAGGACACAAAAATATTTGATTTGATTCTCTCCTGGTCCTGGAAAACTGGGTGTTTGCTGATGAGCATTAAGTCTGTCATCTTGATGAGTGTAGAGAATAAGCAACAACCAGGTCAGTGCAAGGGACTGATATGTCCAAAGGTTGTGCAGTAAGCAAAAGCAGGATGCATTTTGGGAACTCAGCATGGCTGGGACATAGTTGGTTAAATAGTGAAAGACTATATGGACAAGCATTGGCCCTCAAATTCCTTGCTCTCATAGTTTGGTGCATGGTACAATAGCAAGATATGAAAGGAATACTTCCACAAAAGAATTTCAGCATGCCCCCATATGCATTTCACCAGAATCTATATTAATCTCTGTAGGTTATATGGTGCCAAGAAGCCCTCTCCTGACTATGTCAAGCAGTATATATATATAGAAAAGCAAAACAAATCATGTGGAAGAGTAAGCCAGGGAATTACATGCTAAGACGTATGATTGAGAGATAGCATTCTTACTTCAATGTGGATCAGCAGATACTCATATATCACTAATCCATATTCCTAGCCTCTGGGCACTGTTTTATAAGAACATAAACACAGCCTACCCATACCAAGGAATGTTAACCAAATTCAGTACAACAAAACAGTTTACATATTTGTGTGTGGTACTTTGAATGCAAATTCTGCCATAGCCTCATGTGTTTATGATTCATAATCATATTCACTTCCCAGCTGCTGGAAAATTGGGAAGTGGAGACACACTGCAGGAGGTATGCCACTTGGGTGAAGCTTGAGGAGATTATTATCCCAGCTTTCCAGATATGAGCCAGCTCGCTCTCTTACTGCTTCCTGCCATGCTGACCCCATGATGGTGCAGCTTCCCTTTGAAACTGTAAGCCTGAAATAAGTGTTTCCTTCCATCAACTGATTCTGGAGGGGTGTTTTGTAAAGTAGAAGGTAAAAATTACAGAAAATTACTTTGGATAAGTGGAATCATGACTGAAGTATGCCTGACCATTGGGTTTTGGTCTTTTGGAATTGATTTTGTGGAAGGAATATGAAAAATTTGGCACTTTAGATTAAGAGACACTTTGCATTGCTATAAGCCAAGCCTGAAGAACCACTCTCGTCGGAGTCTAAAAGGCCTACATGGAGAGAGAACAGTAAACTATTGGTTCTTGGCTTTTGAGGTCTTAGTGGGGAAGAGGGCTTTGTTGGAACCAGACTAGAAGCAATTTGTATGATATTTTGGTGGAGAAACTGGCTGTGTTCTGCCTGTATACAGAGAATTTGAGCAAAGTTGAAGTTTTTATGAGGTAATATGTTTGACACACTAAGAAATGAAAGTATTGAGCTGGAGACTTCAGCCTAGTTCAGCTACAATTGTTTAGGAGATTACCACTCTTGTGATTGTGCTAGCTGTTCTGTATTGAGAAAATGGGAGTGCTGATTCTTTTTTTGTTTGTTTGTTTGTTTGTTTTTTCGAGGTTGGGTCTCACTCTAGCCCAGGGTGACCTGAAATTCACTCTGTAGTCTCAGGGTGGCCTTGAACTCACAGCGATCCTCCTACCTCTGCCTCCAGAGTGCTAGGATTAAAGGCGTGGGCCACCACGCCTGGCTGAGTGCTGATTCTTTTGAAAGGAGAAACCTTGAAGAAAGAATACTGAAAGATTTTTCTCTGCTGCTTAAAGCACCCTTGGATTAACAAATTTGGTAGCTCACCTTATATTAGTATTGGAATTGTGACAAATGCAGGAGATTATGAGGTCATTGAATTTGCAATGATGTTTGTTGGAAATGGCACATAGGTGATGTGGAACAAGGTCATAGTACCTGCAGAGGTCATAAGGGGTCATGGTATGGAGACATAAAGATGAACTTTGGGTTGCAGTGAAGACCATAGTATTTTGGAGATGCCAAGAATATGAGATGGCTGCCAAGGTAAGCTGCTCACTCTGACTCAGATGGATTTGCCCATAAAGAAAACAGCCAAAGCTGAAGGAGTGAAATTTGTAACCCAAGGATTTAGTCATGAGGCCCAGATGTCAGATAGGGAGTTGCAGAGTTCTTGCCCTGCTGGTTTTCCTGGCTATAACATTATTACCCCTTTTTTGTAATGTTGACTCTTCCATTATATGTTGGAGGTATATAACTTGTGTTTCAATTTTACAGGGCTCAAAGTTAAGAGATTTTGGTCATTTGAACAATATTCTAATAGTTGAAGAACATGGGTTCTTTAAAGTGGGACTGAAAACATTTTGTATCATTAAAGTTTATGGGGGGCACAGAGATAGAATGTATTAGTTTGGATGTGAAATATTCCCCATATCTTCATAGTGTCATGTGTTCATGATTCAGCCTCATACTCATTTCCCACCTGGAGGAAATTTGGGAGTTAGAGACATGCTGCAGGATGTTTACACTGGGAATAAACCTTGAGGTTTATGAGCCTAGCTTGCCAGATATGAGCCAGCTCACTCTCTTGCAGCTTCATTTCAGTCTGTCCCCACCAGAGTGAACCTTCTCAAGATGTAATCCTGAAATTAGTGTTTTCCTCCCATCCTCTGCTTCAAATTAGGTGTTTTATCATAGCAACAAGAAGGTAACTGCTACATTGTGTTATAGTCATCCTTCCAAAGGAATTCTTAATATATGATAAGTTATCATGTAAAAGGATATGTCAATATGGGTTACTAAAATCAATCTATTGAGAAAAAATTTTTATAACTATATACATATAATCATTTTTATTTATAATTAAAATCACATTGAAGTGCTGCATGTGTTTACACATTATTGATATTTGGACTTATATTTGTGCATGTGTATAGGAAATTGCTCAGAAAAATAGATACATTTGCGTTTGTATGTATATTTGTATATAAGATATGAATACATTGTATAGACTATTATTACAGTATATATGTTAGGTCAGGACAAAAATGGAGTCTCAGCAGGAGGGCCACAGAGACATAAGGAAGTGGGTCATCCACATTCCTCAAGGAACCACCCAGCCATTATCCCTTCCTTGCCTAACAATGCCCCAGGTCTAGGTTTCCTGCCCTCTTATCTCTCAGGTCACCTGATAACCATTCTGGTCTCACACCCTAGCTATTTGAAATGGCTATTGTAAAGAGCAAAGGTGTTATTTTGCCTTCCTCACCTTACCCCAACTGAAGAACTCTATATATCCCACTAGCTTTAGTCTCAAAGTTGACTGTGCAATGCTCTGGAGAGTCAGTCCTTGCAGCTCATGTTTTCCCTGAATGAAAGGTTCCATCTTTGCCTCAGAGTGGTCTCCATGATATTGGTCCCTCCTGAACCTTACCTCTGCTGCTCATGACTTAGAGGAGGCTTCTGGTTGTCCTCGGGCAGCCAAACCTCTTTTTCCCCTGACTTGACCACCAAGCTACCATTTGACCCTCTAAAGGCTTCGTGCCATCTCTGCCTGGCACTGGCTTTTCACATCCACCACACCAATTCAGCCTCATTCTTCTTTCCTTCTCGGTCTCCTTTCTCCTTCTCAGCAATTGTTCCTCTCAGGTTGGCCTGCTTTCAGGTTTCATCCTTCCCAGTGGAAGCTGTGCCAGCATACCAGGCTATACCCCTTGGCCACTTTTAGGCCCCAACCCTGGGTCTCGAGAAAAACTTGCTCTTGACACCTCGGATCTCTCACTCTCTGGTCTACCATACCCTAAGGGGCACCTTTGGATTCAGTTACCATCTCAAGACACTACCTGTTCCTCTTTCTTTTCCCTCTCTTTCCTAAGCTCTCATCTTCTGCTGCCAGCCATTTTCATCTTCCACTGCCAGCAGCTTTTGCCATCAGTAGCACAGTCACCCTCCTTGCCCAATAACAGGCTAAAAAGCTGACAGTTGTGATGTGAGAAGTGCAGGCCCAGTTCACCCTAATGGGCCAGGGGGTCATATTGGTGTTCTGTGTAAACCCAACTTGAGTCCTGGTTTTCTCTTACCCTTGTTTTGCACTCTCCCTGTCTCCTTAAGTACTTAAAGCCTCTAGGACACTTAGATGACAACTAATCTTTCTCTGCAACTCTGCCTAGCCACAATATAAGCTGGACCATGAGTCCAAATGGCCTGGAAATGGGATTTTGATTTCTAAATTCTCACTGATTAAAAAAAAAAAAAAAACCTTTTGCCAATGTACAGGCATATAGTCTGAAATACCCTATTCTTCACTCTGCATGCACAGCTTTCTCTCTGCTCTACCTGTTTTTTTTTTCACCAAGTTCTTCAAGCCACCTCACACCAACATCTCCTCCAGCTCTCTCAGCCTGTCCTGCCCACCTGCCCGGTAACAAGTTTTGATTTTAGTCTTCAGTGTTGTAAATAAATTAGAAATTTAAAATGAGAATGTATAACTTCTGAATAAATGAATGGATGAATGAATATGTGAAGGGGAAGTGGTTGTCCAGAATCTATATGAAAAGTGCACTTGAAATGAAAGTGTGTGTGTGTGAGTATGTATGTGGCTCATAGCCCTAAGGTTGCAGAATTATATCTGTTCTGAGCAGTGCCATTTCATTGTGGAGAAAGTTCTCTACCAACCCCACTGTATGAGATGGCATAGCCAAGTTCTACTGTTGAGTGTCCCCAGAAGAAACACTGAAAGTAGTTAAAGTCATAGGCCATATATACATATATTTCTCCTACTGTTAAAGAGTTATAAAATGGCAGGATTGGAAAGCAGTCTACAGCTCAGAGGGAAGTCCAAAACTCTCCCTGGAACTTAGGAAGAAAAAAAAAAAGCCTTGTAGCTATGAGGGAAGTCCAAAATTCTCCTTGCAATTTAGAAAGAAAATAAGAAAGACGCTTTCTTAGCTTCCCTGCCATGTAGAGCCAGGGGGCTGCAAGCACAGGGAATCTCAGGATTCTGGCCCCAGAATGATGATGAATAAATGCCAAGTTGCTATAAACAAATGGGAACTTCTTATAAGAAATTTGTAACTATTTTACATTTATCTTTCTAAGTTTCTATGGAACTACTAAAAGACAATAGCCTCAAGATTTATACTTAAATTTAGAAGTACTCAATACTAAATTTGTAAAAACAATTTTTCTAAAATTTCTAACAATGTTCAAATCTGCTTTCATAATTTAAAAAAATGTGTTTCAGAAAGGTTATAAAAATTAAAGTTCCACAATCTATATGTGTGGTAGTTTGAATAGAATAGATGGCCCCCAATATATTCAGTTGTTTGTTTGTAGTTTGCATCTGCAGCAACCTGGCTGGAGTCAGTGCCATTGTGTGGATCTTAAGGTGTGGTGGTGGGTTTCAGATTTCAATCTAAAGATATGCAAAGTGTGTCTAGCTGGAGTTTCTAAAGTGTGTTGTGGCTTTTGGCTTGAGGCTTGTGCTTCTCTCTCTCTCTCTCTGCTTGGTCCTGTGAAGGCAGGCGAGCTTCTTCTGCTATTATGGAACTTCCCCTGGATCTGTAAGCTTCAATAAATATCCCTTTTTCCATAACTGTGCCTGGTCTGAAAGTTCATCTCAGTGAACCTGAAGCTGTCTGATACAATATGTTTATTCTGGGTAAATAGTATAAGCCAAATCTGATCTACTCTTTCTTAAAAATGTTATTTTAAGAGGACTTCTGAGGGAAAATTGGTCATATAAAAAATGTTATGTTAAGAACAATAAAAGCTTTTGTTGGTAGTTATGAGATGAACTGACTAAGGAAGATAGACTGAAGAGAAAACTTTATATGTTGTGTTAAATATTTGATGAAAAAGATTGTTACAGAGTGGTTACATAGAGTGTAAAGTAAAAGCATGTAGATGAAAGTATGAGTAAAGTATTTAGATGAAGATAAGTGTAAAGTTAAACAGAAGGTGAAAGAAAATGTACTTAATCAGATTACAGATGTCTTGAGATATGACTGTTAGCTTACATCACTTACATCAGACTAAAAAAGTATGGCTGTGGTTGGTAGCAGGTTGCTATAGTATTCATGTTGTAAACTTAACTTTAACTCATTGATGTTAATCTGGTCATAATAATGGTCATGAAAGACTGAATTTAGAGTACCCAACCAAGTTAACTAGTTTCCTTTATTTATCAAACTTAACTAAATATAAAGATTAAAATTGACTTAATATTTAATTATCTCCTAAGGTTATTATATCTAAAGCCCCACCTCAAAAAAACTCACAGAAAAAAAAAATATTTATTCTTTTTTTCCCTATTTTATAAGGTAAATGGACCACATTAAAAACATTAAAAAGTATTTATCTGTCACATACTTGAAAACTATTTACTTCATGGTGAGCAGTAAAAGAGAACTCTAAACAAAGTTATGTTGTGATTTAAGATGTAATTCCTTAATTCCTACATCAGTCTTAATACTTTAATTTTAACTTATGCCATTACTGAACAAGTTTACCAAAGTATCACAGGCAGAATTTTAGAGTTGGTTAAGGTTTGAATAGTTATAGATTAGGTTATAAAATTTTCTATATGTTTGAACTTCAATACATTTCTATAAAATTTATTTGGAAGAGATTAAAAATATTACTTTTTGGCTCATCAGTTAAAGGTCCTTATTTTCAAATTGAAAGGCCAAATATAACCATTTTAAGTAAAAAGGCCCAGGCCTGCCTTAGATAGAGAACTAGCCGGCTAATGTGCTGACCTCTGCTTCTGTAAACTTTGCTTGCTTGCTCAATTGCTGCCTTTCTCCCTAAAGTTTCTGGGGAATCTCCATTTCAAGGACATTACAGAAACACTCCACTGCGGAGGCCTCTGGCCTCTGACCACCTGCTTAGATAAGAAACTGAGGAATCTCCACTTCAAGGAAGTTGTAAAATACCACTGTTTACTTAGCCCATCACAATGGAGATTACCTCATCTGCCTGGAGTGCCCCTAGCTCCTGCCCCCAACTTTGCCCCCTGAAACCCCAAGCCAATCAAAACTGTTTAAATCAACCAATCATGTGTCTATCCCCTACTTCTTTGTTCGAATTCCTATATGAACCCCTTCCCCCAAAAGGAAGGGGCTCTTTCCCTTACTACCGCTGTGTCGGACTGTAGGGATGGAGCCCAGGCCTAGGCTTGCAATAAAGAAACCTGTTGCTTTTACATTCGAGTCTCGGCTTCTGTGGCAGTTCTCTGGGTGACTCCTGGGTGACCTGGGGTCTTGGCTCCTGGTCAGGGGACTTGGCACAACAAAATCTAGCTGCACATAATGAAGCGTACATTTGGAAATTGTTTGCAGTGGCAAGTGGCCCTTGCATGCCCATTCCCTCTCTTTTCCATGAGACTTGTCTCCTTTTTTCATTAGATCATGTCAGTTTAATGCAGTTCCTCTATTTTTTGGGTATGTTAAATATAGCTAAATTAATTTCTAAAACTGACTTATAGATTGGATGGACATCTTATTTATCATTGACATAATATAGAATTCTTGTTTATTTAAATTCTGTCAGCAGATCTTTTTTGTTTATAGTTTATCCTCTGTAGCCTCACGTGCCTTAAATATGTAAACTCTACTTTTTGTTAATACCAGACATTTCCAGATACTAGAATATTAAAATATTGTAATTTGGTTTATACCAAGTCCATGATGTTTGACTCTTAGTAAGCATGCATCACTATGACTGGCTAAAACTCTGTAATTTTAAGATGGTTCTTTTTCATGCTGGTTTTGCTAGATTATTATCACAGAGGTTATAATCTAAGTCTTATGAAATGTGACTTGTGATTTTGTTCTTAGAAAAATTGAAAAAGCTCCCCATGTCTTAGAAAAATCCACTGTATGAAAACATTGTTAATATAGTTTGTCTAATCTTCAAGTAACAGTCATAAATATATTTACAGGTAAGCCTTAAAATTGTTCAATGATAAAAGATATTTAAGAAATTACTTTGAGTCTGTCATATTGTCTCTAATGTATGTTAAAATTGGGCTTACTTAACTCAATAATGACCAAGTTTTATTTTATTCTTGAGCTGTGTATAATGTCTCAATCAAGGTTTCACTTAATTTTCTCATTTCTGGTATCTTAACTTCATTCCTTATACAGATATTGATACTTAAAACAAGTTTCCTGCCCTAGAAAAGTAATCTTAAATGGTGGTTCTACTTCCAGTTTGAGGGGTAGTTGGTACTCTCATTGATATAAAGATTAGTCAAAGTTGTTTTCAAACACAGATGCTAAGTTTTTATACTGTCTTGTCTTTTTACTGACATACAATTTCAGAATTAAATAAATTGCCTTAAAGTTACTGATAAAATAATTGATAAAAATGCTTTTTTCATGGCTACTAAAATGTTCTGCCTATATTTGTAACTGAAAGATACTGAAAAGATAGAGTGTGTACGCTTTTCTTTCTTTTTTTTCTTTATTAGTTAGTTTTATATTCAGCAAATACAGTCAGTTTGGTACCATTATTAGGCTCATCCATGACCTATCCCCTCCCCTTGGCCCCTCCTTGTTGAGGTATATGGGTCATGCATTGTGGAGTTAGCCCACAGTTATGGGTAAGATAAATGTTTGCTTTTTATGTCCCAGATATAGCATAACCTGTCACCAGACAACTAAACTTAAATATTAATAAGAATGATTTTAAACTACTGTGGCATTCTCTAACTAGATTTACTCTGCTAACCAGATATGTTCTGCAGTATTTTAACTAATCTGTTTTGCTAACCAGATATGCACAGTCTCTCTGAGTGAGTAGAAGCCAAAATCAATTGAAAATATTGGAGTTAAAAAGATAACTGATATTTTGGTTCCTGCTTCTGGGTCAGAAGGCCACAGGAGATGATGGTATAGTACTAACTTCTATCCTCTGGTAAGGTACCTGTCTTCTTGATCAGAAGGGATGTGGAGACCTAGAAATGAATTCCAAGTCAGTGTATCTGCAACAGGGGAATCACATCAAAGGAAAATCAATCCTCCAGGCTTCCCAAAAGAGGGAGGGCAACCTGGTCAGCATGGCCTGACTTATCCTAGCAGATGACAATGCTGAGAGTCATAGAACTTCTCACAGGTCCCTAAAAGTCTCTGCTACAGAGCCATTATTGACCTCCAAATAATACAGTTAATTCTGGAAGCCTACATGGTCTTAATGACCCAGTGAGAAGAATATATCTGCAATATAAACAATGATTCAGACTAATAGGCTCCCCTATCTTACAGTACTAGACTCTAACATTAACTCATGCCTTTTGCCTCTGCCTGTCCCTGATTAACTTCACCTACCCTGGCCCCAGCTCCTCCCACTTGCCTTAGCCAGAATCAGAGCTATTCCTCAGGCCTCCTTCTTTAGCCCTTCCCCTATCTCATCCAGGGATAAGTACACTGCCACTACAAAGGGCACACTCAAATTTAAACTCTTGTGTTCCTACTCTTCCTCTGATCCCAAAATTCCCCTCTGCCTCATCTCTTGCCCCAAACCCTCTATCCCTCATTTCTGAATACTTATCCACCCTGTACACATGGCAGTTTGGTGTCATAGCTAATGAAAAGATTAACAAGCTCCTCTATTCTCCTTTATGTCTTCTTATGGGGTGCACAGAGCCCATCTCACTCACCTTCTCTATAACAAGTGTCTGACAGCAACTGCAGTGAAGCCAGCTCAATACAGGATGGTACAAGAGAAGTCTCTGCTTCACACAGGACCAAGTTGTAACAATATACTACACTGGCACTATAGATCTCACCACTCTGCCACCCCTAGCCATGATGAAACTGCCTCCTCATCACCTTCTCTGAAAGGAGACCCAAAGACTGCATTATATAGCCTCTCCCATAAGAACTCATCACCCTTATGTTCAGCATGGAAAAAAAATTATTAAACCTTGTCTCTGATTATTAACAAAAGACTGGAATGTTAGCTCAGGACAAAAAAATTGAGTCACAGCAGGAGGGCCACAGAGACATAAGGAAGTGGTTATCCACATTCCTTAAAGAACCACCCAGCCATTATCCTTTCCTTGCCTAACAATGCCACAGGTCTAGGTTTCCTGCCCCCTTATCTCTCAGGTCACCTGATCATTGTTCTAGTCTCACACCCTAGCTATTTGAAAAGTCTAATGTAAAGAACAAAGGTGTTCTCTTCCCTTCCTCATCTTCACCCAGCTGAATAACTCTACATTACCCACTATCTGTAATCTAAAGGTTGATTGTGCTATGTTCTTGAGAGTCAATCCTGGCAGCTGGTGTTTTCCCTGAATAAAAGCTACTGTCTTTGCCTCAGAGTGGTCTCTGTGATCTTGGTCACTTCTGAACCTTACAATATATACTACACACACACACACACCCACACACACACAAACACACACACACACACACACACACACACACACACACATATATATATATATATATATATATATAGAGAGAGAGAGAGAGAGAGAGAGTAAACTGATGATGGACTTGTAATGAGAGTTGGAACACAATAGCATTATACTTTTAAGTAAATAAATTGTGGCATGGGTAGAATGTTCAGTGGTTAAAGGTTCCTGCCTAAAAACTTTTCCAAGCCAGGTTTGAGATCTCATTACCCACATAAATTCATATGCATAAAGTGGCACATGAATCTATCATGTTTAAATTTAAAACTTTTCTCTTTCAAGCATTACTTCAGACCTAGTTTCTTATGCTTCCCACCTCCACCTTACCTAAATCAAATCTTTTTATATTCAGAAATTCCTATTAATTCTTCTTATCCAATTAATGAAGTCTTTTTTCCTTACTTCTCCAGATAACATTCCTTGCCTACTTACATACTGCTCATGTTGCTATTTTCAAACTTAAATATAATACTCATGTGTCACCCATAAATGTCATTTCACATACAAAAATCATATATGGATATATAATGACCACTTCAAAATGGCTAATAGATTTCTTTTATAATGGCTCTGATAAGTAGCACTCTGCTGAAAAAAAGAGAATGCCTCTTGGCCACATGGAACAAGCAATGCAGGCAAACTACAAATTGAGGTTTGGCAAATGGGAAACCAAGAGCAAAAGCTCCCAGAAGCCACACTTGTGTTACTATAACTTCACTGATGGACTGCAACAATTGTGGAGAAGTAAATGTTACCAGTCTAGAGTCAATATTATTTTGGGTTATGTTAGCCTTTTAAAATAGCAAACTTATTATATTTTGCCATATGTGATCTGACATCTGTGTGACCAAGATAACTTTTGCTCTATGTTAAAATTTTTCATAGCTTTGCTGCATTCAAGCTAAACCTATACTTGTCTCTGAGATACAATTTATTCTCCCATATGACAGGGATCCTCCACATCCACAGTTCAGCTTCTTTTCCTCGATGCCAACAGATTCAGTTATCACTTCCTTGATAACCATTCTGGATTCATAGTCCCCTCTCTAGCTTCCTATGCTTCCACCTATAGATTTCTTTATCCTGACAGGACACCTAACTTAAAGCCCTCCAAACAAACCTTCGCAGCACAGTTCTTTCTCAGGGGACCACCCATTTTCTGTTTTATATATATAAAACCAAAAATACTGGAGTGCAACTCCTTGAGCTCCTGCTCCCAAAATTGGATGAGGAGATTGAGGTTTCAGAGTTGCATCTAACTCCTCCTCCTAATTAAACCCAGATTCTAGCTTGGGACCCTAAAATCAACACCTTTGATTATTCTAATTCCTAAGCCCTTTCTCAGCTGACTGGGAGGAAACAGTCCCTCTCAGACTTCCACAATTTCTTTCAACAGCTCCAATTCCAAATGGTTTCAGAAATGCTAGCTGTTAGTTGGAACTCTGGAACTGCCTCCCAGCAGGATAGGCCTCTTTCATGGTCACACCTACCTCTACATCTTGTCTTTGCCTCACTCTTCAGACCATCTACTTTCCCCTGGTACTATGTCAATTGCACACCGCATCAATGATGCCCCTCCCTAGATTCACTACAGTTCAAAGACCACACATAGCCCTCAATGTTCCCTAGCCATATCCCTTGTACCTTCTTCTCCCAACTTTGCTACTCCCCTACATCTTAATTATACTCCTGCTTAGATTTTTATCTTGTCCTCTAAAATTTTACAGAAATTTCTCATAGAATGTCTTAATGCCATCACCAATAATGCTACTTATTCTGTAATCCAAGACTCCAAATTCATTAGACTCTGCTCTCTCTCAGCAGGAAGTAGTGAGAACTTGGGAGTTCTTCTTCCAAGATGTAATACATATTAAAGTCTGGAATAAAGGAGTTAGCAAATCTCTTTATTCAAGCACTCCAGAGTTCAGTATATTACTGCTGGATGCCAAGGAGTCTGTCCTGAGATCACAAACTGGCCCCTGTTATCTGAAAAGATAGCAGCCTCTTGATTTATGGCCCCTAGGGAGCCAGATACCTGGCTGGATATCTCAGCAGAAGAAAAAAAAATTGCTTCCATCACTTGCCAATCCTTCTTGGCCTGCACAATGCAACATTTTCAGTTACCCATCCCCCCTCCGACACACACCTGCAAAAAGATATTCTAGGACTTCACATTTCCAGTTTTAGAACTGCTGAAATGTGATATGTCCCTGTGCAACCTTGGAATAAATCCCTAATCCATTCCTGAGATGTCTACCTGTTGTTTCCTTTCAAACTTGCCTCCACACATTTCCTTATAGGGGAGACAGAAAGTTTCTCATGAAAATACCTGTTTTCATGGATTTCAGACTAAGTGCAACCAGCATAGAACATATAAGACTGTTGGGGACAAGCTTAACAGCACTATACCCCAAAACATCAGATCAAATATGTTTTCAAAAGTGAATACAATATACCTTCTTCACATTATTCATGTTGTGGGACATAAACCTTTGTTTATAAATTTGCACACAAATGAGCATTTCATAAATTCTTCATTCACAGGGAAAGTAAATGAGAACTCAATAATAAAATAAACCAGGAAATACCAAGTATTTAGATAGTATGCAGTGTAATTGGAAATGCAGACTAGGTCAAAGATATTAAGAAATATTAGAAAACATTGAATTAATTGAAATTACATAATATTAAATTTTTCTTGATATAAAGAAGGGGTTAAAGGTAACTTTATAGCATTAAATGCCAACATTACAAAAGAATGTCTAAAACCAATTTTCTAATTTTCTACCTTAAGCAAAGAATAAAGGAAGTCAAAAGCAAGATGATATAAAAAGATAAAATAAAATGCACAAATAATTTTAACAGAAAATGAAAAACCAAGTGAAAAGAAACTAAGAAATGTTTGTTGGTATTGTTTTTGATTTTAGACCAAGGTTTTATTTAGCCCAGGCTGTCCTAGAACTCATTGGGTAGCCAAAGGTGGCCTTGAACTCTTGATCCTTCTGCTTCTGTAATTCCAAATGCTGGAATTACACATGTATGCCAACATGACTGACTAAGTATATCTGTTTTTTAAAACAATATATGTGGAAATTTGAATATATGTGCCCTGTAGCTTCTGGTGTTAAAACTAAATATTGTAACTTGAATCTAAACCCAACTGGCTGGAGGAGGTATAACTATGGATAGATCCTGGGGTACAGCCCAAATGTGTTTTGGGGAGAGGATCTGAATTTCAGCCCAAAGTTATGTAGAGAGGTGTGAGCTCTGGCAGGTCCCTGCTCTTTACTGCTGTTATTGGTGCATTTTGACTGCTGGTGGTCTTTCTCTCTATTTTGGTTTATGAATGGGCTCCATCTCCTATCAACACTATGGAAATTTCCCTGGATCTGTAAGCTTGAAGGAAATCCCTTCTTCCTATTAACTGTGTCTGTTTAGAAGTTCATCCCAGTAACCTGAAGCTATCTACTATAATACACATGTAGCCACAGTAATTAATTTAAAAAATTACCAACATGAATCATTACAGAGGAGAACACAAGTAGTACCTTCCTTACCAACAAAGATAATAAGGGAAGGTTTTGAAGCCATCATTTTTAAGAAAATTTAACATATACTCTATGAGGGGCAGGCTAACTGCTAAGACGGATTTGGTTCTATCTGAAAACATAACCATTTATGAAACAAACATGTAAAAATCGTTCAATAAAATTTATCTAGTTGTGCTTTGCAGGTCCTTTCAAAGCCTCCAATAATACATAATGAACATTATTTCCCTCATTCCGTTTTGTTGAAATCTTTATCTAGGATGTACATAAATGATAGACCACACATTTAGCATAAAGTATTCCTTGAATTTCATCCCTAGAACAATAACCACCAAAGCAAAAATTATTAGACTATATATGACTCTTGATTGCCTAAATTCATTTCATATTAGTAAAATTTCATAAAAATACAGGAGAAAAAAACAATCATTAGGAGTTACATTTCATAAAAGAATGCATGCCTGTGAGGAGAAAATATTACTCTGAGGGCTTTATATTCTTTAATAGATGCTCTAGGTCCATATGGTGGTTATCTTCCCACTGTTACCAGACTGGCTATGATTGCATTCTGGCTATCTAAATGTCTTTCCAGACAAGACAAATAATCTTATTCAATTGCCATGTTTTAGATACTCTACTGAAATCAGCAAATGTTGGTAAGCATGCCTCACTGCTGGAAAGAAGTTTTGAGTAAATCTACAGAATATTCCTTGAAAGACATTTAATATGTCCTACCCTACCTTTTCTTTTAGTCCAGTTTACAGGATTCGGTTTGATGATAAATCTCTGAGAGCACAAATTTAGCTCACAGGGCTCAGGAATATTTACAAAGGACAACTTCATGGAAGGGGTGGTGAAGCTCAGTATGAATGGTAAAGCTGAAAAGAAAAATGCAAGTTATCCATTATTTGAAACTTATATTTTGTATTTAACAGGTAGTATGATCATAAAACACACTTCAGCATTACGATATGTAACTAGTCAGAAGTTAGCAGGTTTGAAGGGCACTGAGGATGAGCCTTTCCCTCATAATCAGCTTTAGACCACACCACTTGTAGCCCTAGTAGCATACTGTTTTTGAAAAGTGGAAAGTATCACAATTCACTCTATTTGAAATTCCATATGCCATATGAAAGTAGGGAGAAATCATGAAAGTTACCTATTCTTAAGTTGTAAAACACCAGGGGCTGGGGTATGGTTCAGAAAGTATAAGTACTTGGCATGCAAGCATGAGTACCAGAGACCACAAGAGTTCAATTTCCTAGAAATCATGTAAAGATCTTGGTGTGGCAATACACATACAATCCCGGACCTGTGGGAAGCAGAGCTCTGAGACCTGTGGGGATTGTCAGTAAGCCAGTCTATCAAAAACAGCACCTCAGTAATCATTGAGAGACTTCTTTTCAAAGAAACACATGAATGAGAAATGTGGGAGTGCAGGGGAGGCACATGGGTGTATTTATCTGCACATACAGCAAACAAAAACCCCACAACATATATGCACATGCAAAAAAGTAGGGAGGTTTAAATAACCATATGAAATGGGGGGAAGTGAGGTAGCAGAGCTGCATGGAGGTACATTAAGAGAGGTGTTTCCTGCTGGTAAAGCATGGCTAATTTACATGTGTACTTTTAATTTTTTTAATTCTTTGTAATCTACTCTGTTAAAAGACTTTTTGGTCAAAACAATTGGATCGGAGCCATAGTAGGCCTGTTGGCAGTGTGATTTGCTATTGAGTTCTTTGTAGACTCCTGTTTTCTACTTTGATAAGTTTTGCTTGATCACCATATCTGCCACCATCACCCCTGAGCTGGATGTTAGGCTAGCAGTAAGAGCGTTGAGGAGAGTCCCAGAGAAATGGGAACAGGGGAGAGGAAATAAAAGAGTATAATCTGTCTCTCTCACTGTGTGTTTCTGTATGTGTGTAATATATATATGTGTGTGTGTGTGTGTGTAATATATACATAATTTGTATGTATAATATGTACATTATATATATATATATATATATATATATATATATATATATATATATAATTTATTAAAAAAAAAAACAGGATTTGAGACAAACCTCTGGCCCTGGAAGAAAACATGACTTTCTCAACTGACAAAAGGGTAATAAAATTAACATCTACCAGACATTTTATATAAAGAACAAGGCCTACATGGTTTCTCTCCCTGAAGAGTTAATCCAAATGGTATTGACAGTCACCTGGACACAAAACTGCTCCTCACGAAAGACGTTTTTTGTTCATGAAACTGTAATAAGTTACATGAAGTGTACCTCACCATGTATATCATCAGGGAACTGGCATTTGCTTTCTTGTGAGTTCTTACTCTCATTAATAATTAAGGACTTTAGAAATTGACTCAGAAAGGTAGCCTGAGGACAGCTTCATTAAAGCTTGAGGAAAAAATAACATTAACAGAGCAGGCAAGCTACAAGGCTTTGGGTAGCTGCTAGGAGGAGCGAGATTGATAATAATAAGATAGAAAATCATACTTTTTGAGTTAGGACCCAAAGGGAAAGCAGATTATGTGATAGAAATCAGCAAATGGCTGCCTAAAATAGGGGCAGTTTAGAGAAATGGTAAGAAAACCTAGAGGGTCAGGGCAAGCATGCTTGGAATTTGGGCTGGTATCCAAAGAAGAGACAGTGGAGAAAAACAAAAGTTATGCCTTGTAAGTTAGAATTCAGGGAACAGGCATGCAGTGAAGATCTGTAGGCAACAGCATCGAGGGAGGGGTTTCCTTGATATAAGTTTAAAGACCTCCTGTGGTATGGAAAAAATGCTGTTTTAAAATTTTTTTTTTAATTTTTTTGTTGATTTTTATTTATTTATTTGAGAGTGACAGAGAGAGGAAGAGGCAGATAGAGAGAAAGAGAGAGAATGGGTGTGCTAGGGCTTCCAGCCACTGCAAACGAACTCCAGATGCGTGCGCCCCTTGTGCATCTGGTTAACATGGGTCCTGGAGAATCGAGCCTCGAACCGGGGTCCTCAGGCTTCATAGGCAAGCGCTTAACCGCTAAGCCATCTCTCCAGCCCTGTTTTAAAATTTTAAAAGAACACCCTGAAGCCAGAAGTTGAAAAGAAACATGATAGATTTAAATATATGCTATGAAGATGTACTCTAATATCCCAGAAGCTCTTCCCTAATGGACTCGCACTGCTAAGACTACCTGACTTTTACATTCTAATTCAGAAAGCATAAATTTTTCTCTTTCCCATATCCAAGACATTAACCAAAATCCTCAGGCTGCTTGTGTTAACATGAGACAGAAGAACCCACCCCCCACCCCCACACATACTGTCCAGCTGTTTGAAGACTTCCATTGCAAACATTGTCTCATTTCTTGAGCCATAACTAAACTGAAAGTTTCCTCCTTATTGGGTAGCTTTCATCACACTTGAACATAAGACTTCAATAGTCCTTAGTCAAGAAAAGATCCTCCCAAAAGTGGTTTTAGGGATTCAGGATACCTGCCATGTGCAGGCCATGAGAAGGTAGAAAGCCCATTTGGGATGTAGGGGTTAGGGAGTTCTCCCCTCATCTCAGCCCAGCCAGGCCAAGATGAGTGGAGACTCAACAGAACTTGGAGGTTCACAAGTGTTAAGGCAGCCTAGAGAGAGGCTTGTCCCCTTGCACATATCTATTTATAACCTTATTGTGATGGGTTTATGTGAGCCAGAGAGGCAGCTTATTAGTCTGGGCTAGAGGCTGGCTCAGGAAGTGGCCAGCCATGATGCCAAGTTCTGGAGTCTGAGCTTGACCTACCACGATGTCAACATTAGCTTTGAATTACAGAGAAAAGACCCCCACTATACATTGATTCTGTCCTCATTTTTGGTCACAGAAACTTCTTAATGATGTCAATGACTACTGTGAAAACTCAAACTCATCAGTGTGCTGAGATTAAGTGACTGTTGCATGCTGAGTGCAAAATTAGAGATCTCTATCATGCTCTCCAAAGCTTACAGAATGTAAAAGTCAGAGGATGGAGAGGAGTGAAAAGTTGGGTAGTCGTTCTTTGGAATACTGTGACATGGACATGAAATGGCCATTGCATTTATGACTTTGCAGTGACTGCAATTACCTGCAAAAAATCTGCACAATAATTTTTACATCAACAAATTGACATGGAAGAATGAAGAAGGAAAAAAGAGAAAAAAAAAAACACATTAAAATAAAAGAGAGACTAGTTAGAAAGAAGGAAAGGTTCAGTGGAAGGAAAATGGTAGAGAATGGGGGAGTGGGGACAAAAGAAGGCAATGTGAAGGGATTATGCTCAAAAATACACCAGATAAATGTATGAAAATTCTCAATGAAAAGTGAAAATAAGGGCTTGGGGAGATGACTCAGTGGTAAAGGTACTTGGCTATAAATCCTAAGGACCAAGGTTTGTTTCCCTAGTTCTTCTGCAGTGGCTAGAAGTCCTGGTGTGCCCATTCTCTCTCTCTCTTCTCTCTCCTCTCCTCCTCTCTTCTCTTCTCTTCTCTTCTCTTCTCTCTCTCTCTCTCTCTCTCTCTCTCTCTCTCCATACATATAGATAGATAGATAGATAGATAGATAGATAGATAGATAGATAGATAGATATAGATATATCCCTCTTTCTGACTCAAATAAAGAAAAATATTTTTAAAGTTCAGATAAAATAAATAAACCTTGTTTTATTTAATTTTATTTAAAACATGCTAATAAATGGCCCAAAATGGCCCCAAAATGAATAGACAATGCTTAAAAAGAAATGACACAAATGAGCAACAAATATGTTTTTAGAAAAATATTCAGCATCTGTAGAGATCATGGAAATTCAGAATAAAACTTTCATATTTCATCTCATTCCAGTCAAAATGGATATCAACAAGAAAACTAATGACAATATGAGCTGGCAAGGTTGAGGGGAAAGAAGAATATTATTCACTGTTGGTGGAACTGTGAACTGTTATAATCTCTTTAGAAATCAGTGTGGAGTTTTCTCTAAAACTTGAACTACCAGATGACCACCAAGCTATACTTCTCCTGGCCATATACACAAAGAACTCTATGTTTTACCACAGTGATGGTTTTAAACTTTTTGTGGAGGCTCATACCTTATTCTAAGAATTTGAGAGGGTGAAATAAAAGGTTTCCCATGAGTTTGAGTCCAGCCTGGTCTACAGAGTGAATTCCAAGTCAGCCATAGCTAGAGTGAAACTTTGCCTCAAAAATGAAAAGAAAGCCGGGTGTGGTGGTGCATGCCTTTAATCCCAGCACTGAGAAGGCAGAGGTAGGAGGATCACTGTGAGTTCGAGACCACCCTGAGACTACATAGAGAATTCCAGGTCAGCCTGAGCTAAAGTGAGACCCTACCTGTAAAAACCAAAAAAGGAAGAAAGAAAGAAAGAAAGAAAGAAAGAAAGAAAGAAAGAAAGAAAGAAAGAAAGAAAGAAAGATAGGTAAAGAAAGTTGTTGAATGAAGTTTCCCTAACATTTGGCTAAAGCTACTCTTAGAAGACAAAGCTTATTAATCAAAAATTTCAGTTCAGTTGTATGTCAAGGAGGCTACAGAGGCCCCTTAAACAATACAACCTATTGCCATTGCACTTGATTTCCCACCAAATCTAAAACTAAAATGGAAAGTGCAGCAGTTAGAATCAGATGTCCTCCATTAACTCATGTGTTTTGAATATTTGGTCCCAACCTGGTAATAATTTAGAAGGTGGACCCTTGATGGAGGAGGTATATTAAAATCAAGGTAGAAATGAACCCCAAACTTCTTCTTCCCTACTGGTAAGCTTTCTTCATATCAGATGGAGGAATGGAAACTGCTAGAGGATAGGGAGAAATGAGTAAAGCCAGCAGGAGTCCCCTCCATGAGGTGAACACTGTGTATTCTACAACTGACATGCCACATAAGATGTGCCCATTGTATCATAGTTACTTGATTATTGTGGAAGTAATCAACTACTTTTTTTTGAGGCAAGCCCATCACACTGGAAATTTTTATGAGGGAAAGAGAGAGAGAGAGAATTCACATGACAGGCTCTCTAGCCACTGTAATTTCATCTCCAGATGCATGCACAGCCTTATGCATGTGTGCCCTTTGGGTCTGGCTTATGTGGGATCTGGGCAGTCCAACATGGGTCCTTAGGCTTTGCCAGTTAAGTGCCTTATATGCTAATCCATCTCTCCAGCCCTCACCTACTTTTTGATTGGATTTAGGTCTGCTTCACAATAGGTGTGGAATGTGGACGTTTGGATATGTCATGTTACTGCACTCATGAACTCACAGCATCTGTGACTTCCTTCACAAGTTTGAGCCTACAATTATTTCAAAATGATGGGAGAAGGATAATGAGATCCACACTTTCAAGAAACATTAGTAGATTATAATATTTTCTCAGGGCAAGACATTCATGTTTCTCAGGGGTGTAGCCATTGGTAATTTCTTTATATTCCAGGAAATCACTTCCTTCTGATGCTCTTGCAAACAAGCCGAATTTAACTTGTTAGTCCAACAAAAAGTAGGGTGTGCATTAACAGGGAAGTAAAGGAACTTTAGAACTTTAGTGGGAGGGGTAGAAAGATAGCTGAGGGTAATTGGACTGGTTAAAATGAAATTGTGTGTGTGTGTGTGTGTGTGTGTTTAAATGTAGTTATAGAAAAAAAAAACAGTTCATATCCTATACATAAATGACCTGAAACTCTCCATCTCAAAACTTCTAAAGGTGATTAATTCAATCAGCCAACTGGGAGTACACAAAAGCCAGTAGTATTTCTTTATGCAAAAGGCAAATATACCAAGAAAGAAATCACTGAGGCAGTCTCATGTTCAATGCACATAAAAATTAAATATTTTGGAATAACAATAACTAGATATGCATAAGAGCTACATATTGAAAATACAAAAACTCTCAAAAAAGAAACTTAGGAAGACTTGAGAAGATCAAAAGGCCTCCTGTGCTCCTGGCTAGAATTAATATTGTGAAAATGCCAATTTACAAGAAAAGGCAATATACAGATTTAATGCAATACCAATAAAAATTCCAGTATCAATCTTTACAGAGATAGAAAGAATGATTTCAAAATTTGTATGGATTGGCAATCAGCACCACTGTAAAGGTGACAGATGCTGAGGATACTTAACACATACCAAAGATGAAATCCAGAGCTTCCTAGGAACTCATCACTGAAGTAGAATTGAAACACCTCCACCAAAGCTCAGGGAATTTTACAAAAGAGAGGATGGAAAGGTTGTAAGAGCCAAAGGTTTGGAACTCATACCCAGAGGCATTGCCTCCCCCCAAAAAAACTGACTCCTACTCTCCCAACACATACCCTACAACCCCACGGGGCATAGCAGCAACCTCACTGAAGAGGAGGGCCCCCAGAAGACTGGGGACAGGAAGCAGGGAAAAGATGGTACCAAAACATAATGTATTTATACTAAGTATGCTTTTTTAAATTGTTATTAGTTATATACACAATGTGTATATAGCCATGTTGGTACCATCAATAGCCTCCTCCCTGTCATCCCCCTTCCACAGGGACCCTCCTTGTTGGGAATGTGGGTGGTACTTTCTGGGGTAAACCATCACTTATGGGTAAGAGGCAATGTCTTTGTGCATAATGCATGTTCTTTTTTTTTTTTTTTCAAAATAAGGTCTCGTGCTAGTCCAGGCTGACCTGGAATTCACTATGTAGTCTCAGGGTGGCTTCAAAATCATGGCGATCCTCCTATCTCAGCCTCCTGAGTGCTGGGATTAAAGGAGTATGCCACCCTGCCTGGCTTAATGTATGTTCTGAAGTAAAAAAAAAAAAATAGAGGGCTGGAGGGATGGCTTAGCAGTTAAGGCATTTGCCAGCAAAGCCAAAGGACTGATGTTCGATTCCCTGGGACCCATGTTAGCCAGATGCACAATAGGGCACATGTGTCTGGAGTTTGTCTGCAGTGGCTGGAGGCCCTGGCACACCAATTTTCTCTCTCACTCCCCTTCTTTCTCTGTCAAATAAATAAATAAATTGAATTAAATTCAAATAAAATGAAAAGAGATCAGGTCAGGTGGTGGTGAATGCCTTTAATCCCAGCACTCAGGAGGCATAGGATCACTGTAAGTGCAAGACCACCCCAAAAATACAGAGTGAATTCTACCTCAGCCTAGGCTAGAGTGAGATCCTACCTCATAAAAATAAGAGAAAGAGAGAGAGGGAGAGAGAGAATGGGCTGGAGGAATGGCTTAGTGGTTAAGGCACTTGCTGAAAAGCCTAAGAATGCTTGTTGGAATCTCCAGGTCCCATATATAGCTGCCAGATGCAAAGGTGACATAAGTGTGCAATGTCGCACATGGGCACTATGGGGAGTGCACATGTGCATAAGGGGGAGCACACATCTGGAGTTTTTTTTTCACATAGGCTGAAAGGCCCCGGCACCCACATTCTCTCTCAACCTCTCTCTCTCTCTCTCTCTCTTTCTCTTTCTCTCTCTCTCTTCCTCCTTCTCTCTGTCTCTCAAAAAAATAGAGATCATAAAGGAATTTTTAAAGTCTATTGCCACTAAATTAAACTCAATAATACATCTTTCAGAGCTAAAGATAAATGTCAAACTACTATGATCAAAGAAACAAATCACTAATATAAATTTATTACTATTGTGGACACAATTTCTTAAAGCTTTCAACATTCAATAATAAGGTAATTTTTAAAACTGTTAATAGAAAACCAAGAAGGAAAATATGAAATATAATAGTATCTGAAGATGGCACTGAAGCACTGTCTCTGTGAAAGAGACCAACACATTTAATATGTTGAGGGAGATTTTGCAATTGCACCATAAAATTCTACATCCTAAAAGACAGACCAAATGGTTAAACCTTCACCAGGCCCTTAGAGGGAACGCCTGAGTCACAAGACCCTGAAGAGGGTATGATGAAGACTGACCTTAATCTTCTGCTGCTTCTCTCTCTCTCTCTGTGTCTCTTCTCTCTAAATGTTTTATATTATTTATCTTTTTCTTCCTTCTCTTCATGGGCACTGAACTGTAACTCCCAGTACCAGCAGGTGACTATCATTCACAATGAGATTTTGATCAGATAGACCTACAAGGTTTCCTAAAAGAAAGACAGATTTCTGTCACAGTACTTGATGACCACCAAAGGTCAGTGGTAAGACCCTATTGCTGAAGACACCATATGCAGTTGACACATAACATGGAGTGACATGGGTGGGAGCTGGAAGAGAGTCAGTCCACAGACAGTCAGAGTGTCTAGTGCCAGAAGGAGCTATATGGCCAACTGGGGGAAAATGACCAATATCTGTCCAAGCAACTCATGGTCTCACCTAGGTAGCAGCAAATAACCTGTCATGATGCTCACACAAGTGCAATAGTGGCACACAGCCATGGTGGGAAACCAACTGCTCTTGATTTGGCTAACTGATCCCCTCAGTGGTGCGGAACCCATAGCTGGAGCTGGGAAACAAGTCAGAACCAGATCCAAACATGAGCCTGCTCTTCATTATCAAGCCACCACCAGTCATCGGCTACAAGAGGGCCTACACCTATTAAATTCTCTATAAAAATATAATGGTTAGCCCATTTATCGGGTGATAACTTTACTCTTCATTGGAGAATCTGCTTCTCTTTTCAGATACATGCACATCCTAAGGAAAGAACCATCCCATCATACCTCAAAAGGGCCCCAGCTGAAGCTAAGAATAATTGGTGAAAGAAGCAAGTGTGCAATTTTCTTGGTAAACCTGGTACCAGCACAAGGCTAAAGGAGTTTGACACAAAGAACAATCGACTCGTACCAAATCAAATATCCAGGGACACAGAGGCTCCCAAGACCTCATCACTGAAGCAGACCTAAAATGAATCCAACATGTCTCAGGGAAATTTGCAGAAGAGGGGGTGGAAAAATGTCAGAGCCACACATTGGGTTATTATCTACAGAGACATTTCCTCCTACCCATAATGGAGGGCTAACCCCACATTCCATGAACCCTATACCCCAACAAGAAGGGGACAGAAGGAGGAGGGAGGACAGGGAGGAGGCTAACAATGGTACCAACTTGACTATATTCACTGAGTACAAAACTAATTTAAAAAAATCTTACACATGGAAATGCCTCCCATGGGAGGAACTTCTGACCAATTAAAAAATGAGGCATGTCTGAAAAAAAGAGATTTTGATTTTATGATTAAAAATAAAACCAATATAGACTCAAACTCTTAGCTCTTAGACAGGATGAGCATAGAATGGGATATCATACAAACATACACAGAAAGGAATACTTCCTTACATATGGTTGTTAAATATATTATGAGAATTGGATAGGAAGAAGTTAATTTGTAAGAAACAATACTAGCAGTGTATAATCCTTTTATTCAGGAGGCATATATAGGAGGATTGCCTGAGTTGAAAACGAACCTTTCCTACATAAGTGAATTTAGTACAGCCTGGACTACAGAATGAGACATTGTCTCAGGAAGGAAAAGAAGAAAGAAAGATGGAGAAGAAATAGAAAAAAATGAATGAATAAGAAAGAAAGAAAGAAAGAAAGAAAGAAAGAAAGAAAGAAAGAAAGAAAGAAGGAAAAATGAAAGCAACTATAATGGAAGAGTTTATATTAGAAACAATTGCAAATGAGACTATTATGCAGGGTGTGGTGGCACATACCTTTAATGTGAACACTCAGGAGTCTGAGGTCGGAGGATAACTGTGAGTTTGATGCCAGCCTGAGACTACATAGTGAATTTCAGGTCAGCCCAAGCTAGAGTGAGACCCTACCTCAAACAAACAAACAAACAAAAAGAAAATTAGGCCATTAAAATTTTCAAGTAATATAAGAGTAAATTTTAGGAGACCACAATTAAACAATTACTCTACTGTATACCTTAATAATTATATAGGAAAGATACCCCAAGTTACATATAACCTTGTTAAATATTCAAATATCAGTGAAGTGTCAGTATCCCATAAAATTCAGAGAAGTTTTTTTTTTTTTTTAAAAAAAAAAAAGCATGTTACCTGGAAAGGGTGAACTACCAGACTGGTCTAAGTTGGACCTTTCTAACCCTACATGAATGTTTCTATGCCAACTGAATTGTGAGGGAGTTTCTGACCTCATAATGAAAAAGAAAAATAAGATGGCCACTTCTTCCCAGTGCCAGGATTGGCCGAGATAAATGTCTCAAGATTTAAGCAGGATTTTAAGATAAATGGAGTTGTTAAAGTAACTAAATTAATAAAAAGGAATTCAGACATTAGTAAATAAATCATTGTATCTTAAAAACATTTTAGAATAAATAACTTTGATTAGAAAAAACAGATTGGCAAAAACATATAAAAGAATACTGAAAATATATCATTACAATTACCGTGAATTAATGGATGAAAAATTCTATATACCACACTTTAAGTGGTTATCACACTGCATAATGAATAATAAAAAGGGAAAGGCAAGTAGATGGTTAATCTTCATTGTCAGTTTCACTAGATTTGGAGTCACTTAGGAAACACTTCTTAGGGTATATTTTTGATTGAGTTTCTAGAGACTTAATTGAGAGACCTGCTGACTATGTGGACAACACAATGTCATAGGATGGATTTGAAATCTAAAAGAAAGGAGAAAAATGAGAGAGCAGTGAAAAAAATAGGTTTGTTCCCTTTCTTGATTTCCTGGTTGATGGAATGTACCAAGGTACTCCCACTGGTCTTCCTTTACCACTAGTATGGTCTATACCTTCAGATTGTTAGCCCAAATTAATTATTCCTATTTTAGTGTGGCTCTTGTTAATAGTTCACAGCAAGGAAAAAAATGCTTACATAGAAAATTGGTGTCAAGAACTGAAGCTGATACTGTGCAAAGTATGACTATGTAGTTCTTATGCCTTTGGAACTGATTTGTGGAAGAAATGTGGCAAATTTTGGAACTGCTCCTAATTGAAGGCTTGAAATGCTACCTAGAGAGTTTAACAAATAAGCTTTTCTCATGGGAGTGCACGAAATCAGAATGTTGATAGAAATGTGAATAGAGGTCAGGCATTGTGGCACCAGCCTTTAATCCCAGCAATTGGGCGGGGATGTGGGAAGGGGTGGGGCGACATGGAGGTTTGAGAATCCTCATGAGTTTAAGGCCAGTTTGAGACAAAATAATTCCAGTTCAGCCTTGGCTAGAGCAAGATCCTACTTAAAAAAGAAACGAAACGAAACGAAACGAAAAGAAAAGGAAAGGAAAGGAAAGAAAGGAAAAGAAAAGAAAAGAAACAAAGATAGGAAGGAAGGAAAGAAGGAAGGAAGGAAGGAAGGAGGAAAGAGAGAAAGAAAGAAAAAAAGAAAGAAAGAAAGAAAGAAAGAAAGAAAGAAAGAAAGAAAGAAAGAGAGAAATAAAAAAAGAAATGTAACTGGATAAGTCACAGCTCACAAGGTTTCAGCAGAGAACCAAACATTCTATCAGGAATTGGACTAGAGGCCATTTAAGTTACATTTTGACACTAAGCTTGACTGCATTATGCCCGTATCCCTAGAATTTACATGAGACTTAATTCAACAGCATTGAATTCATTTTAGAAAAATGTAACAGTAGCATAGGATAAATTCTGTGCCATGGCTACTTCCTTACTGCTCTTATCCAGTTAGAAGGGGGAGAATAAGAGAGAGAGAGAGAGAGAATGAAAGAGAGAGAGAGAAAGACAGAACCAGATAGACGCAACTAAATAGGAAAGATATGAAAAATGTGGAATTATGAAAAGAAAGTAGAAGGAATTATTTTAAAATTGTAGATGAAAAGGGTGCATACAGACGAACTATAATTATTACAGACTTGCACAATTAAGGAGAAAGCCTGCAGTTTACATTAGGACAATAGGAAAGATACCATAATAGCAAGACTTTACTCATTGAAGTTACCATTTGGTAGAATGCAAATTCATTTGAAATGGGAAAGATTGAACTAAGAATACTGATGTGGGAATTCACTGCTCAAATTAATGGCATAGGGAAGTATTTTCTAAGGTTGTGTGGAAGGCACACAGAAGTCACTACATCTCTGGTAGAAAGATGTCACACTACATGTCATGTTGGCAACAAAACATAGCAGCTATATGTGACAAGGTTCAATTTCCTGCATGGAATTCCCTAAAGAACATTGTGTGAAGTAGTACACACATAAAACTACATTAATTCAAAGGAGAACTTAGGAGATGTCTCACTGAATAAAACGCTCATTGCTTAAGATGGAGTACCAGAGTCTGATATCCAGACCCCAGGAAAAATGCAAAAGTTGTGGTGGGCTTCTGTCATCTCAATATGTTTGAGCTGACAGTGAGAAGGGACTTGAGAATTTTTTGGTATGCACACTAAAGAAAGACATAGGGGAAATCTCGAGCAAGTAAACCTGCCTCAAATGAAGTGAATGGGTGGGGACTGACCTGATAGGTGTCCTCTGTCCACCACACTGACACTGTGGCATGTGCATACCTGTACTTACACATGAATATGCATGCATGCACATGTGCATATAACTGATAATAAACTTAAAAGGGAATTCAACATGTGCAATAAAACCAGAATATAAAGATGAAACAGAGATACCAGCTATTTTTATTTTGAAAATAAGAGGAGATTGCATAAGATACCAATTAAGAAAATAAGCCAAATACTGTCTAAGAATATGTTTATTAGACTGCAGTGAATAGCCTCTCAACTTTGTAAATACATGGGTTTAAGGGAATCTCAGAAATTAGAGGTCCTTCTAACATCCAAATGAAAAACCACTAGAAAGAAAACCTTCAGGATAACTGACCTAGGTGATACATATTGAACTGAGAAGGTTAAGACATGAGTGACAGAGAAAGTGTATTCATGAGAGACTCCTGAAAGGAGCACAATCACTACTACATTTTTAAAAAGATGGAAAACATTTCAGAAGTTACACAAGGAGAAACTTCACAATCTATACCTGAGTATTAATGAAAGTTGCAAATTCTTAAGATGTAATTGAATTATCACAATACAATCCCATTAGCATTCAATCATCATATCAAAATCATTTACACTACCTGGATACAAAGATGAAATTTAGATGGATGGGCATAAGCTGGCTTCTGATCACAATGCACAAGATGGTGGGCAGGATACATGAGAAATTGAAGAAATTTCACAGGAAAATCACCTGAGAAGTTGTTGCATATTTCAAGGGTCAGGAAGGGCTTTTCCTACTAAATTTTATATATGTTCTTTTGTAAATATAATTACAAAATGAAAGAAAGGACACTCATATATTAAGTAGTAGAATATGCTCTGATGAGTGGAGTGAGATATGAGTAATTATTAATTAGCAATTAGTAAGCGAAAAGCCAAGTGTGGGTGGCTCATGCCTGTAATTATGGCATTCAGGAAGCAGAGGTACGAGGATTAGAGGATTGCTTTGTTGCCAAGATGATTGTAGTAACTTTGGGAGATGAAGCTCTGCTGGAATAAGTAGGCTATAGGGAACATCTCAAAGTTTTATAGGCTTTCCCTTTTCCTATGACTCTTATCTTCCTGACTTTGGATATAATATGTCCAGATTTAAGTAATGCTCCTTTTACTGTTACTTAAATGTCACTATAGAATATATCCCCTTGAAAGTATAAGCCAGAATAAACAGTATGCTTTCTTAAGTTGTTTCTGAGGAGGTATGTTTGTCACAATAATGAATAAGCAACTAATATTAAAAATTGTGGGACTGGAGAGATAGGTCAGCATCAATGTGCTTGCTTGCAAAGCCTGTTGGCCTAGGTTAGACACCTGAGCACTCAAGTAAAACCACATGCCCAGAGTGGTACATGCGTATGAACTTTGTTTGTAAGAGCAAGAGGTCCTGATATGCCCATACTTTCTCTCTCTGTCTCTCTTTCTCCTTGCAAATAATAAATAAAAATATTTTTAAATGGTATAAACAGTGGAATTGTTATTCTGATAAGCCTGACCATATGGTTCACAGGACATTCAAACTGATTTGTGACAGAAATGTTAAAAAAAAAAAAAGCTTTTATCTCTGAACTACAGATAACCTACAATGCTGGAAGGAGACATAAGGGACCATTCTGGTAGAAATTTGGAAGAGAAGAATGAAAAAAGAAATACAGACTGTGGAATTTGGGTTCATGAGGCTTTATAGAGGGATTGTACTGGGAACAGAGCTAAAGTCAGCTCATGTGATATTCTGCCAAGCTTTACATGGCACTTCTGTATAGTCAACTTTGAATGCCTTGTAGGGAAACTGTGCTACATTACATCCAAGCCCAGGACATTGGAGGTGAGATTCCCCACACTGTGGCTCATGGGGAGTAAAGTACATCTTTGAATGCAAATGTGACCTTAATCTAGATTGATTTGATGCTCTTTGCCCTGTTATTGGAGGGTTATTAAAGGGCTGACAAACAAGGGCAGGGCAGTGAGGAGAAGTAGACTGGGTCTGGAGGTGGCACTGAGGAACAGCTCTGGTCGACATGCAGACTGTACAGAGAGGATTTTCCTCTATTCTCATTGTTTCATGCTCCCCTTTCATCCCTGTACTTGGCCGAGAACTCTGTATTGTAGCCTCTTTCTATACTCCAATATCATGTCACCTGAGTTGCTAGGTCTTTATTCTTGCTATGTCATGATCCCATAGGTCTTCTTGTCTTCTGACTTAGCTGGCTGATGCCCTGGTGGAGGATCCTATCAGCAAGGCCACAAGCATTCACAACCATGCCTGTATGGCAGGTATATCAGACTCACTCTGTCAGGGCACATTCTTCATGACATAATTATTGTTGTTATTTCATACATTTACTTATCACAAACAATTTTATTTTCAAGCAATAAAAAAGAATAAGTAATAAAAGCAGGCTCTTGTTTTGAAGGCCTGGAGAAAATCAGGTAGGGCCTGACTGATTGAGTAGCTATTTCCTCAGTTTCTCACCAAAACCCCTGGTGAAGAAGAACATTCTATCTATTTTTAATGCTGTTTCTGTAGACAGAAAAGGTTGAATCTCTGACATGACGGGGTATCCTTATATCATCAGTGGTTGAGACTTCCCTGCCTTAAGCCCTTTCTCCACTACCTGTCTCATGGATGGGAGCCCACAGGGGCAGGGTGTATTCTTCCTCCATATACAATCTCACTGGCAAGCCAGCACCAGGGGAAACAATCTCACAGATTGGAGTCACATTCTAGAGAAACACAGTTATTTGAAAGGGAAAACACATACCAAATTAGATCCCATTGCAAACATAATTAAGAATTATCTACTTACTTTTAATTCAGCAAAATTAAAATATGCATGAGGGGATGTAAAAGGAAACGAAAAGACATCTATAATGTAACATTAAAAAGACTTCATAAGAAAATATATGTGTTGAATAAAAGTGGTGCTTGAAGGATAATTGATCAGGTCCTTGTGTCATGACATGAAAGGATATACTTAAGCCATAGAAGTGTTTTCTCAAATACAGAGTAAATCATATGCTTCTCCCTTTCATTGTTTCCATCTTTCAAACCATCAAATTCAGATGCTTTCAAAAATATTGACAATGTTAATATGTCACCATGAAACACTGATTATTATAATTTGGATCTAGTTCCAGACTTCTGAGAGTGAAAAAAATAGTTCCAGAAAATCGCTAAAGAAAGCTATTGTTGAAGAATCAAATGGGACAAGCCATATTCAGTACTTCCTGTCCAAGGGCATGATCACATGAAGCTCTGTCTATTTTGTCAGTCTGTTATAACTGTTTTCTACTAATGTTATAGTTCCATTCTTATTGTTGAGATAAAGCACCTGATTAAATGTATTTGATAGAAGAAAACATTTATTTTGGCTTACAGTCTCAAGAAAAAGCTTCATGATGGCAGAAAGAAAGCATTACATGAGCAGTGGGTTGATATCACCTCTGCCACAGCAGGTAGAAAATTTTAGCAAGAGAGTAGGCCAAGCTCTAGCAAGGGGCAACTTTAAATACTGCTGCTAATCCTGCCTCTGGCAATACACCTCCTCTAGCGAGGACTTGTCCCCAGTTGCTATTAATTGGACATCAAGCACCAAACCACATGATTTTATGAGAAATATCTGATTCAAACCACCATATTCTGTCCCTGTCCCATAAACTTGCAACCATCCATGATGTAAAATACAATAAATTCATTCCAACTTTAAAAGTCCCCACAGTTTTAATTGATCCCATTACTACTCAAACATCTCCTTAGTCTGAGGTATCTTAATTGTGAACTTACAAAACCAAAAATATATAATGGCACATTCACACTGAAAATGACGGTATTTCAAGGAAAAAATGGACCTATTTACAAACAACACAAGCATCAACTCCTGTAGCTCCATATCCACCTGAGACCCACAAGAAAGTCTATGGGGTTACAATTCCACTAGATCAGCTGGACTGCTCACAGCCCTCGGAAAACTTAATCCTGAGGCAACACCTTTCCTTGGTATCTGCCCCATAGTCCTGTCTTCTTAAAATGTTTCTGGGGTCTCCACTGCAACCTAAAGTCCATTTTCATGGCTCCATTGGGTCTCCACACAGGAACACCAAAAACACACCCTCACCTCACTTATTTGCTATTTCTAAAACAGAAACCACATTGAAATCCAATGACCCTGTTTCTACATTTGTTATACTCACATAGTACAAGTTAGGCTACCAAATTTGTTATGCCATGGAGGAAATAAAGCTGACTTTGAAGAATAGGAATACCCTTTTAGTCTCTTGCATTCAAAGGAATAAATAATATTTTTACTGTCCCAATGCAGAACAGCTCGTCAAATCCCAATGGTGATTGTCTCTAAACCAATTGCAGCTGAATGGGTGATACCTCCAGTCTGAAATTTTAATTTATTCTGTGTCATATCTGCTCACACCACTCCATTTTTTCTAAATTGAACCCTGCTAAGGTTCTCAGGACCTGGGAAGAAACACATTTAGCCTCTCACACAAACTGCCTATAGCCCAGTCAGAACAAAGCTCTTTCTACCCCTTATAAAACAAAGCTGACAGCAAGTACAGTTCTTACTATATTCAGCTCTCTCAAACTGACCAGAATGGCACATCACACTTTGCCTTCAGCACTGTAAGGCATCTCTTAGACCAAAGTTTCAAATCTTTCCATATTCCTCTTACAAATCTGTTCTTAAGGGTCAAGAGCCACACTGGTTTCTAGCAGCAACAACTCCATTTTACCCCACTCCCATTTCTCTGTTATAGTTACCTTCTCATTGCTAGGACAAAACACAAGACCAAAAGTAGATGGTGAGAGTAAAGATTTTATTTTGGCTTACAGTCTCTAGGAGAGGTTCATGTCAGATGAAAGCATAGCATGATCAGAGGCTGGATACCACTTATGCCACAGCAGGTGAAAAATGGAAGCAGGAGTGTAAGCTGAATTATGGCAAGGTAGAGATGGCTATAACACCCTTAATCCCTCCCCAACAACACACCTCCTCCAGTAATGCTCCATTTCCCAAATTTTTATGAGTTTGGGACTAAGCACACAAATTACATGAGCTTATGAAGAAAACCTTATTCAAACCTTCAAAACTGGACTCTCTTTTAGAGACAGGATCTCTCCAGGTAGCTCAGGAGATATGTAACATTCTTACTTTCTGCTTCAGTCTCTGATTCTGGAATTAAAGGTATTCACATTGTGTCTTTCTCATCTAGGGGCTTTTGACAAGCCAGTGTCCTTATCCTTTTTTCTTTTCTTGCATTTTTTCATGGGGGGGGGGGTTAGAGGTAGATTCTTGCTATAACCCAGGCAGACCTGGAATTCCCTATATAATCTCAGGCTTATCTTGAAATCATGGTGATTCCCAACCTCTGCCTCTTGAGTGGTATAATTAAATGGGTGTGCCACCATGCCAAGTCTTATTATTTTAAAAAATATATTTTATATATTCATTTATTTGAGTGGGAGAGAGCCAGATATATGTACAGAGACAGAATGGGCATGCTAGGGCCTCAAGCAACTGCAAATGAACTCCAAATACAGGTGCCTCCTTGAGCATTTGGTTTATGTGTGTACTGGGAAATCAAACCTGAGTCCTTAGGCTTCACAGGCAATCACCTTAACTGCTCATCCATCTCTGCCGGCCAAGGGTACATGTTGTTAATAAAGGTAAACTCATTAATCATTTCTATTATGGTAAAACATTTTGTTTTAAAGAAATACTTCCCAATTCACAGTCACAAATAGATACAGGCATTTTCTCTAAAAATTGTCAAATTCTAGTTTAACATTTCAGTTTCACTGATCTAGAACTAATTGCGTGTGTCTATGTGTGTGTGCTCTGGGTCAAGGTCTTGCTTCATTTTTCCTTTTTTTTTTCTTTTCATTTTTTGAGGGAAACCCAAAAGACTGCCTTTGTATGTGAAAGAGTGAGAGTGGGAGGAAGAGTGAAAAAGAGAGAGAGAAAATGAGAAAGAAAAAGAAATAATTGGCACACCATGGTCTCCAGCCACTGCAATCGAACTCTAGACACATGTGCCAACTAGTGCCCATGTGCAACCTTGGTCTCCTTGAATATTGCTTATGTGAGACCTGGAGAGTCGAACATGAGACCTTATGCTTCACAGGTAAGCACCTTAACCACTAAGCAATCTTCCCAGGCTTGTTTCACTTTTATACGTGGGAAATACTCTCATAGCTCCCTACTGCCCAGCAATACTATTTTGGTCATGCATTTCTGAGGTTTCCATACCCACAATAGTTCTCTGTTTTCTCTTTGGTAACTATTCCTTAAAAGTCTGTTAGGCACACCTGCAAGGCTATAACATTGGGAATTTTATATTTGTATTCATTGGAAGAGCATTGAAATTGTTCTATTTATCTAAAAGTTAACTAATTAGCCAGATCTGATGGTGCATGCCTGGCTTAGAAAATGAGTTCAAGGGCAGGCCAGGTAATTTAGGAACTCCCAGTCTTAAAACAGAAAGTTTAAAAAAAATTCCGGAGGGCTGAAGAGATTGCTTAGTGGTTAAAGCACATGCCTGCAAAGCCTAAGGACCCCGGAATGATTCTCCAGGTCCCACATTAGCCAGATGCACAAGGGGCTGCACGCTTCTCGAGTTCATTTCCAGTGGCTAGATGCCCTGGCACATACAATCTCACACACACTCTCTCTATCTCTCTCTCAATGCCTCTCTCTCTCTGTCTCTAATAAATAAATAAATAAAATATTTTTAAAAATAAATTAAATAAATAAATAATTATGTTGGACATAGCTCAGTTATAGAGTGCTTATCTGGTATATGCAAGGCTCTTGGGTTAACCCTTATTAACAACAAAAAACAAAAATCCTTATTTTTGCTATCTTTGTGGTTCTCTAGGCATTGATGTATTAGGTGTAAGGGTATGTCTCTGTTCCTCTGTTTTAAATTTATTAATGTGCTGTTATTAAAATATGCAGCTTCCTGTTTGAAAACAGTACTATACAAACACTTGTGAAAATACTTTCCAAAGTCTTGAAGGTTTTTTTTTTTTGTACAATTATGTCCATCTGTACTATTACAATACAATTTCACACTAAATTGAAGCCATCTTTACATAAACTGCACATAAACATTTTCATAGTTGGTATGAGATGTAGCTCATGGTAGGACAATTATAATGTATAGAGAAGGCCCAGAGTTTGATTTTGCTCCTTGACACCACAAACATAGAAAATCTTTGTAGTAACTTTAGTCAAAACAGTCAAGAATAGAAAGAACTCAGCTATCATATATTTTTTTATTTTATTTAAGAGCGACAGACAGAGAAAGAGGCAGATAGACAGAGAGAGAGAGAGGGAGAGAGAATGGGCGTGCCGGGGCCTCCAGCCACTGCAAACGAATTCCAGATGCGTGCGCCCTCTTGTGCATCTGGCTAACGTGGGTCCTGGAGAATGGAGCCTCGAACCAGGGTCCTTAGGTTTCACAGGCAAGTGCTTAACCGCTAAGCCATCTCTCCAGCCCCCATTTATCATATATTATATATGAATCAAAGACTAGATAAACTGTGGTACTATAATATTGCAGAATACTAATCAGCAAGAAAATGTGAATCAAAATAGTATGAATGAGTCTCAGAAGTATATATGTTGTGAGAGTCTACCTATATCAAATTGCAGAACATGAAAAAAAGAAACCAAAACAAAGGAAGAGAAAACAGACTTAATAAAATTTCACCTGTGACCATACTTATGAAGATTGTCATAAACAAGGAATTCAGAAACATTACAGAGCAATGTTATTTACATTTTGACGGTGTAGCAAGTTATACTTATCTTCATTTCCCCAAATTCAGATAACATAGTTAAGATATGAGTATTCATGTTATGGGAAATTTTACACTAAAAGAAAATATAAACAAAGCATAACACCAATGATATATGAAGAATTTTGCATGTATGTCTAGAAATTAAGAGTATATTACAATATTATAAAATGCAGAATGGACTTGAGTGTAGTGTATGGTGAAATGTGTGGGTCAAGTTTCAGTTTCCTGCATATGGTTATCCAGTTTGTCCAGCACCATTTGTTGAAGATGCTGCCTTTTATCCAGCCTATATTGTTTGGGCCTTTATCGAATATCAAGTAGCTATAGTTGCTTGACCCAAAGTCTGGGTCCTCAAGTCTATTCCGTTGGTCTATACTCCTGTTTTTATGCCAGTACCATGCTGTTTTTATTGCTATGGCTTTCTAATATAGCTTTAGATCAGGTATGGTGATGCCTCCAGAGGTATTTCTTTTGCTGAGGATATGTTTGGATATGTGAGGCCTTCTGCCTTTCCATATGAAATTTGAGATCATGTTTTCTATCTCTGTGAAGAACACTGTAGGGATTTTAATTGGAATTGCATGAAATCTGTATATTGCCTTTGGTAGGATTGTCATCTTCACAATGTTAATTCTGCCTATGCACGAACATGGGAGTTCTTTCCATTTTCTCAAATCCTCCTCAATTTCTTTTTTGAGTGTTTTTATGTTTTCGTTGTATAGATCTTTCACTTCCTTTGTTAATGTTATTCCAAGGTATTTTTTTTTTTGTTGCTATTGAAAATGGGACTATGTCCCTTATTTCTTTCTCTGTATCTTTGTCATTTGCATATAGAAAGGCTATTGATTTTTGTGCATTGATTTTGTATCCTGCTATTTTGATATAGGAGTTAATCACCTTCAGGAGTTTTGGGATGGAGTCTCTCGGGTCTCTTACATATACAATCATGTCATCAGCGAATAAAGCTAACTTAACTTCTTCTTTTCCAAATTGTATCCCTTTTATTTCCTTCTCCTGTCTTATTGCTTGAGCTAGGACTTCCAGTACTATATTGAAAAGCAGAGGTGAGAGTGGACAACCCTGTCTTGTTCCTGATATTAATGCGAATTCCCCCAGTCTCTCTCCATTAAGTATTATTTGAGCCTTAGGAGCTTTGTATATTGCCTTTATTAGGTTAAGATATGAACCATCCATGCCAATTCCCTCCAATGTTTTGATCATGAAGTGATGTTGTATCTTGTCAAAGGCCTTTTCTTCATCTATCGAAATGATCATGTGGTTTTTATGTTTAACGTTGTTTATGTGGTGTATTACATTGACAGATTTCCATATTTTGAACCACCCCTGTGTTCCTGGGATGAATCCCACTTGGTCAAGGTGGATAATGCTTTTGATGTGTTGTTGGGTTCGGTTTGCAAGGATTTTGTTTAGGATTTTTGCATCTAAGTTCACCAGGGAAATAGGCATCTTTTCTTGTGGCATCTCTGCCTGGTTTTGGAATTAGGGTGATACAAGCCTCATAAAAGGAGTTGGGTAGCTTTCCCTGTTCACCAATTGTGTGGCACAGTTTGAGGAAGATTGGTTTGAGTTCTTCCGAGTTTTTTTTTTTTTTTTTTTTTTTTTAACTTTTTCAATTTCCATGATTGTGATGGGTTGATTGAGGTGATTAATCTGCTCTGTGTTCAGCTTTGGTAGATGGTATGTGTCCAGGAATTTATCCATATCCTCCACATTATCCAGTTTTGTGGAGTAGAGGTTTTTGAAATAAGTCCTGATGATTCTCCCAATTTCACTTATGTCTGTTGTGATCTCTCCTTTTTCATTTTGAATTTTGTTAACTTGAAGCTTCTCCTTTTTTTGCTTGATCAGATTGGCCAGGGGTTTGTCAATCTTGTTTATTTTTTCAAAGAACCAGCTCTTTGTTTTGTTAATTGTCTTAATTGTTTCCTTGGTTTCCAATTCATTGATTCCTGCTCTGATTTTAATTACTTCTTTCCTTCCAGAGCCCTTTGGGTTGGATTTTTCTTGTTTTTCCAGTGCCTTTAGGTGGATGGTTAGGTTATTGATTTGGGACCTTTCTGTCTTTTTTATGAAGGCATTGAGTGATATGAATTTTCCCCTGAGGACCGCCTTCATTGTGTCTCATAAGTTTTGGTACCATGTGTTCTCATTGTCATTCAATTCCAGAAATTTTGCAATTTCATTTTTTATCTCATCCACTGTCCATTTATTGTTTAAAAGTGTGCTGTTCAGTTTCCCGGTGCCATTGGGATTCTTGGTGTGTCTTTTGTTGTTGATTTCTAGCAATATAGCATTGTGATCTGATATCATGCAGTGAATTATGTCAATCTTCCTAAATATGTGGAGGCAGTCTTTGTGACCCAGTATATGGTCTATTTTAGAGAATGTTCCATGGGCTGCTGAGAAGAATGTGTAGTCTTTTGACTATAAAAAATGTAATGGTTATCTCATTTGTCTGGTGCTAACTTACTCTCCATTGGAGAATCTGCTTCTCTTTTTCAGATAGATGTAGATCCTAAGGAGATAGCCACCCCATCATACCTCAAAAGGGCCCCTGTTGAAACTAAGAACAATTGGTGAAACAAGCAAGGGTGCTGTTTCCTGGTGAACCGAGTACCAGCACAAAGGTGAAGGAGATCAACACAGAGAAAAATCAACTCCTACCAAATCAGAGAGCCAGAGACCCAGAGGTCCCCAACACCTCATCACTGAAGCAGACCAAAAATGAACCCAACATGGCTCAGGGAAATTTTGCAGAAGAGGGGGTGGAAAGAATGACAGAGCCACATGTTGGGTCCTGATATGCAGAAACATTTATCTTACCCATAAGTGTGTGCTAACTCCACAATGCATGACCCATATACCTCAACAAGGAGGGGCCAAGGGGAGAGGGTAGGTCATGGATGAGCCTAATAATGGTTCCAAACTGACTGTATTTGCTGAATACAAGACTAATTAATAAAGAAAAAAAAAGCAGAATGGAATATTAATTGTAATATAGATTATAGGTATAGGAATATTATATCTTTTTTAAAAAAATTGTTGAATTCTGAGATTATTGTTAATAAAACAGAATAAATTTTACTCTAAAGTCACAATCTTAGTTTTCACAATTGACACATGTGGTGGTTTGAATATATGGCCCCCAATATATTCAGTTTTTTATTGTTTGTTGTTTGCATCTGCAGCCACCTGGCTGGAGGCATTGTCACTTGGTGGATCTTAAGGTGTGGTGGTGGGTTTCAGATTTCAATCTGAAGATATGCAAAGTGTGCCTAGCCAGAGTTCCTGAAGTGTGCTGTGCCGTGCTATGTGGCTTTTGGGTTTTTGGCTTGTGCTTCTCTCTCTGTGTGCTTGGGTCTGTGAAGGCATGCTAGCTTCTTCTACCATTATGGAACTTCCCCTGGATCTGAAAGCTTCAATAAATCCCTTCTTCCATAATTGTGCCTGGTCTGGAAATTCATCTCAGCGAACCTGAAGCTGTCTACTACAACACATTTATGAACTTATAATTATTTTAACGACTATTATTTAAGTGTAAATCACCATTTAGGGGCAGAGGCTATACTTTCACTGTGAGATGTCATCCTCATATCAGGAGTTAATTTCCCCTTTTCCTGGATTTTCTAAAAAAATTGCCATAAACAAAAATAAATAGCAGCACTTTTATTTTTTTTCTTCAAACATTAAGATGATGTAGTCAGCTTCACATTGTTGGGATGAACTTCCAAACTAGACACAATTTATTGGAGGAAGGGCATTATTTCAGGTTATATATCAGTGAAAGTTACAACAATGACAGGAGTAGCTAGCTGTCTTTCACAGATCCAAGGAGAGAGGAAGAGACATTACCAAGCAGTCCACACCACAAGCAATACAAAATGGAAGCAAAAACAGCAGGGAACCAGGAAGAGTTCAGAGTACTCTCTGACACCTTTGGGCTGGAATTCAGACCTGCTCCCAAACACACTTCTTCCAACCAGGAGGCTGGGAATTCTACTTACAAGCTTTAATAAAACACTTAAGTCTATGGGAAAACACACATTAAAACTATCTCAGATGAGAAAGGCTGTATTATGAAATGTTTGACTGCTGTTTTAACTAAAATTGCCTTACTTTTCAATGCACATGTAAATTATATATCAATATATGAAACATAGCTAAAAGTTAAACACAGTGAAATAAGTCATTTATTCACTTTTACTTTTTTTTCAGATTCCTGTTCATGTATACAATGCATTTTGATCCTACTCTTCCCAATTACCCTCTCTTCCCATTCCCCTTGATGTTTGTTTAAAATGTTTTAATCTTCCTGATAAATAATTCTCAAAATTGTAAGCTGAAATAAACCATGTCCTTCCCTATGATATTTTCAATATGGTAATTTGCCCCATGAATGAAAAATAATTAACAGATACAAGGTTCCCTAGGAGAGTAGTAATGGAAATCCAGTGAGAAACACTGCCTTAGAGGAAAGTGTATGCCACAAATAGTTAAGCTTACCTACAACCTGATCCTTCTGATGGACCGTGTGAGTTTGTCCTAAGCAGAAGTTAAAGGCTACTTGCACAAATCCCAACTTTGGTGTGTATGACACATGTGCATATGTGAGCACCTTGATCCCTTGATTATGTATTTTGTATGAAACCATCTCTAGTTCTCTAAATAGCAATTACCATTTTATTCCTGAAATAAAACACATGAACAGGAGCAGCTTAAGCACATAGTTTATCCAGCTTACAGTTTCAAGGAGAAGTTTGATCATGGCATGAAAAGCATGGCAGAGCAGAGAGCTGGGTGGTCACATCTTGTCAAAATATCTGGGAGAGACAAATCTGAGTGAGCTAGCACTGGCAAATCAGGCAGACTAAAAAATTTCAAGGCCTATCCCCAGTGACACATCTCTTTTAGGAAGGGTACATGACCCAAAGGTTCCATGTCCCAAAGGCTTTATGAACTGGGGATTAAGAAGGGGGTTTATAGGACTTCTGGGTAAGATGGAGGCATAGGAGCCACGCCAAACCAGCCTAGGGAGGGATTTAAGCAAAACCCCAGCAAAATACACTCTTCTTCTGAAAAGTGAAGGAGTATAGGTTATTCTTAGACACAGCAGAGAAGCTGGAGAGACCAAGATCCACCAAAAAGGAGGAAAATGTCTAGAGTCCCATTGAGGTGATCCTGGCCCATGATGGGCTTGCCTGCACAGAGCAGTCCCATCAGGCATTCCAGGTGGCAGCAGCAGCAGAGACCAAGCAACAGATTTTTAAACTCCATCAGCCTTCTTGCAAAATTAAGAAATGTGGAGGAAAGACAGCTGAGTTCATCTAAAGAGCTACTGAAAGTGCGAGCAACTTCAGAAGTCTGCACTCTCCTACCCCCCAACATCAGAACCATGAATATCTAGCGTCCCAACCCCATTGGCAGTGCACCTGGCAGAGCAGAGCAGAGGTACAGCTTCACAGCCTATCACAGAGGGATCAAGACGGGCACTCAGCATTGGTGAGATTGGAAGCCACCCAAAAGGCAAGGAGTCTGACAGACCAAAAAAAAAAAAAAAAAAAAAAACCCAAGTACACAGGCCTGCAAGAGCAAATCTCTATTTCCTTGTCAGGGCAGGTTATGGGGTATATATTCTTGGTTGGCTTTATATTGTTGCCTTTGGTGCTTTCATATATATAGGGATTTTTTTTTTTTTTTTTTTTTTTTGCTTCTGGCATTATTGGGGGCAGGGTTTGATCCAGATCCAGATTGACCTGGAACCCAATTCAGAACGGAAATCTCTTCCTCCCAGCTGACAAGACTAAGGGTATAGAACAACACACACTCTTCAGGATTTTGGCTTTATATGACTGTTTGTTTAATCCCCACAATTGCATATTTTGTGCTGGTTTTCTATTGATTATGTATATTACTCGGTTGATGTTTAGAATTTTCTAGTAAATTATTCCATGTGGTCCACTAGAACACTTGCTTAGCAAGCAAACACAATGCCTAGGATTACTTCTGTGGCTTTATTGGGTTACAAGAGCTACACCCGGCACCTTGAACTCATATCATGTGGATACATAGAGGTGGAGTGCCACAATGGGGAACACTGCAGATAAGTAGAAAACCCAAGCATCAAATCAATTCAGGTTGCAAAAGTCACTACAATATAATGCAAGGAACTCAAAGAATCAAGACAATACAGTCCCACCAAAAACTATAAATCCATCAGAAATGATCACCAATGAGACTGTTTTAGATTAAATGCCTGACAAAGATTTCAACAAAATGAGGGTATCTATGCTCAAAGAAATCAGAGAAGAAATGAAGGGAATCAACAAAGAAAACAAAGGAATTAAAGAAGAAAACAAGCTTCTGAAAGAGAACACAGAAAACCAGCTTAATGAAATAAAGTGGTCATTACAAGACTGGAGCAAGGAAATAGAAATACTGTAGAAAAAGTAGGCTGAAATCCTGGCTCTGCAAATACAGTCAATGAAATTAAAAAAAAAAAAAAACTCTGTGGAAAGTCTCACTAGTAGAATGGATGAAGGAGAGCACAGAATATCTAAACTAGAAGACCAGGTGGCAGGTCTAATGCAGTCCAACAAAGAGAAAGACAGGCTAATAGCAAGGTATGAATGGGAATTTCAAGATATCTGGGACGCTATGAAAAGATCAAATGTAAGAATTCAGGGAGAAGAATTTCAATCCAGAGGCTTAGTAGGTGTTTTCAACAAAATCATAGAAGAAAATTTTACCCAAATTGGGAAATAAATTCGAGTGGAGATACAAGAAGCTTTCAAAACACCAAACAGACTAAACCTGGAAAGAAACTATCCTTGCCATGTTATAATTAAACTACTAAACACACAAACCAAAGAAAATATATTGAAAGCAGTTAGAGAGAAAAAGCAAGTCACCTAAAAAGGCAAGCCCATCAGAATAACTGCAGATGACTCAACACGAACTTTAAGCCAGAAGTTCTTGGAATGATATATTCCAAGTTCTGAAACATCACAACTGTCAACCAAGATTACTTTGTCCTGAAAAGCTATCTATCCAAATTGATGGAGAAGTAAGGACATTCCACAACAAAAACAGGCTAAAGAATTTATGACAATTAAACCCTCTCTACAGAAAATACTTGAAGGAATTCTTAATGCCAAAGAGAAAGTAAAACACATACAGGAGGAAATAGGAAAAAATAAACCACACTCAAACAACAGTTAAAACAAACAAGTAAAGGGAAAACAGGAAACACTAGGAATAAGAAGAATGGTGAGAATAAATGCATACCTTTCAAAACATACTCTTAATGTCAATGGCTATATGCACCATCCAAAAGACACAGGCTGTCAGACTGGATTAAATGGCAGGATCCTGCCATTTTTTTGTTTCCAGAAAACTCATCTCTCAATAAATGATAGACACCATCTTAGGGTGAAAGGAAGAAGAATGGTATTTCAAGGAAAGGAGCCTAGGAAATAAGCAGGGGTTGCTATCCTAGTATCTGACAGGATAGACTTCAAACCAACCTTAGTGAGGAAAGAAAAAGAAGGTCAATTTGTACTAATTAAAGAACACTACAGCAGGAGGGCATTACAATCATAAACATATATGCACCTAACATGGGGGCTCCCAGTTTCATCAAAAAAAAAAAAAAAACACACTACTAAACTTAAGGTCACAGATAACATCGAATACAATTGTAGTGGGAGACTTCAATACCCCACTCTCATCAATCGACAGGTCATCCTGGCAAAAAATAAACAGAGAGACATCTGAATTAAATGATGTCATGGAACAAATGGACCTAACAGATATATACGGAACATTCCATCAACATGCTGCAGAATATACCTCAGCACATGGAACATTCTCTAAGATAGACCATATATTAAGACAAAAAGCAAATCTCCACAAATTTAGGGAAATTGAAATAATCCCTTGTACTCTATCTGACCACAATGGGTTTAAACTGCAAATCAGCAAGAAGGAAAGCTACAGAGCATACAGAAATTCATGGAGACTAAACAGTACACTATTGAATGATCAATGGATCATTGAAGAAATCAAAAAGGAAATCAATAAATTCATAGAATCAAATGATGATGATAACACAACATACCAAATCTTTTGGGACACAATGAAGGCAGTCCTAAGAGGGAAATTTATAGCTATAAGTGGCTATATTAAGAAATTAGAGAGTTCACAAAGAAACAATTTGATGCTCCACCTTAAGGCCTTGGAAAAAGAAGAACAAGGCAGACCAAAAAGCAGTAGATGAAAAGAAATCATAAAGATTAGGGCAGAAATTAATGAAATAGTACCTCCCCAAATAATTCCAAATAATCAACAAAATAAAGTGTTGGTTAGTGGAAAGGCTAAAAAAGATTGATAAACCATTAGGAAATTTGACCAGAAGAAAGAGAGAAGATACAGGAAGGAATTCTACCAAATTCCTTCTATGAAGCCAGCATCACCCTCATACCAAAACCAGGCAACGACAGAACAAAAAAAGGAAAATTACAGACCAATCTCACTCATGAACATAGATGCAAAAATTCTGAACAAAATATTGGCAAACAGAATACAAGAATATATCAAAAAGATTATTCACCCTGACCAAGTTGGCTTTATCCCAGTGATGCAGGGATGGTTCAACCTATACAAATCAACCAATGTAATAGATCGCATAAAGGGTCTGAAGGCCAAAGACACATGATCATCTCAATAGATGCAGAAAAGCCATTTGACAAAATCCAACATCTTTTCATTGAAAACCTATCACAGAAAGTGGGAATAGAAGGAACATACCTCAACATAATAAAAGCCATTTATGACAAACCTAAAACCAGCATAATACTAAATGGTGAAAAACTTGAAGCTTTTCCAGTAAATTCAGGAACAAAACAAGGGTGTCCACTGTCCCCACTTTTATTTAATATAGTACTGGAAGTCTTAGCTAGATCAATAAGGCAAGAGACACTCATAAAAAGGATACAAATTGGGAAGGAAGAAATCAAATTATCACTATTTGAAGATGGTATGATTCTATAAGCAAAAGACTCTAAAAACTCTACCAGTAAACTCTTAAAGCTGATAAACACTTTTAGCAATGTAGCAGGATACCAAATAAATACAAAGAAATCAGTAGCTTTTCTATATACTAAAAACAGACATGCAGAGAATGAAATCAGGGAATCTCTCCAAATCACAAGTGCTTCAAAAAAATAAAATAAAATAAAATAAAGTACCTTGGAATAAACTTAACTAAGGAAGTTAAGGAGTTCTACAATGACAACTTTAAAACACCCAAGTGAGAAATTGCAGAAGACACAAGGAAATGGAAAGATATCCTACGTTCTTGGATTGGAAGAATCAGTATTGTGAAAATGTCAATCTTACCAAAAGCAATCTACACATTTAACGCAATCCCCATTAAAATTCCAATGACATTCTTCACAGGAATAGAAAAAAAAAAACTAAAATTCATTTGGAAGCACAAAAAAACTCAAATAGCCAAAACAATTTTGAGCAATAACAACAACATAAAAAGTCTAATGGTATTACCATACCAAATTTTAAGCTATATTACAATGCTATAGTAACAAAAACAGCATGGTATTGGCATGAAGACAGACATGTAGGTTAATGAAACAGAATAGAGGACAAAGATGTTAAGCCAGGCAGCTACAGCCATTTTATTTCTGACAAAAATATTCATTGGCCAAAAGAGAGCCTCTTCAACAAATGATGCTGGGAAAACTGGATATCTATATGTAGAAAGATGAAAATAGATCCTTCTCTTTCTCCATGTACCAGTATCAAATCCAAGTGGATCAGGAACCTTAATATCACACCTGAAAATAAAACAACTAATCAACTACTGGGATCTCATGAAATTACAAAGCTCTTGTACAGCAAAGGACACTGTGAATAGAGCAAAGAGACAACCTACATAGTGGGAGAAAATCTTTTCCAGCCACACATATGACAGAGGATTAATATCCAAAATATACAAAGAACTAAAACAAAACAGTACAATAAGAAATCAAACAACCCAATCAAAAATGGGCTATCAAACTAAATAGAGAGTTCTCACCAGAAGAAATACAGATGGCATATCTGAAATAAGTGTTCTACATCCATAACCATCAGGGAAATGAAAATTAAAACTACCTTGAGATTCCATCTCTCCTCTGTCAGAATGGCTACTATCAGAAAACAAATGAAAATAAGTATTGGCAAGGATGTTGTAAAAGGGGATCCCTTCTATACTGTTGTTGAAAATGTTATCTGCTACAGCCATTGTGGAAATCAGTGTGGAGGTTCTTGAGACAGCTAAAAATAGATTTGCCATATGATCCACCTATAGCACTCCTAGGCATATATCCTAATGACTCTTCTCACTGCCTTAGAGATACTTGCACAACCTTGTCTATTACTCCTCCATTCACAATAGCTAGGAAACTGAATCAGCCTAGATGTTCATCCACAGATGAATGATAAAGTTGTGGTACATCTACACAATGGAGTTTTATTCAGTGGTAAAGAAAAATGAAATTATGAAATTTGCAGGGAAATGGATGGATCTGGAAAGGATTATACTAAGTGAGGTAACCCAGGCCCAGAAAGCCAAATGTCACATGTTCTCTTTTATATGTGGATTCTAGCTACAAATGTATAGTCTTGTGTGTGATCTGAAACTAGAAATCAGTATCAGAGGCCTATAAGCTAGAAAAAGGCTATAAAGGAGGGAATAGAGGGAATGTCTTAAAAGGATGGTATTGTATATATGTAAGTAGAAGAACAGATTACAGGGAGGGGAAAGGCCTAAGCAAGGTCAGGGGAAGAGATTGTATTAAAGAAAGGTGGGGGGAGTCGATCAAAATTCAAAATATTCTGAATAAGACATATGAAAATCTACTTTCTCAAATAATGACACATCCAGAAACCATAGAGTGTTACAAGAAAATTTTCAGTGCCCGGGATAGGATACCTCCCAGTGAGTCATTGGCCAGGAGGTCCCTGTTATCTCCAAAACATTATAGGCTATTGTCAAGGCCCTTGGTTCCCCATGAGAAAGAGATGGTAAGACCCTATTGCTGAAGGCTTCACATGCCTGAGCAGCAAAGTCACTGAGAAATCAAGTTGGTGCTGAGCAGAAAACCTCCCTCTGGCTGGCCACCTGAAAGCTGGAAAAAGCTGCACTGTATGCAGTCTTATGGGAGACAGAATTCATCAGTGGTGAAAACAGTGGACAGTGGAAACCTCAAGTTTGGCCAGACAGGCCAAATGACTGAGAGGGTGCAACAGTGACATGTCTGCTCTAGGATAAACCAACTTCTCTCAAATTGGACTGAAGGCCAACTCTGTGGGAAGGAATACATGCCTGATACTGAAAACCTAATCAAAATCCTATGGCAGGGGAAGTCATGAGACTTAGGGGTATAAAGCCTGCTCTTGTCTGTATAAATGCAAATATTTCTCCCATGAAATTGCCCAGAAAGCACTACACTTTATGTTCATACTCTTATATTAATGCTACACTCACTTTTGGTTAGAGCAGCTTCTCTTTTCAGATGGCAATGACCTCTGGCATGACCCAAAAGGCAACATACCGCTGAAAAGTACTGGTGGAGGAGTGTCCAACACTGAAACATATCACACCCTCCAAGGCTCAGAGTCAATTGCAGAAGACGTAGTGGAAAGAATGTAAGAGCCAGGCCGGGCGTGGTGGCACACGCCTTTAATCCCAGCACTCGGGAGGCAGAGGTAGGAGGATCACCATGAGTTCGAGGCCACCCTGAGACTCCATAGTGAATTCCAGGTCATCCTGGGCTAGAGTGAGACCCTACTTCGAAAAACCAAAAAAAAAAAAAAAAAAAAAAAAAGAATGTAAAAGCCAAAAGAAGGGTACCACTCCTTACATACAACTGTCCAGACAGAATTTGGCCTCGATATCCAAGGTCTCACAGTGCCTAGCAATACCCACACAAGACCCTCATAATAGGAGAAAAAGATGGTGACATCAAATTAAAAGAATGATTAATGGAGAGAAGGAAGGGATGTGATGGAGAGCAGAGTTATGATGCAGAAAAAGCATGGGAGGGAATGTGAGGGAAATACCATGGTTTGTTGTCTTAAGTATAGATGTTGTCAATAATATATATAAAGAAGGGGGTTTAATCACAAACACATGAAGCTAGAGAAGACATTTTATATTCAAAGTACCACATTCTACCCCTCACCCATATAAATTCATAGCCATCTCATACATTCGGTCTGTACCAGTTCCAACAGTGTTCCAGACTCCAAAGTCTCATTTGAGACACACACAAAAAAAGCTCTGAATTGTATGCCCTACAAAGTCTAAAAAGAAAGCATATCAAGAAAGAATGGACCACTGCAACACCAAAAGTAAGCAGGACAATACCAAATCCTTCAGCTCCATGTCTGGCACCTGGTATTCGAGATTAAATCCTCTGGGCTCCAGAAAGCTTTGGCAATTCTGCCCTGCCTGCTTGTGGTGAATTCCTTCTGGGCATAATCTGATTGAATGAGATCCAGCTGCTTTCCATGGTAGATACATAGTACACAATTATATAGTACTTGCATCTCCAAAATGCTCACTATTGGAAGCCACACTTCATCTTCACAATTCTATGCTATCACTACACATGAACTCCATCCAGGAATTTTGTCCCAGCCTCACATTGCCACAACTCAACAACACCAGGAACCATGGTTGCACTTCATGACCCCGTTGCCTGCATTTGTCATACTTCCAAGTCCTTTTTATGTGGGCTGCCAAATTTGTAGATCCAGGTGAGATGAGTTCCAACCTTGTGGAGAAGGGCACTCCTTCAATATTCTTCCTTCAGTCTCCCTCCTTTGAAAAACTTTGAATTTTTTCTAGGTTGAGAGACTGAAAAATGGTTTGGGTGTTATGCTCAGGACATCTTTCCCATTGTCTTAATGCCAAGAAATTAACCTGTCTTTAATGGCAGTAGTTCCTGAAATAATCATACTTGATGGCAAAAAACCATTCCATACTGCCTTCCTTTTAAAATGATATAGTTTTCATATCCTTATGTTCTGTATTTTATACAGCTAAATACAGCATGTTATTTCTTGTAAATTCATCTCTGCTCAAGTTCTCTGAACAAAGGAACAATAAAATCAGAATATCATACTAGCTGCCCCTCCTTAGTCCTAATTAATTCATTTCTTCCCCCTTCTGATACTTCATGAGCCAATCCTCCACAGTTCAGTTCTCTCTTTGCACTTAGGTCTTCTTAAATTTTAAGAACTTTACTGTATTAACATATTACATAATGTAATCACCTTACCATAGGTTTATACTCTTATATTCTCCTTCCCCAAGACCCTTTCACTGAGGACCTTCTTCAGTGGAGTTATCAGTGTTCTACTGTGGGGTCATGAATGTAGCAGTGATCTCTGTGGGTGGATATTACCTTTTCCTTCCTGTGCATCGTACATTATTTCTGCCCCTTCTTCTGAAATCTTCCCTGAGCCTGATTGTGTTACAAGCGAGTGTTGAGCTTTCAATAGTCTCTGATTTTCTGCTTTGATGAGATTGCAGTCTCCTCACTGTCTATCACTATCTCCCTGGAGGAGATTTCTAGGCTAACAGTGTGATGAGCACTCATATTTAAGCTGTCACTTCCTCTGTAATGTTTTCCTGGGCCTTGGAAGATATGATAGAGCTGACTCATCTCCTCCTAGGCAGTCAGCTTTACTTTCTTATTGTCTTACACCTCTCCAGCATTTGTTGTCATCTGTAAAAAGCTGATTTTATAATGAAGAGTGAGAGCAGCATGGATCAAAAGGGAAAAACACAGATATTTGGAAGACATTTGGATGGGCATACACTCAGCTTTTATCCAAAGAACAATGGGAGCTACACTCTAGGGCCTATGACTTTCCAATCTATAGGCTTCTGACATTGTTCTCTGTGTGATCTAAGAATTTCCACTCCTGCCCCCCCCCACTGAGAACATTATACCAAACCAGAATGAAGATGCTTACCCCATTACTTATGTGCCACAATTTCAGCAGTGTGTACATCTTGTCTGGCTGGTTGGTTTTATAACTTGTAGGATCCACTCTTTTTTATGCTATTGGTGACCATTAAGCACTGGAAGTTCACATAGCACTTTAAAGCATCATGCAAGATAATCAGCAGGATGCTATCTTCCATTTCACTTCCAACATGATCTCTCAATGTCTTGCACTCACATCTTGTGTTGTTATCAGAAATACTGTCAGCATTTAGACTGGGTACAGTGGAAACTGAGCAGGCTCATCCTTGTGTGTTCAGACTCCAGGCAGGTCTGCTCTGGACCCTGGGAAGCTTGAACACTCAGTTCCCAGGGATATGGCATGTGAACATCTTGGTATTCCCTACTCATGATGGTGCTGTCAGATAGGCAGGGAAGTGGGATTAATGCCAAATGGAGCTGTTTCCTAATCCCAGCTTAAAATCACCATTATGACCAAAGAACATCATAAAACATTGTCTGAGTATTATGGCTCATTAATGGGGCCTCTTGAGTCACAATTAATGCCAATTATTAAGCTCTTATATAGGAAAATATGAAAACATTATAGAGCAACTTTAAAGATGCATACATAGTACAAGGTACAAGTCTCTAAATGAATGCAGAAGATTCATCTCTGCTTTCATGGAAAGACCTGCTTAGGTGTCTAGAGGAAGCATTTTGTCCTCAACATTACCATAAATCTGGACCCCAAGAAGAGGGCCTGGCTGAGTCTACTCAACCACTCAAACCTTTGTCACTCTCATTGTACTGGCTGGTTATCTCTGTCTAATGGCCCTGGTGAGCAAGTCTGTGGGTTTTTCTCTGAAATGGTCTCAAACCTACAATGGAATGTCCATGGGTAAAGTGTTAGATGTAGGTGTCAATACTCAAAGGAAAGCCAAGGTTGTTTTTATAATGAGGAGGTTGTTTTATAATTTTATAATAATTTTATAATAAACTTTTTTGAGCAGGCAGAGGAATGGCATGCATCATCATCATCAGCAGCAGCAGCAGCAGCAGCAGCATCAGGGTGCTAAATCCAGGCAGTGCTGCTCTACAGACAGAAATGGTGTGCTCAGGCCAGCCCCAGGTGGATGCCATAGGCTGGGGAGGAAGTTGTCTGTGGCAGTTCTCAACAACTCAGAGGCAGTGTGCTGTATCGTGCTTCCATTAAGATCCATCCAGAGTTCCTGTGGCAGCTGTTTTGTGCTCCCTGAACCTCTTTTTCTCCCTCTCCCTATTGGTTGGTGGGTCCTTCCAGCCTGGACACCTAGGCCGCAGTTACTTACAGACCCCTCCCCACCCCAGCGGGAGTCTCTGGTGACTCTTCCTCCTTGGTATCTTTGCCTGGTGGATCCAGGTAGACTAAAAGTGCTGGGGAATATTGGGCCCATGACCTCAGATGGTAGGGGATGGGTCCCAAGCTGCTCTGGGTTTCATTGTGAACACATGGGAGACTTCTCTTAATGAATGTGTTTCTTTCTTCCCTCTCCCATACTTGGGCTGCTTCTGGCTCTGCTACTGTGTATATGAGTGCTAATTCCAGAAATTTCAGAGATATCTGCTATAACTATTACAATGTTTGCTATTGTTTCATGTTCTGTGTGGCCTGACAAAATTGCTGATAGGATATCTGACAATAAGGGATGAGATAACCCAAGAGGGAGGTGCCAGATTCGTCCCAAGGAAGAAATCCTTCTAACTAAATGTAAGCCCTCTCCTGCCTAGGAATGGACGCATTGTCAGCTGATGTGCAAAGCTAGTGTTTTCTGATGCATTCCCCAGTAACCACAATGACATAAACTTGGTCATGTGGCTTCTTGAGGGCCCTGAGTGCTCACCAGGCATATACCAGGGATAGCACATCTCCTCACAAGCACTCACTGCTTACAGAGCATGTCCCAAAAACTCCCAGGGTGGATACAACCAATGATCAATTTTCCTTGAGAAAAAATATGGGCAAGCCTTAGGTATTAAGTAATATTTTAAGTGTTCCATGTATTGAGCTCAGCCATTTCCATGACTGTCAGCCTGTCATGGGCCACTGTCCTGAGGGCATGGCATAGGTGTTGCCCTCTTGAACTATCAACAGCTGTGACTATGCAGAAGACATTTGCACATGATTGGGCCCATTAAATTTTCATGATTGAGGGGATAGGGACTCACAATGCCATGCCCTTTCCCAGGGACAAATTGGTAGTTAAAGGTTACCCTAGGAAGAGTTCATAAAACTATACACCTCCCCAGGGGGATACAGTCTGAATTGTATAGGAATAAGAGACAATTTATGGGGCTGGAGAGATGGCTTAGCCATTTAGGTGCTTGTCTGTGATGCCTACAGACCCAGGTTTGATTCTCCACTTCACACATAAGCCAGATGCATATGGTGGCACATGCATCTGCAGTTTGTTTGCAGTGGCTGGAGGCCCTGTCATGTCCATTCTCTCTCTCTCTCTCTCTCTCTCTCTCTCTCTCTCTCTCTCTCTGTCTGTCTCTGTCTCTCTCTCAAATAAATAAAGAAAAACAAAATATTTTAAAGAGACACTTTCTTCATCAGGCCAGTCACCCATAAGTTGTCTGTGATCCTGTAAGTAACTCCAATTAAGGTCATTAGTTCACAAAGCTATACTTGAGTAAAATAATTTATTTGTTTTTGTCCTTGGAGCTTTATCTTAGGTGAATAGATGTTGGTTTGCATCTCTTCAGAAAAAGTATATACAGAAGAGCCTTTTGTGAATGTTGACTGGACACAGCAGCCTGGTGTTGGCATGTCTAGCAGGGTGGTGGTGAAAGCATCATGTTCATGGTAGAGTGTGTGAGCTGGAGTGGTGCTGAGGACAGGGGCACCACTCCATTCCAGTGTGATGTGGAACAATTTGCACCATAGCTGGGCAACATTGGAGATACTTTAAAAACATTGCTTCACAAAGCTGTTAGGACACCTAGGAGATGTATCCTTAAATTACATAACATATATTCATGTTTTGGAAGTGTGAAAGTCCTGTACCTGTTATAATACACAGTGCAGAAAATAAAATAGCTGTGTGGCACACATATGTAAACCCATCACTGGAGAGGTTGAGGCAAGGGGAGAGTCTCAAGTTTAGCCCTTCCAAGAATACATAGCATAACTTTCTTGAAAAAAATCAAATCAAATAAAACTAAAAACTGCAGAAAGTCAACTATCATAATACTACTTGATACTTGGGATAAAATGAGTGGTTGGGTACAGATATTTCCCTGTGAAAATCCATTTAGAGTGGGTTTGTGGACATATTAGTTCCATGTGTCAGAATTATTCATTGATGTTTAAACGTTGCTAGTAGTATTTAAACTACAGAGTTATCGGGAAGGTAAGAGGTAAGGCATATGGAAGCCTCAAGATACATGCTCACCATTCCTCATGTTGCTGCTGCTTTTACTAGGGAGCCTATATGGAATTTTCTGTTCAACATTGTGTCCACCAGAGGGCAAGCAAAGAAAGGCACTGGAGACTTGCCAATGAGATTGGCGAACTGAGCATACTTGTTCTCAGAGCTAGGAAGTACCAATTAAAAGTTAGTTAAACAAAAACAGACTAGATGTTTTAATCAAGCTTGTTTGACACTTTACATAAACGTTATTCTTTCACAACTTATAAACTCCATTCCTTTTAGTTTCTTCTAATGCAAAATTTCTGGTTTACTGTGATGTAGAAAAAAAATCTCAATTTTCTATGTTTTATTTACCTTCATACAGTTATGACCAAATTGAGTAAGCAGAGCTGGAGAGATGGCTTAGCAGTTAATGCGCTTTCGAGCAAAGCTTAAGGACCCTGCCTATGAAGGCTATGGGCCCATGTTCCATCTCTCTCCAGATCTCACATTAGCCAGACACACTAAGGTGAGGCAAGTGCAAGGTGGCACATACCCACTAGGTGGGGAAAGCATCTGAAGTTCAATTGCAATAGCTGAAGCCCAGGGAAACCAATTCTCTCTCCTCCCCCCTGTCTCTCTCTCTCTCAAAAAAAGAAAGAGTAAGTAGAAATATATCTTTCAACTTGTACTTTAAAAAATGAAGGCCCTTATCAGTTAAAAACATACAAAACCGTAACCAGTTTAAATGGGTTTAAACCATCCGCTCAATTATGATACTGTAAAAGAAGGGGAAAAGGTCCAGGAGGGCAAGGGAGAGGAGGGAAGACCACTTTCCCTAGGATGTTCCCTATACAAGGAATGGAGTTCCAGAAGGGACATACTATTCAGTTGTTTCAAAGAAGGGGAGCAGACATTTTTCCCATTATGGCAATGAGCAATAGTATTAGATTTCTTCTTATGTCACATGCTTTTGATCAGTTTCCTGTCCCTCTAACTTAAGAAACAAACTCCTTTGCATTCTTACTTTTCCAGAGCTATCTTGCCCTGTCATCTGACCTGTACATTCTAATTGTGTAAGTTTGCATCTTTCAGGTTCTACTCTCAGCTCTCTAAAGGGCAGGAAAAGATCGACCTGGATCCTTGGCCGGAATACTCCCACAAAATGCAGGTTTTTTTGTTGCCAGGGAAAAGTTCACTTGAAACCTGCATGGAAACAATTTTATAAATAATTCAAACATATGTGAGGACATAACAGAAAAGATAAAGAAAATGAGAGTATACACCAAAGTGGCACAAATATTTTTAGCGTAAGGAAGGAAAGAAGGAAGGAAGGGAGGGAGAGGAAGGAGGAATGGAAAGAGAGAGAGAGAGAGGGAGGGAGAGGGAAAATATGCACTAGAGAGTAGTATCTATAAATCTTCCTCAGGCCATGGTTATAAAAAATAACCAAAAACCTTCTAACCCTTGTGTTTCAAATAGTTATAGAGCATTTGTCTAGTATGAGTAAGTCACTAAGTTCCACCCAAAACACAGCAAAATAAATCAAAGAAGAACAAAAGAATAAAGGGAATGAAAGAGGAAAGAAAAGAATGAATGAGGCATGGAAGTAAAGAAAAAATGATGAAATTAACTTTCTTGTGAAATGCTTTCACCTTTTTAATTAGCTGGCCCTATAAGACATTATGGGTGGTTGTCCTGAGGCTATATACAGTTGTGAGAATGTGCTGGTCCAAAGAGCTGCTGGAAACCTATGTTGTTACCTAGAAAACTCTTTCTGTGCAGCCAAAAACAGAGAAGTGAAATAGACAAAATCACTATCAACACAGACTACCCAACAGACAGATGAGTCATAATTCTTTACAGAACCTTCTCTAGGATCACACAGCAGTTCCTGACCTCTGGCTGGTTTTCTCTACCTCATAAACAGCCCTTTCCTCTTTGACATGAATGAATATTTCAATACCCTCCCACAAGAATGTAAAAATTTGATTTGATTCTCTTCCCTGGTCCTAGAAAACTGGGTTTTTGCTGGTGAGGATGAAATCTCTCATCTTGATAAGTTTAGACAGTACGCAACATCCAGGTCAGTGCAAGGGACTGATATGTCCAAAGGTTGTGCAGTAAGCAAAAGCAGGATGCTTTTGGGAACTCAGCCTGGCTGGAACATAGTTGGTAAAGCAGTAAAAGAGTACATGGACAAGGATTGGTCCTGAAATTCCTTGATCTCAAAGTTTGATGCATGCTCCACCCGCAAGATATCACAGCAATAATTTCACATAAAGAATTTCAGCCATCCTCCCATATGCATTTCACCAGTATCTATATAATTATCTATAGGTTATGTGGTGCCAAGAATCCCTCTCCTGATTATGTCGAGCAGTATATTTATAGAAAAGCAGAAGAAACCCAGTACAAGAGTAAGCCAGGGAATTACATGCTAAGACGTATGATTGAGAGATAGCATTCTTACTTTAGTGTGGATCACCTGAGACTCATATATCAGATGAGGCTACCAAATAAAAGGGTGGTACAATTGTCCAGAAACAAACTACTGAGTTCTCCTAGGCCTGAGGCACTGTGTAGATGGGGAAAGGACATTATCAGTAGGGCATGAGAACTGAAAAGACCCAAACAGAAGGATTCCTATATTAGAATACATTACCTCATGAGTGAACTGGGTATTTGTTTGCACAGAAATATACAAAGGACCCATTTACCTATGTAACAGGGCATTGGTGTTCAGGTTACTGCTGTCCCTCTTGTTCTAGTTTTCAAAGGCTATATGCATACAAGGAGCCACCCTGTGTTTTGAAAGAAAATTCACCAGTCACACTATTTTTCAAATGAAATTCTAGTCAGAGATTTTTTTAAGCCAAACTACAACACCGCCCCCCCCCCATTTCCCAATTGAAAAAACTCAATAAAAAGAGTGGTTAAAGATTTCTTTGCAGCATAGTATTGTGACTCACTCCCTGAACTAAGAAGCTCTAGGCAGGAGTATTCCCATGCTTTCTAAGCTAGCCTGAATGACATAAGTAAGATTCTATCTTAAAAATACCACATATGTAAAAATAATTTCTTGGCAGAGTACATTTGCAGGTAGAACAAATCCTGTGGCAGACCACAAACAGAACCTCTCCAATATGTGAAGAAGCCTGGGTAGGGGCAAATTTCATCTAGCAGGACTTTTATTGTGTAAGTGAGTCATGGCATTCAAGAGTTAGGAATATAAAGGAAATAATGTGGAATGATTTTTCAAGCAAACATCTGGATAATCAATTATACTAATTTTCCAGTTACTCCTAGGGAGTGAAATGTGAGCTTATTGTTAGCCAACAAAAAATTTGCAAAGCTGGCCTAGGATGAAGTGATGAGAGTACGAGTGGTTGGCGTGGCTGGTGTCCTTGTAGGTTTTCACTTGTGTAGACTTGAGGTCAGTCTAGAATGCAGATACACTGGTCACAATGCATTCTTTGCTAAAAGTGGTGGAAGAATTGTATCTGAGCTGAGACCTTAAACCAGCGCCTTCCCGTCAGACTCAAAGTGTAGTCACTTCCCAAAGTAAAGAAGGGGTTTGGAGACTGAAGCATTGGAGAAAAGCCCTGGACCTGCCTGAGCAGCTTCACTGATCAAAGGACCTCAACCTCTCAAGATGCTAACAGAACCTCTGCCCTCCATCTACCTGCTCTGCTCCAGCCACTGGAGACAGACTGGTGAGCTTATCCTCTGCCCATCCTGCACTGAAAGGAAAGGAAGTATGAAGATCCACAAAAAAAAAAACAAAGAAAATTCCAGTATCCATGGCATTCACCTCACCTTAAAATATGAATAACTTAAAAGTGCAAACAGGGTACACTTCTCTGTTCTCTGTCCACCCATCTTACCCAGGTTACCTGAATTACTCACAGCCCTATCTTCCTTCTCTAGCTAAAGGCTTCCCCAGCTGTGCCCCAAGCTCCACAGGCTTCTGAGCCACAGACTTCTCAGTATATTAATGTAGTTGACTAACAGAAACTTCCAATGGAAACTGTCCAAATCTGAGCTCTGGTTTCCCTCCCCTAAATACTTGCCCATCTGTACCTTTCCTTCTCATTAAGTACAGCTCCACTGTCCTAACTACTCTACAGACACATCCAAACCAATCCTTATAGCCCTCTACATGCAATCACTCTACCTCACATTCTATTCTCCTCTCACCAATGCCATTTTCCTGGTTCTAGTAGCCATCCTAGGCTACAGGGATATAACTTATCTTCAGGCTTCTGCTCTTATCACTCTGCATATTTTTCCAGGCCAGCCAACAGCCAACTCCAACTGTTGTCTTCCAAAAGAGTAATTCATGGGATGTTACTCTCCACCTCAAAAGCCTTCAATGATTTCCTTTTAAGCATAGGGTAACATTTATAACTACTATCACAACAACCAGGGGAGAAAATCTGGAATCTCTGAGTTCATTCAATTCCACTGGTTCCCATGGTTATGATGCTTTAGCCACATTGCTTCCATTCAGATTCTCAAAAATATCACTCTCTCTCTCATCCTAGGCACTTTGCACTCCATGTTTATTCTATTGGAAATCTTGTTTTCCTCAGTATTGCAAAGCGGCTTCCTGTTCCTTCATCGGGTACTCAATTCCAATATGAACTTTCCTGTGATCTCTTCTGCAATATGTATAAATGGGCAATATCAATGATCTGTTTTCTTTCATGTATACACCCTATGAACTGTTCATTTGCACTTTTGTTTGTTTGTTTGTTTGTTTGAGGTAGGTTGTCACTCTACCCAGGCTGACCTGGAATTCAGTATGGAGACTCAGGGTGGCTTCCCTCGGATTCATGATGATCCTCCTACCTTTGCCTCCTGAGTTCTGTGATAAAAGGTGTGCACCACCATGTGTGGCTCATCATTTGCTGTGTTTTATATCATCTTTCTCCATGTCTGAGCCCTTAGGGGCAGAACCCTGTTATCAGGACTCACTGTTGCAAGCAATCCTATAGAACAGTTCTTGCGTTTAGAAGATAGTAAAACATAGTTATGGGCTGATTACTAGATTAATCTGGATTCAAGAGGAATTAGCTAAGAAAGGAAAGAACTGATCCACAAGGTAAAAGACCAGGCACTGAGTGTACTAAATGTCCTTTCATAGTAGAGAATGAGATTTTATTCTCAGGGGAATCACAACATTGGGGAGAAGCCTAGTACGAACTATTTTCAGGGGATGGAGAGATGGCTTAGAGGTTAATTTAGTTGCCTGTGAAGCCTAAAGACCCAAGTTTAACTCTCCAGGTCCCACATAAGCCAGGCATATAATGTGAAATAAGTGAATAAGATAACACATGAGCACAGGGTGGCACATGTGTCTGGAGTTCAATTACAGTGTCTGTTGGCCCTGGTGCACCAATTCTCTCTCTCTTGCTCTCTTGCATAATAAAAGGCCAGTGTGCTAGGCTTGTCTCAAAAAAAGAACTATTTTCTGTTCTGTGATCTGGCTTATTTTCATGGGAATTTGAGTATGAGGAAATGGACTTTGTAAGTGTTGGCTGCTCAAAGGCCATACCAGTTTTGAGAAGGATCAGATTTCATAAAGACCATAGTTCTATGGAAACAATCTCAAGTTTCCATCCCTTGATTATTTGCATATTTTGTGTGAATCTTTAAGAGTTTCAGTAGCTCACTAAGAAAAATAATTAAACTCCTCAATTCCTTCATTACCTTCTTATTTTATTGACACATAATGGCATACAGAGATGATTGTTTTCTTTCTTGGTAATAATTATATGCAAGTATCTAAAAGTCAACAGTATGAGGTTAATTGCAATGAACTATACTAAAACTAAACATTATCTATCATATGTTAGATTAATTTTTTATAAATCCCCCCAAGAGGTCGTGTATGTTCAGAAAGACATAATATGTGCTTGTTCCTTATATGAAATTTTAGTAGAATATCTGTAGATGATCATAGCAATTGAAATATAGTAAGTTTATATATTTTAAATATTGGTACAAATGTTTTGATGCTAACTTGAGATTGTTTTTAAATGGATCAATACTAGTTTAAACATACTGCATATATTTAATAACTGCACATAAACTCATGAACCAAATGTCTTAAAGTGAACATAACCCACATTTTTGTCATTTTTACAGCTTATTATTGTTATGGATTATTTTTGAGATAGAGATTATATAGTTCAAGCTGGCCTAGAGCGTGCTATGTAGTCCAGGCTGATCATGCCCTTTCTGTGGTCTTTCTGCCTCAGTATTCCTACTAAGTGCTACAATTACAGGCCTAAGCCACTCCTCCCTTATCAAAACTCATCTTTTATTACTGCATCCTTAATTTTTCATGACCACACACCTCACATTTGTGATACTGAGGACATACACAGGGCAGTGCTTTAAATGTAAAATGTCTCAAATAGCCTCATGTGTTTATGATCAAGTCTCATATTTGGGATCAAGCTAGAGGAGACTTTAATTGATGGAGCTTTGTTGGAGGGGATGTGTCCTAGGGGAAGGTTTTGGGGTGTTGTAGCCCATCCCCAATTTCCACACTCATCTCACTTTCACTGTTTCCTTGTGCTAATGTGGAGATGCAATACCCAGCTATCTGATCCACCCATGTTTTTCTTGCTATAATGTAACTTCCCCTTGAAATTACAAGCCAGAAAGAAACACTTCTCTTAAATAAGCTGTTTCTGGTCAGGGTTTTTTTTTCCCAGCAATGAGAAAGTACATGTTACATACAACAACTGTTTTAGACTTCATCAGATTTGACAAGCAGTAAGAAAATATATATGGAGAGTTTGTAAGGACATGCTCTACAGTAGTATGGTTTTGAACACATTGTGAATCTTTGTCTTGAAACAGCTGTTGAAGGCCTTAAACATAACATCCACTAAGATAAAAATTTCAATTTGAATGTCTTTCACCTATAACAACATTGGAAATTGAATCATGGCTAGCTATAAGGATCTTATTTTGTATATCCTTATGTTTGGTTTACTTTTTGTTTTATATATATAACTCACCAATTAATTTTAAGCATTTAGAACCCATCTATTAGAGTCATTTTTATGCTCAAGGTATATTTTCAACTTTCTTCTGCTAGTAATATGTCTCAAGAGACATCTCGTGAGCAAAGAAAACTTACAATTTCAAAGCCTAGCCAATAGGATTGCAACAAAAAATAGGCAGTAGGTTAAATATTGTGAAGAAGATTGGTATTTTTTTTGCTTTAAATGATTTGCTAATGGTAACCAGTCATAGACAGAAGCCCTCACAAATTCATAAAGAAGTAACATATAAATCCAAAGCATTGGCACAGTGTAAACGAGAAGTCTTACTGGCACTGTAGCTCAGTAATAGAATGAATGCCCAGAATGGGAGGAAACCTTGATTTAATGTTTATGGCCACAAAAAGGTACATATTGTGGTGGTTTGAATAGTTTGTCCTCCATATACACAGGTGTTTTTGAATGCATTGTCTCCTGCTGGTGTCAGTTTAGAAGGAAGAGCCATACTACAGGAGGTATTTTTGTGTGGGTAGAATTTAGAATGCTGTATCTAGTTCCCCCTTGCCAGAGTTTGGATCAATCTCTTGCTGATATTTTTTTACCTGCTGTTGCAGAAGGTATGTATAGCCTCTGCTCTTGCCATGCTTTCCTCATGAATCTATACATCAAAAACAATCCCAGAAACAAAAACAAAAACAACTTTACACCCGTGAGCTGCTTTCTGTTGGTTGGGTGTTTTGTCTCAGCAATGCATGGTAACTACAACACATATTGAATGAGTCAAAAGAGAAGCAGTGATTCTAAATAATTGGGCATGGCTAATACCTTCTATATATGTCAAATGCTATTTCTGTCCATAACCCTCACAATATTTATAAAACCATCTAAAATTGCAACTGGAAAGACATTAATGAGGTGAAAAGGTATTGCAACACACAGAATCATTTTGATACTCAGCAACTTCTCTAAGGGATGAAACACCTGTTTTATGCAGTGATGTCCTTTGTGCAAATAAGCACCATCTTCCTCTCTAGAACTTTTTTTATTATAGTATGTGTAGGAAAGTTTTTCAATCTTATTTTTACCTGGGTATTTTTCCTGCAGTTGTATCAAAGAAGAGACATGTTTCATCAGGTTATTGGTAAATCATCAGTAATTCCTGATTACTTCTGGGATAATGGACAAATTTCTTAGGCTGCTATCCATGTCATTCTAAACATTAACTTAAAGAGTATTTCAAGAAGCAACTCTAAATGTGTATAGTGTTACTTTGCCATAACTGACAAATGGCTGCTCCCCAGAAACATTACTCATATTTTTCTTTGGGTCAATTTGCTCATGGTTTTCCTGGAAAGGTTTTCCTATCACTTTTCTCCTAGAATTATCTTTAATTCCTTAAGACTCACATAACCATCATTTTCCTTTGAAGATGTCCTAAAATTCCATTAATTTCATGCATTTATTTATTTAATATGTATTTATTTAGTGTAAAAGTTTGGTTTAATTAGCAGTTTAAAGAAAAATTAAATTATAAAATTAGCAGGAAAATCAATAGATCTGGAAAGGATTATACTTAGTGAGGTAACTCAGGCCCAGAAAATCAGCATTGCATGTTCTCCCTCATATATGGTTCCTAGCGACAAATGATTGGGCTTCCATGTGAGTTGGAATAAAACTCAGTAGTAGAGGCTAGTAAGCTAGAAATGTGATAGAAAGGGAATAGAAAGGGAGGTCGAGGGTCTTAAGAGGATGGTATTGTGTATATACATAAATATACACACATATATATATGTATATATGTGTGTGTGTGTGTGTGTGTGTAGAAGAATATTTAGTGCAGGTGGAAAGTCCTAAGTGAGGTTAAGAGAAGCGATTGAGTAAAGGAAAGGTGGGGAGAGGGTCAATCAAAATCTAAGAGGGTATGAATAAGTCACAGGGAAACCTACCTTTTTGGACAATGACACATCCAGAAGCCATAGATTGTTACTAGAAAAATTTCAGTGCCAGGGATGGGATAACTTCCAGTGAGTTGTTGGTCAGGGAGGTTCCGGAAACCCTCCACACATTATTGGGCACTGCTGAGGCATATGGCTTCCCATCAGGAATAGATGGGACGAACCTATTGCTGAAGACTCCACATATTTGTGCTGCAAGTTTATTGGGAAATTTTGCAGGAGCTGATCTCAAAATCACCACCCTTTAGACCAGCTAACAGATAGATGGAAAAAGTTGTGCTGCATGCAGTTCCATGGGAGAGAGAAAAATCACCAATGGAGATAAACAACAGTGGACATTGCAAGACTTAAATTTGGCCAACCTGGCCAAATGAGCCAATGAATGAAATAGTGACATGTCTGTTATGGGGAAAACCAACCATTCTCAAATTAGACTGGAAGCTTGCTCCATGAGAGGGAATAAATGCCTGATAATTAAAACCTGTGACAGAAAGTAATGAGCCACAGGGGCATAACATCTGCTGATGTCTGGCTAAATGTATATACTATGCTCATCAAAATGCCTGGTAAGCTCTTTTCTTAATATTCATACCCATGCATTAATGCTACTCTCACTTTTGGTTAGAAAAGCTACTCATTTAAGATGTCAGTGACATTTGGATGACTTGGAAGGCACCATAGTGCTGAGAAGAAGTGACAGAGGAATGCTCATCACTTAATCTTCTCTATCACAACTTCCAAGGCTCAGGGTCAATTTCAGAAGAGGTGGCAGAAAGAATGTAAGGTGCAGAGGAAGGGTAGAACCCCTTACAATTTGCTCCTCCAGACACAAAATGCCTTGGATATCCATGACCTCACAGTATCTGATACTACCTACCTACTAACATAATAACAGGAGGAAAAGATGATGACATCACAATTATAGAGAGACTTATTGAGGGGTATAGGGTATGATGGAATGTGGAGTTGACAGGGAAAAGTGAGAGGAGGGACTTAGCATGGTTTATTGTCTATAATTATGGAAGTTATCAATAAAAATATAAACAAAAATTAAATAAATATCAACATCTACAACTCAAAATGTTTTATTTTCTTAAGAGATACACACACAGAGATTGAGAGAGAGAGAGAGAGAGAATGGGAGAATGGGCACTTCTGGGACTCTAGCCACTGAAAATGAACTCCAGATGCATGTATAACTTGGTGCATCTGGCCCATGTGACTACTGGGGAATTGAACCTGGGTCCTTGGACTTTGCAGGCAAGCATCTTTACTGCTAAACAATATCTCCAGAGCTTAAAATAAGTTTATGATATAACAAAGTAAGAGTACTTGTCTACATTCAATTAAATCACAAAGATTTATACATTAAAAATCATAGGCACACCTTATTATTTTGCACATGTAAGGAGGTGCATTTACATATTTTTTCTTATTTTTCCAGAAGTCATAGAGTTAGAACATTTTGTTTCAGCTGTCCAAGATCACAGAGCTTCCAAACTTGAGTAGCAGAAAGGAGAGAAGCTAAACAATGAGCCAAAAGTTCTCATACATTAACTCTGTCATTGCAGTTTTGGATCCAAAATGCATTTGTTCCTTAAAGGTTTTGGAGAGAGCAAACAGCTACTTTTTCATAGGGTCATAATATTAATTAGAAAAAATTGTTATAATTTGCTCCAAATGGCTGCCAATTGGAAAGGATTCTGTTCCATTCATTCAATCAGTCAGAGTTCTCTCTTAAAGAGGACAGGACATGTGCCTTAAATCAGAGGCCACGCAGGCCACAAGCCACAAAGATGAAACAAAATAAAGTCTCTTTACATCATAGGACACCCAGACCATGACTCAGGAAATAAAATCAGTACGTGTGCATACTATTTTTATGCCTTTTTTCAAGTCTTCTGTAAGGTCTGCAGGTCCCACCCAGATGTGACCAGATGACTCACCTGTTTGTCAGGTGCCTTATTTTTTTTTTTTTTTTTTTATAGCACAGAGATTCCCTGGATCCTCCTGGTATTTGATTTCACTTGGATGTTACATATTCTCTAACCTAGGGTGAGACCATTAAGCTATCATAATAGGTTAGAAAATCTGCTCTTTCCAGATAAAATGTTAGAATAATCAACTGAAAATACACTGCTGGTGAGTCACCATATGCTAGACAGTATCATTTTTCTTGAAATTGAGCAATATCTTAGAAGTTTCAAGACTACCTTATTGAGAATGTCTGAAATATGAGTGAACAGGACACGAAGGGTGTGTTTTCCTAGGAATAAAACAGCCCAACGAAGAAGATCTTATAAGGATGAGGGAGGAGGATCACCAGAAGTCCTAAGTCAGCTGGTAGACAGTGAGAACCTTCCTGAAGTATAAAAAAAATACAGAGATTTAAAAATAATAGAGTAGGTTTCAGTTCAGTTGCTGGGACTACTCATTTATCATTGATTATGAGAATGACTCAACTTTTCTGATGTGCACACTGATATTGGTGCAGGATTAATGAAAGAGAGGCATAACTCCATGATGTACAAGGTGCAGTATTTTATTTATACCTGCTGATACAAGCCAGTAGGACTCTTATTTATAGGCTGAACCCCAATCATATAAGGTTTTCAATTTCTTCCTTCTTTCTTTCCTTCTTTCTTTCTTTAATATTTCATTTTCTTTTATTTGTTTATTTTATCTCAGATTATACTTTGGAATTACACATAACATGTTGATACCATCATGCCTCTTTTCCTTTGCACCATGAAATGGATGGCCCATTATTGTGGCACTATAGGCCTTTATCATGTTTTTATGGTTTCTGAGTTTTGGGCACAGCAGTCAGTCAGTGGAGGGAACCAGTGCACAGGGATTTTGCCTCACAACCTCTGGCTCCTCCGCCTTCTCTTCCACACAATTCCCTGATCATTGGTGACTGTGTTAAGTCTGTTCTAATACTGAGTTCTTAGTAGCTTCTAGAAATCTGCTTCACTACATTTTGTATATCTCCCCATCACACAGTGTAGGTTTTCAAACTCTCCCTTAAAGCAACACTGTTGCTCATCTTAATACCTCTGTGATGACTCTTTAGTCCTGCACAATGTGTGCACCTTGAGCCATATTTTCTTGGATTGTTGGTAGAATTGTGTTGTCCTTGGATCTCGTTGCCTCTGTGCAAGAAAAACCAGGCACTCAACCACAGTCTGCATGGCTGACTCTGTTTGTGTACCAAAGAAGGCAGTGGGATTTTATATTTAAATCCACTGTCATGGTTTCTGTATATTTCAGCCCCCTTTTATCTCACCTACATGGCAGCATACTATTTGGTTGCTACATAAAAATTCAAAACTACCAGGCCCAATCTAGGCTAGGGTCACACAAATATATTAGTCGTTTTTTGGTACTTCCATCTATTTTTTTTTAATTATTGGAGAGAGCAAGAGAGGGAAAGAGGCACAGAGACAGAGAAAGAGAGAGAGAGAATGGGCACGCCACTGCCATAGGTCCAGAGGATTTGAGCTGAGGTTCTTTGGCTTCTCAGGCAAATGCCTTAGCTGCCAATCCATTTCTCCAGCCCCTATTTTTGGTTATTCAAGGTAGGGTCTCAATCTATCCCAGGCTGACTTGGAACTCAATATGAAATCTCAGGCTGACTTTGATCATAGCTAACCATGTATACCAGACTTGTCAGTGCTAGGAATAAAGGTGCATCCCATCACATCAATCTCAATGTGTTTATAATAATTTTTCCTCCTGATGATTGAAAATCACAGACAAAATAAAGAAGTTGAAAAACAGGTCATATTTTATTTTTAATTGTTGTAATAAAATAGGTATTCCCTAGAAAGCAACATGTATTTGCCACAGATTTCTCTTGAATGCAAATGCTATCATTTCCCAGCAAGTAAATATGTAATTCCAATGAAAAACATATGAACATGTGCAATGTTATCTACAATGTAATGGTAAGACATACGAATGCTTGTTGTTTTTCTTCAATATCAGGGATGCATTTTAAACTAAGTTTGTTAAAAATTTTATTTATTTGCAAGCAGCTAGAGATAGAGACAAGACACACACACATACATATGCACACACACAGAGAGAGAGAGAGAGAGAGAATGGGCAAAACAGGGTCTCTAGTGACTGCAAATGAACTCCAGAATCATGTGCGCCTTGTGGTTACGGGGTTTCTGAGGAATCAATCCTGGGTCCTTTGGCTTTGCAGGCAAACACCTTAACTGGTAAGCCATATCTCCAGCCCCAGAATGGTATTTTAAATTATTTTGTGGATAAATTAATGCCACAACAAATTCTAATGGTGTTAATGGTGGTCCTTGTGTTCTGTACTTACCATATCTTCATTATTAATTGTAATGTTACTGAATGAACAAATATGATGTTTATGATTTTCCAATAGCTTACTCTTCTCGTGTTCCTTCACCTTATCTGCATCCACTGCGGGATCATGAAAGTTCTCAAGAGCCTCCTGGTGGGGACACCATCCATCAGGATACACTTCTTGACCCTGACACTCTCAATTCTTTCTGCCCAGGCTTAAGAAATTTTCTTTGAGCTTATAAGGCAAAAGGAATATCAATATTTGCATATGGGTTGAAGTTGTCCATATTTTCCCTTTTAGAAGTTAGGAGTGTCCTCAGTATCTACTGCCTCACCAGGAGGGTAGTCCTTAGGCAAGAAGGAAGCTCAACACTCATATACAATTTCCCAAGTCCTCTGTAAGGTCTGCAGGTCCCAGGCAGATGTGACTCACATGTTTGTTAGGTGCCTCATTTTTCTATCACACAGAGATTCCCTGGATCTTCCTGGAATAAATTGTCAGATTGATCAACTGAACATAGACTGCTGATCAGTGACTATGTGCTAGATCAAATCATTTTCCTTGAAATTGAGCAATATCTTAGACTTCACTCTATCCCTTAGAAGTTTCAAGCCTACCGTACTGGGGATGTATGAAATATGAATGAACAGGACATGAAGGGTGTGTTTTCCTAGGAATAGCACAGCCCAACTAAAAAGATGTTATAAGGCTGAGGGAGGAGGATCACCAGGACTCTAAGTTCAGCTGGTAGACAGTGAGACTCTACCTCTAATATAAGAAATACAGAGATTTAAAAATCTTAGAGTAGGTATGATTTCAGTTGCTTCAACTTCTCACCTATCATTGTCATGGATGATGAGAATGACTCAAATTTCCTGAAATTGACATGGATGTTTGTGCAGGATTCTTGAAAGAGGCAGAATTCCATGATGTACGAGGTGCAGTGTTTTATTTATACCTGCTGATACAGGCCAGTAGGACTCTTATTTGTAGGTTGAACCCTAATCACATAGGTTTTTCAATTTCTTCTTTCTTTCTTTCTTTCTTTATGGATTTTTAGCTTTCTTTTATTTGTTTGTTTCAGATGAAACTTTGTAAGTACACATCACATGTTGATTCCATCATACCTCTCTTCCTTTGCACCATGCGATGGAGAGCCTGTAATTGTAAGATTGTGGGCAATCACCCTGTTGTTACGGTTTCCGAGTTTTGGGTGTAGCAGTCAGTCAATGGAGGAAGCCAGTTCACAGGGATATTGGCACACACCCCCTGGCTCTTCAGTCTTCTCTTGCACACCCTTCACCGAGCATTTCTGACTATGTTTTTAGTCTATTCTAACACTGAGTTCTTAACAGGTTCTAGAAATCTGCTTAAGTATATTTTGTACAACTCCCCATCTCACTGGTGTAGGTTTTTAAACTCTCCCTTCAAGCAGCACTGTTGCAGTTCTCAGTTCCTCTAACAAGTCTGTTTTCTCTTGGGTAATGTTGACATCTCCACTTATATTTTGATAGGGATAAGGTATATTTTCTTGAATTGTTGGTGGGTTTTTGTCATCCTCAGATCTCATTAACTCTGTGCAAGAAAAATCAGGCACTGTACCACAGTCTGCCTTGGTGACTCTGTTTGTGTATCACAGAAGGCAGTGGTATTTTACATTTAGAGTCACTCTCATGGTTTCTGAATACTTCAGCCCACTTTTGTCTAACATACATGGAAGCATACTATTGGGTTGCTACATAAAAATTAAAAATTACCAGGTACAAGCCAGGCTAGGGTTATCACAATCATGCTTATTGTTCTTTGGTTATCTGACATACTTATTCACTATTTGTTTTCAGGAGAAGTAGACACAACTTCTGAGAAGTATCAATCTTAGAATTAATCCCTTCTAGGGTCCTTAAGTAGTAAGTACCACATAGCATCCTTTTTATCTATGTTGAAGGGAGTCTTTCATATGATGTCATCTTTTCAACTGAAGAAACCACCTGGTTTTAGCCCTTTTTTTAAGATTTTTTCTTTTGTTGTTGTTGTTTGTTTGTCTTTAGTTTTTTTTCTTTGTTTTTTACAAGGCAGGGTCTCACTCTAGCTCAGGCTGACATAGAGTTCACTCTGGAGTCTCAAGGTGGCTGTGAACTCCCCGTGATCCATCTGCTGTTGCCTCACGAGTGCTTGGATTAAAATTGTGCACCACCCCACCCAGCTAGACTTTTTTAAATAGGATTTTCATTTTCAAAAGTTCCCAAGTTTTGGAACCAATTATGAACTTTCCTTATCATGATAAAAAGTCCTGGATGACAGTATGTGTCTCTCCTTAAGAGCTAGGGCTCATATAGGTTCTCTCTAATTTTTATAGAATATTGAGTACTTTTCTTAGAATTACATAATAGATATTTTCCAAAACTGTTGTATAGTAGGTTCTTTTAAAACAGTTTCAGCCTGTTTACTTTATTTTATTTTTTGTTTTTGAGGTGGGGTATCACTCTAGCTCAGGCTGTCCTGGAATTCACTTTGTAGTGTCAGGGTATTCTGGAACTCTGAGTGATCCTCCTACCTTTACTCTTCTTTTGATAGGGGCTCAGGTATCTTTTCTTGAATTGTTGGTCTATTTTTGTTGAAATTGAGCAATATCTTAGATTTTACCCCATCACTTAGAAGTTTCAATCTTACTGTAATGGTGATGTCTGAAACATGAGTGAACAGGACAGAAAGATTTGTTGTCCTAGGAATAGGACAGCCCAATTAAGAAGATGTTATAAAGCTGAGGAAGGAGGATCACCAGGAGTCCAAAGCCAGCTGATAGACAGTGAGACCTTGCCTCAAATATAAAGAAATACAGAGATTTAAAAATCGTAGAGGAGGTTTGAGTTCACTTACTTACACTACTGACTTATCATTGTCTTTGATGAAGAGAATGACTTAGTTCTCTTCTGTCCTCTTCTGCACATTTTCATGAGCACTGGAGACTGTGTTTTAAGTCTATTTTAATTTTGAGTTTTATCAGCTTCAAGAAATCGGCTTCAGGGCTGGAAGGATGGCTTAGGAGTTAAGGCATTTGCCTCCAAAGGCAAAGGACCCAGGTTTGATTCCCTAGGTCCCACATAAGCCAGATGCACAAGGGGGTGCATGTATCTGGAGTTCCTCTGCAGTGTCTGAAGGCACTGGTAAGCCCATTCTCTCTTGCTCTCCCTCTTTCTCTGTCAAATAAATAAACAATAAAATAAGCTGTGTATGGTGGTAAACGCCTTTAATCCCAGCACTTGGGAGGCAGAGGTAGGAGGTTCTCCAAGAGTTCAAGGCCACCCTGAGACTACATAGTGACTTCCAGGTCAGCCTGAGCTAGAGTGAAACCTTAGATCAAACAACAACAACAACAACAAGAAAACAAAAGAAACAAATAAACACAAAAAAGAAATTGGTTTCAGTGAGTTTTGTGTATCTTCCTATCATAGTGCTGTAGGTTTTCTTTTTATTTGTAGTTTTTTTGTTTGTTTGCTTGCTTGTTTGTTTGTTTTTTTTCTAGGTAGGGATTCACTGTAGTCCAGACTGACTTGCAATTCTCTATGTAGTCTCAGGGTGGCCTCAAACTCTCAGCAATCCTCCTTCCTCTGCCTCTCAAATTCTGGGATTAAATGCATGCACCACCATGCCCAGCTAATGAAATATTTTTAAAAACTAAAATCAATAAAAATGTCTGATGGGATGTCTGGTTTGGTGATGCATTATTTTGATTCCAGCACTTGGGAGACAGTGGTAAGATTACTGTGATTTCAAGACCAGTCTGGGCTAGAGTGATGCCCTACTTCCAAAAAAATAAATAAATAAAATTATATATATGTGTGTGTGTGTGTGTGTGTGTGTGTGTGTGTGTGTGTTTGTGTCTGTGTGTGTGTGTGATTATTTACATCTGGACTTCCTTTACAGTGTCCAGAGGGCCTGGTGTGCACATTTGTCCTCTCTTTCTGCTTGGAAAGAAAGAGCTAAGGAGAGAAAGAAAGAAAGAAAGAAAGAAAGAAAGAAAGAAAGAAAGAAAGAAAGAAAGAAAGAAAGAAAGAAAGGAACGAAGGAAGGAACAAAGGAAGGAAGGAAGGAAGGAAGGAAGGAAGGAAGGAAGGAAGGAAGGAAAAAAGGAAGGAAAAAAAAACCTGGGCACTATGGCAAGCATTTGTAATTTCAGTCACTCCTAGAAGAGAGGTGGTCAAGCCTAGCCAAAGAGTTTAGAGTTCATTTGCAGTGGCAAGAGTCCCTGAATGAGTCCATAAAATTTGTAAACAGATAAATAAGTAGGTCATACTTGTAATCAAAGCTAGGCTGATCTGGGATTTACTATGTAGCCTCAGGGTAGCCGCAAGCTCACAGTGATCCTCATACCTCTGTTTCCTGAGAGCTGGTATTAAAGGTGTGCACCACCATGCCCAGCTCATTTTAGTTGAAAACAGTCTCATTAAGCTGGCATTGACTTCAATCTGTAGTCCAGAAAGGCCTCAGGCTTGCAATGCTTCTGCCAAGATGACAGGCCTGTATCACCAGACCTGTCTGAAAGATTCTTCTTAAATTAAAATTTTCATCTGCCAGAGCTAAAACTTTAAGAGAATGTGTAGGTGCATGGTCGTATTGATGATCTTAAAATTATGATTCTCAACAACACTGAAGGCTTTGTTTACTGAAAAATTCGTCCTTTCCAAGGGATGAGAGTTCAAGGAGACATGAAATCTGTATTGGGGCTAACTACAAATGAGTGCTGCGAGAGATAAGGGACACATGGTCTCACTACTTCCAGAGAGTTCTGCGGTATTGGGAGGAAGTCTCCCACCTCTGGCTAAGGTTCTCTTTACTGATGAATTCCCATCATCTGTGTATACTCTTTTTAATGATAGTTGACACTTCAGAATGTAGGAAGGCTTTTCTTGACCTAAGATGGAAATTCAATATCCATCTGCTTTTTTTTTTTTTCTTTCGTTTTGACTCAATCAAAACAAATGAAAGCAGAGAACTATAGCGTATTACTGACAGTGCCAGTAACACAGGCTTTCAGCTTAACAGGCATACACTGAGATTGTAGAAGGCAGGATCTTATTATGTGCCTCTTAATCATATGTATTCTTTACACACGCACACACACACACACACACACACACACACACACACACACATAGTAGCTAGGTATGGTGGTGCACGTCTTTAATCCCAGCACTTGAGAGGCAGAGTTAGGAGGATGACTGTAAATTCAAGGCCACCCTGAGAGCACATAGTGAATTCCAGGTCAGCCTGAACTAGAGTGAGACCCTACCTCAAAAACCAATATATATAATGTGTTTGCATGCAGAGAGATATAGACAGAGTGAAGGAGAGAGAGCAAGAGAGACTGAATGGGAACACCAGGGCCTTCAGCCACTGCAACGAACTCCAGATGCCTGTGCCACTTTGTGCATCTGGCTTACATGGGTACTGGGGAATCAAACCCAGGTTGTTAGGCTTTGCAGGCAAGCACATTAACCACTGAGCCATTTCTCCAGCCCTATATATATTCCTTTTTTGCAAGTACTAGGGATGGAGTCCAGGGTTTTGCATGCATTAGGCAAGTGCTTTACCACTGACCCATGCCCCCCAGTTTCCAGTGCCTGAATAATTGCTACAGAACTTCTAGATCCAAATATGATTGCCATATCATCTTTAACAATTCCTTGCCGCCCAGAAAATGTACCCTGTTATGCTTAAAGCACCAAGACCTGGTGATATTGGTGAGTTCCCAGGCTGTGTCTATAAGGATAGGAATAAGCTACCACATGGGGTTGTGGGTGGTTTTGTTGTTGTTGTTGTTTTCAAAGTAGGGTCACACTCTAGCCCAGACTGACCCAGAACTTACTATGTAGCCCCATATAGGACTTAAACTGACTGTGATCCTCCCACTTACTTCAACCTCCCAATTGCTGGGACTAAAGGTGTGTGCCAACACATCCAACTGTCATACTACTTTTTAAAATATAGAACTCTTGCTCTATCTCTAACAAATAATTTTTTAAAAAATTTAAAAATATGGAATGCTTTATGAACTTGTGTGTCATCCTTGAGCAGGGGCCATGCTAATTTGTTTTCAGGAAAAGTAGGTACAGCTTCTGAGAAGGATCGTTCTCAGAATGAATCCCTTCTAGTGTCTTTGCATAGTAAGAACCACATAGTCTCCATTTTATCTATGTTGAAGGGAAGCTTCGATATGATGTCATCCCTTCAACTGAAGAAACCACCAGTTTTAGTCTTTTTTTAAAAATAAGATTTCTGTACTCAAAAGCTCCTGTGGAATTAATTTTGGAATTAATTATTAATATCCATTATTAAGATAAAAATTCCTGAAAGATAGTATGTATCTCTGCTTAAGAGCTAGGGCTCCTCATATAGGTTCTCTCTAATTTGTAAAGAATATTGAGTACTTTTCATAAAAGGATATAATAGATGTTTTCCAAAAGTGATGTATAATAGGTTCTTTTAAAACTAATTGCAGCCTTTAGGCTATTTAAGTGAAAGTTTCAGTCAGTTTCAACCATACTTTCACTTAATTTTTAAAATATTTATTTATATATTTGAGAGAGTGAGTGAGGGAAAGAGGCAGACACACACACACACACACACACACACACACACACACACACGGAGGGAGATAGAGAGAGGAAAAGAGACAGAATGGGTGCACCAGGACCACCAGCCATTGCAAACAAATTCCAAACTCATTTGCCACCTTGTGCATGTGGCTTATGTGTGTCCTGGTGAATCAAACTGAGGTCCTCTGGCTTTGCAGGCAAATACCTCTCTCCAGTTCCATTTTTAGTTTTTGAATGTAGGATGTCACTCTAGCTCAGGGTGACCTGGAACTCATTATGAATCATCAGGGTAGCTTTGAACTCTTAGTAGATATCTACATCTGCCTGGTCAGTGCTGGGAATAAAGATGCAAGCCATTACATCAATATCAATGTGTTTATTATAATCATCCCTCCTGGTGATTGAAAATCACAGTGAAAATGAAAAGTTTGTAAGATAGGTCAAATTTTATGAAGTCTTAAATCTTTGTAATTAAACATGGATGCCCTAGAAAAGCACATGTATTTGCCGTAGATTTCTTGTGAATGCAAATGCTATTATTTCCTAGCAAGTAAAGATGTAATTCTAGTTAAAAGCATATGAAAGTGTTTCTAAAAGTGGAATCACCAGGTGCAGTGTTATCTACAATATAAGCATAAAGCATAAGAATACTTGTCCATTTTCTTCAATGTCAGATTGGGATTTTTAATTATTTTGTGAATAAAGTAATGCCACAACAAATTCTGTGTTAATGGTGGTCCTTTTTTTTCTATACTTACAGTATCTTCATTACTGATTGTAAATGTTACTGAATGAACAAATGGCACGTTGATGATTTTCCAATAGCTTTCTCTTCTTGTCCTTCACCACACCTGCATCCACTGTGAGGTCATGAAAGTTCTCATGAGCCTCCATGTAGGGCCCCCATCCCTCAGTATACACTTCTCGATTCTGAGACTATTGATTCTTTTTAGCCAGACTACAGCAATTTTCTCTGGGCTTATAAGGCAAAAGGAATGTCAATATTTGTATAAGGGCTTAAGTTGCTCCTATTTTCCCTTTTACAAGTTAGTAGTCTCCTCAACGTCTACTGCCTCACCAGGAGGGTCGTCCTGAGGCAAGAAGGGAGCTCAACACTCACATACAATGTTTCAAGTCATGTGTAAGGTCTGCAGTTCGAGGCAGATGTGACCAAATGACTCACATGCTTGTCAGGTGACTATTTTTTTAATCACACAGAGATTCCATGGATCTTCCTGGCATTCACTTTCATTTGGAAGTTGCAGATTCTCTAACCTTGGGTGAGAGCTTAAGCTTAACATCATGGTAACATCACGCCCCTCTTCCTTTCCACCATGCCATGGAGGACCAGTAATTGAGGCATTGTGGGCATTCACCATGTTGTATGGTTTCTGAGTTTTGGGCACAGCAGTAAGTCAATGGAGAGATCCAGGGCACAGGGATATTCTCTCACACCCTCTGGTTCTTCCTTCTTTTCTTCCACACATTTCCCTGAGCATTGGTGGCTGTGTTTTAAATCTATTCTAATATTACATCCTTAGCAGCTTGTAGAAATCTCCTTCAGTATGTTTTGTGTATCTCCCCATCAGAAGGTGTATGTTTTCGGGCTGGAGGGATAGATTGGCAGTTAAGGCATTTGCCTGCAAAGCCAAAGGACCCAGGTTTGATTCCCCAGAAACCACGTTAGCCAGATATACAAGGGGGCACACACATCTGGATTTCATTTGCTGGAGGAACTGGTACACCCACTCTCTCTCTCTCTCTTCTCTCTCTCTCTCTCTCTGTCTCCATCTGTCTCTAAATAAATAAATAATAATAATAATAAAATTTAAAAGAAAGAAAGTGTAGGTTTTCAACTCTCCCTTCAAGCATCTCTGTTGCTCATCTCAATTCCTCTGTACTGTCTCTTGCGTCCTCCATAATGTGGGCATCTTGACTCATCTTTTGATAGGGATTCAGCTATCTTTTTTTGAATTTTTGCTAAAATTTTGTTGTCCTCAGGTCTTGTCGCCTCTGTGCAATAAAACCAGGCACTCAACCATAGTCTGCATTGGCGACTTGGTTGTTTATGTATCACAGAAGCAGTAGGATTTTCTTTTAGAGCCTCTGTCATGGTTTCCGTATATTTCACTCCCTTTGTTCTCACCTACATGGCAGCATATAATTGGGTTGCTATATAAAAATTCAAAATTACCAGGCCCAATCAGGGTTAGGGTCACTACAAACATAGTTGCCATTCTTTTGTTATCAGGTGTACTGAGTCACAATTTGGTTTCAGGAAAAGTAGGCACAAGTTCTGAGAAGTATAAATATCAGAATTAATCACTTCTAGGGTCCTTACATAGTGAGTACCACATAACATCCTTTTTATCTATGTTGAAGGGAGTCTTTGATATTATGTCATCCTTTTGGCTGAAGAAACCACCTGTTTTTAGCGTTTTTTAAATAAGATACTCATTCTCAAAAGCCACCGTGGAAAAATTTTGGTACTAAATATGAATTTTCCTTATCATGATAAAAAGTCCTGTATGACAGTCTGTGTCTTTCCTTAAGAGATACGCATCATTTAGTTGCTCTCTAATTTTTAAAAAATATTGAGGACTTTCCTTAGAAGGACATAATAGATGTTTTCCAAAAGTGATTTATAATGGGTTCTTTTAAAACTAATTGCAGCAATTAGGCTATTTAAGGGGAAAGCTTCAGTCAGATTTGTTTAGTTTAGTTTCATTTATTTATTTTTGTTTTTTCTAGCTAGGGTTTCACTCAAGCCCAGGCAGACCTGGAATTCACTATGAAAACTCTGATTGGCTTTGAACTCATATCTACCATCTACTGCTGCCTTGTCAGAGCTGAAAATAAAGGTGCATGCCATCACTTCAAGCTTGATGTGTTTATTATAATCATCCCTCCTGATGATTGAAAATCACATGTGAAATTAAAGGTTGCAAAATAGGTCACATTTTACAAATAATTTAAATCTTTGCAATTAAACAGGGATCTGCTAGAAAGGAACATGTATTTCCCATAGATTTCTTCATAATATGAATGCTATAATTTCCTGGAAAGTGAAAATGTAATTACAATGGAAAATTTATTAAAGTTTTTCTAAAAATGGAATCACGGTGTGCAATATTATCTACGATGTAAGCTTAAAGCATAATCATGCTTGCCCTTTTTCTTCAATTTCAGAATGGGATTTTAAAATATTTTGTGGATAAAGTGAAGCCACAACAAATTCTAACTGTGTTAATGGTGGTCCTTTTGTTCTGTGCTCACCATATCTTCGTTACTAATTCTGAATGTGTAAAAGGCACATTAATCATTTTCCAATTGCTTACCCTTTTGTGGTCCTTCACTACACCTGCATCCTCTGTAGGGCCATGAAGGTACTCAAGAGCTTCCATGTGGGGACACCATTCTTCATGACACACTTCCAAACCTGAGGCTCTTAATTCCTTCTGCCCAGGCTTCAGCAATTTTCCATGGGCTTATAAGGAAAAAAAAAAAACAAAAAACAAAAAACACGGTTTCCTGCTGATGCCTAATCAGCATATGGGGAAATACATTCCAGCACTTATGCAATGGCAGGGTGGGGGGGGAAGGCTCAGGGTATGGGTCAGAGGGGAATGGGCTGTGCAAAAATTGCTGGATGATACCATGTAAGGAGTTTCCTAGGTAAGTGACCAAAGTTCACTGGGCTATGATGGAAGCCTAACTCTTATCAGTATGTAGGGGGAGGGAGTGGTCTTACTCCAGGCAGCTTCAGGGCCTTGAGATTTATGTGAGGTCCAGGGTCACTGCAACCCCAGTGAGCAGGGAGGAGCCTAACTCCTGCCTTTCCTGGGAACTGAGGTTTGGGCCTCAGGCTGCTGTGACCTCTCTGTAGCCTGATAGCTTATGCCTGCTTTAACCCAGGACCCTGCCTGTGAAGGACATGTGTCTCTCCTTAGGATATATGTCCTCTCTAATGTTTAAAGAATAGTGAGTACTCTCATTAGAAGGTTATACTAGATGTTTTCCAAAATTAATGTATAATAAGTCATTTTTAAAGTAATCACAGCATTTAGGCCATTTAAGGTGAAAGCATCAGTCAATTTTGACGATACTTTCATTTATTTATACAGAGATTTAAAAATCTTAGAGGAGGTTTGATTTCAGTTACTTGGACTACATACATGCCATTGTCATTGATTATGAGAATGACTCAGTTTTTCGGAAGTGCGCATGGATGCTTCTGCAGGATTTTTTTAGGAAACATTTGGCCTTTATTCAAATAAAATCACACTGTGATAAAACATGTTGTTTGCAAAATTTTGCTGTGTCTTTATAGGATAATTTTATATTTATAGACAGCACAAAGCCCACATAAAGCTAACTAAATACTTCACTCTCATTTATTCAACAGTAATTACTAAAAGTGATAACCGTATATTTATTCATTAATTTTTTTCTTAAGCATTTATGAATTTGGCAAAGACAATTGTATTATGAATTATATTACTACAGATTTTAAAATTATCAAATTAGTATAGTGAATTTTTCTTGCAGTAAATGAAGTTTTCCCTCTTTTTTGTTGAATTATTATTAACTTAAAAAAACATTACTTTTATTACTAATATTTTTGTTTTGTTTTGTTTGTTCATTTATTTGTTTGTTTTAATTAATAACTTTCATACTGTACCATAGTTAGCCTCCTCCCTGACCTCATCCCTCCCCCTGACCCCTCCTTGTTGGGTTGTATGGATGGGTCATGCATTGTGGGGTTAGCACTCAGTTATGGGTAGGAGGAAATGTCTCTGTGTATCATCATCCAATGTGTGGCTCTGAAATTCTTTCTGCCCCCTCTTCCACAAATTTCCCTGAGCCATGTTGGGGTCATTTTAGGTCTGATTTATTGATGAAGTTTTGGGATCCTCTGTGTCTCTGGAGATCTGATTTGGTAGTAGTTGATTGTTCTCTGTGTCAATCTCCTTCACCCTTGTGCTTGTACCAGGTTCACAAAGAAAACAGCACCCTTGCTTGTTTCGTCAATTATTCTTATTTTCAGCTGGGGCCCTTTTGAGGTATGATGGGGTGTTTCTCTCCTTAGTATCTGTGATTCTCTGATGAAGAGTAAAGTTAGCACCAGATAAATGGGATAACCATTATTTTTTAGATAAAATTTAATAGATGTAGGCCCTCTTGCAGCCCATGATTTGTTGTAGCTTGATAATGGAGAGTGGGCTCATTTTTGATCTGGTTCTGACTTGTTTCCCAGCTCCAGATATGGGTTCTGTTCCACTGAACAGATCACTTAGCCAAACCAAGAGCAGTTGGCTTCCCACCATGTCTTTCCAAATGGTTGTACCATCTTGCATTCCCACCAACAGTGGATGAGAGTTCCTATTTCTCTACATCCTCACCAGCATTTATTTTCATTTGATTTTTTGATGGTTGCTATCCTTACTGGGGTAAGGTGAAATCTCATAGTTGTTTTAATTTGCATTTCTCTGATGACTAGAGATGATGAACAGTTTCTTAAGTGTGTGTTTTCCCTTTGTATTTCTTCCTCTGTGAACTGCCTGTCCAGTTCTTTGCCCCATTTTGTGAGTGGGTTGTTTGACTTTTTAATGTTTAGGTTTTTGTATTTTTTGTTGATTATAGTGACTAGGCCTCTGCCAGTTGAATATTCAGATCAGTTTTATTTGATTCCTGCCATATTGTGTTGGTATATGTGGTTTGTTGTTTTCAGGGACTTTGAATTTTTTTGTGCCTTGTATGAGTTTGGTTATTGTGATCTGCTTCTTATAGGTGTTTATGGTTGATTATTTGATTCTTCTGTGTTGATAATTTCCTCAAATACTCTCTACAGGTTTGGTTTTGTGTTCATATAATTGTAAATCTGAGTTTCTTTCACCATCTATTATGAGGGATGCTTTTGCTGGGTAAAGTAGTTTGGGTTGGAAGCCATAGGTTCTTAGACTTTGCAGTGTTCCATTCCAGGCTTTTCTGGCCTTCAGGGTTTCCATTGAGAAGTCTGAAGTAATTCTGATGGGGTTACCTTTAAAAGTGATGTGCTGTTTTTCCCTAGCTACTTTTAGGATTTTCTCTTTGGTATCAATGTTTAGAGTCTTAATGACAATATGTCTTGGAGAGTTTCTCCTTTGGTCCAAACTGTGTGGAGTTCTATTAGCTTCTTTTATCTTGATGGGCCTTTCTTTTGAGAGCATGAGAAAGTTTTCTTCAATTATTTTGTTAAATAAGTTCTCCATGCCTTTGGTCTGAATTTCTTCCCCTTCTGGTATTCCCATGATCTGGATGTTAGGATGTTTAGGGGTATCCCACAATACTCTCATGTTCTCTTCAGAGAAATTTTGGAACATACTGAAACTTTTGAACTCTCAAACTGTTTCTTCTGTCTTGTCTTCCAGATATGAGTTTCTATCCTCCACATGGTTGACTCTATTCTTGAGAGCTTCTAAAGAATTTTGGGCTTGTTCAATTCGGTTTGCATTTTCTCGTACTTTTGTATGAGTATTTTCCATCCTTCTGTCAAGTTTCCTTTTCACATCATTTTCTGATTTTCTTGGTGTGTCTTGGAATTCATCCTTGTATTTATTTATTTAGCATCACCAGCTGATGTTTGAGGTCTTCTTTTTTTTTCACGTTCTTTCATATCTCTTAATAGTCTTTGAACTTCTACCATTTTCTTATCTATTAGGTCTAGTCTATTGATGGCAGCATTCACATGATCATTGGTCCTTTGTTGCTTTTCTGCAGTTCTACTAATAGCATGGTGAGGGTTGCATTTCTCATAGCTTCATTTTGGTGTTCTGATCCTAATGTCTCCTCTATGTTTTGCTTAGAGACATCCATTGTGATCTTACTGGATTTACTTGCATTTTATTTTTCATGTTATTTATTTTGTGCTGTGGTCTGCCCATCACAGTTTATGGGTAGGGAGAGTAGTTCTGTGGTCTTGATGGGTGGGGGAAGTGGTGCCTCTTTGGGAAATCACCTTGAGTGCACATGCGGGCAAGCAGATGGGCAGAGTGGTCCTGAGCTCCTGTGTGGGTGGGAGGACAGAGCAGTCCTGAGCTCACACATGGGTGGGCAGATCAGCCTGAGTTCGCATGCACAGAGGACTGTCCTGATCTTGCATGGGGGATGGGCAAAGAGGGCCTGAGCTCACATGTGGTCAGGTAGCATGGGCCTGAGCTTGCATGTGGGAAGGTTGCATGGGCCTGAGGTTGTGCATGCAGCCAGAGTGGTCTGACCTTTCACGTGTGTGGGGGGCAGATGGGGGATTGGGTGTGAGCTAATGCAGGCGGATGGGCAGAGTGTGCCTGAGCTCGAGCATGGGCAGGTGGGACCAACCTAAGCACTCTTGTGTATGGGTGGCTGGAGAGACAAGTGGGCTGATGGGCAGAGCGGGCTTATCTGGCATGGGTGGATGGGTGGCATGAGCCTAACCTCTTGCGAGTGTACAGTGGGCAGATGGATTGATTGGGCCTGAGCTCATGGGGACCCGTGGGCGGAGCTGGTCCAAGGTCAAGCATGGGTGGAGGTAGCTGGTTAATCACCCCTAAGCAGTGAGGCAAGTGGATCTATGCTGGGCTGGGTCCCCTTTTCTGCAGTAAGTGCAGGAGTATCCTGAGGCTGGGACTGTGGCTAGGGCAGCTGCTTGGTGGGTTTGGTGGACTGGTGGGCTACCTGAGAGTGAGGGAATCAGCTGATTCCCTTTTTCCTCCTTCCGATTCCTGTCACTGGTGATCTATGAGAAATTTCTCTCCTCTAAAAGACCTAGTGAACCCTTAATGCCTTGCCTTTCATTCCCGGGGAGGTGTCGCATGGTTAGGCAGACACCATCTTGATGGGACATTCTTCAGGATTTTTGAAAGTGAGGCAGAACTCCAAGATGGAGCAGGAGCAGTGTTTTATTTCTACCTTCTGCCATACGCCAGGAGGAATCTTATTCATAGGGGGAACCCCAATCACATAGGTCTTTCAATATCTTGCTTATTAATTTTAATCTTCTTTTACTTTTTAATTTTATTACATAAGAAATTTTGTAAGTGCATATCACATGTTGGTACAATCATGCCCCTCTTCCTTTCCACCCTGCAATGGCAGGCCCATAATTTTGGCATTGTAGCCATTCACCATGTTGTTATGGTTTCTGTGTTTGGGGAACAGCATTCAGTCATTGAAAGGACCCAGTGTTCAGGATATTGCCTCACACCCTCTTCTTCTTCTGCCTTCTCTTCCAAATTTTCCTGAACACTGTTGGTTATGTTTCAAGTTTATTCTAATAGTGAATTCTTAGGAGCTTCTTGGAATCCGCTTCTGTACATTTTATGTGTCTCTCTATCACACTGGTGTAGCACAAGCAGCACTCTTGCTCATCTCAGTTCCTCTGAGCTGTCTCTTGGTCCCAAGTAGTATGGGCATCTTGACTCATCTTTGGATAGGGGTTCAGGTATCTTTTATTAAATGGTTCATTGATTTTGTGTCTTCTGATCTCGTTGCCTCTGTGCAAGAAAAATGAGGCACTCAACCACAGTCTGCCTTGGCGACTCTGTTTGTGTATCAGAAAAGGCAATGGGATTTTACATTTAGAATCACTGTCATTATTTATGTACATTTCAGCCCCCTTTTGTCTTACATACTTGGCAGCATACTATTGGGTTGCTACATGAAAATTGAATATAACCAGGCCCAAACCAGGCTCGGGCTATCAAAAACATAGTTGTCATTTGTTGTTTATCTGGTGTACTTATTCATAATTTGTTTTCATGAAAAGTAGGCACAACTTCTGAGAAGTATCAATGTAATAATTATTCCCTTTTAGGGTCCTTAAATAGTGAGTACAACATAGCATCCTTTTCATCTATGTAAGAGGGAGTCTTCTTTATGATGGTATCCTTTCAACTGAAGAAACCTCCCCCCCAGTTTTAGCCTTTTTCAAAAATAAGATTTTCTTCTTCAAAAGCCCCTGTCAGAAAGATTGGGTAGAAATTCTGAATTGTCTTTATCATGGTAAAAAGTCCTGAATAACAGTATATGTCTGTGGTTCCTGGGGTCTCCAGGGGCATAGATCCTTAGAGACCTGCAGACAACTTGCAGAACAAGGCCTTGAGTGGCATGAATTTATTTTTGGATTTTCAAGTTATCGTCTCACCATAGCACAGGGTGACCAGGAACTCACTATAAAATCCCAGGCTGGCTTTGAACTCATAACTAACCATCTATATCTTCCTTGTCAGTGCTGGGAATAAAGGTGCATATCATCACATCAAGCTCAATATGTTTATTATAGTCATCCCTGTTGATGATTGAAAATCACATTTAAAATGACAATGTTGCAAAATTGGTCAAACTTTAGAAATAGGTTTAAATATTTGTAACTAAAGAGTGTTGCCCTATGAAGGAATGAGTATTTTTGAGCAATTTGTCCAGAATATGAATGCTATCAATTCCTGGCAGGTAAACGTGTAATTCCAATGAAAACCATATTAAAGTGTTGCTGAAAATGGAATCACTGTGTGTAATGTTATCTACAATGTAAGTGTAAATCATAATAATGCCTGCTCTTTTTCTAAAATATCATATTGGGATTTTAAAAACTTTTGTGGTAAAGTAATGCCACAACAAACTCTAACTGTGCTAATGGTGGTCCATATGTTCTTTATTTATCGCATTGTCATTACTAATTGTGTATGATACTAAAGAACAATTGGCATATTGATGATTTTACAATTGCTTACTTTTCTTATGGTCCTTCACCACACTTCCATGCACTATTGGGTCTCTGGGCCTCTGTATGGGGACACCACACCTCAGGATACAATTCTTGACCCTGAGTCTCTTAATTCCTTCTTCCCAGGCTTCAGCAATTTTCCTTGGGCTTATAAGGTAAAAGGAATGTTTATATTTGCATATGGTATTAAGTTACTAATATTTTCCCTTTTAGAACTTAGGAATCTCCTCAGTGTCTATGGCCTCACCAAGAGTGTGGTATTGAGGCTAGAAGGAAGTCAACACTCAGATACAATATCTCAAGGCCTCTGTAATTTCTTCAGGTCCCAGGTTGATGTGACCAGATGACTTACATGGTTTCAGGTGCTTTATTTTTCTATCACACAGAGAGTCTCTGGATCTTCCTGGCATTCATTTTCACCTGGAAGTTAGAGATTCGCTAATCTAGGGTGTGAGTGTTAAGTTACAACCCTAGGTTGGAGAATCTGCTCTTTCCAAATAAATTGTCAGATTTATTGAATGACAATAGGCTGCTGATCAGTGACCATGTGCTAGACAGAATCATTTTTCTTGAAATTGAGAGATATCCTATTCTTCACCCCAACACTTACAAGTTTCAAGCCTATTGTAATGGGAATGTCTGAAATATGAGTGAACAGGACATGAAGGGTGTGTTTCTCTATGAGTAACACAACCCACCTAAGAAGATGTTATAAAACTGAGGGAGGCAGACCATCAGGAGTCCAAAGACAGCTGATAGACCATGTGACCCTGCCTCAACATAAAAAAAATCAAAAATTTAATATCTTAGAGGAGGTTTGATTTCAGTTACTTGGTCTACTCACATATCATTGTCATTGAAGATGAGAATGAGTCAGTTTTTATGAAGTGTACATGGATGTTTTTTGCAGAATTTTTGAAAGACAGGCAAATGTATTGAATGTAGGAGGAGAAGTGTTTTATTTCTACCTGCTAACACAGGCCAGGAGGACTCTTTTTCATAGTATGAACCCCAATCATATAGTTTATTCAGTATCATAATAGATAAGCCATTTTGTGAGAAAGTAAGAGTATGAGAGAGAGAGTGTGTGTGTGAGAATTTGTGCAGTCACTAAAATCAAATTCAGATGCATATGCTACCTTTTGCACATGTGTGACTGTCCATGTTTGCATCACCAGTGCATCTGAATCACATGGGATTGGGAGAGTCAAACATGAGACCTAAGGCTTCGTAGGCAAGCGTGTTAACTACTAAGCCATCTCTCCAGACCTAGATAAGCCTTGTAACATTTTAATTAGTTTTCCTTTGTTTCATCATATTTTATTATTTTTGAAACACAGTGGATTCAGTCATCAGCCCACTGCATGGCAGGCAAGTTGCTGTTACTGAACTATAGCCAAAATAATAAAAACATTTCTGTTAATTCAAGAGAGTTGAATCTTTTCTGTTTTGCATTTTGTGTTTTCCATGCAGCTTTTATTTTTAGAACATTTTTACTTGAAATAAAATTTGACTAGATTGTTCAAATTCCTTATACCACTGCCCTGCTATTCTGTGCCATTAATGCATTATATTACTATGGTGCGGTTGGATATAATTATAGGACTCATCTACTGATACAGCATTATTTACTAAAATCAATACTTTACTCAATTATCCCTTATCTTTCATTGTTATTAGGCAGTGCTAGAAATGGAATCCAAGGCCTTGTTCAATTTAAGCATGCATTGTACTATGAAAGCTACCTCTAGCCTAAACAATTTTTGTAGGATCTCTTTTAATTGTCTGAACTACTGGAGTTTAAACTCTAGCCTCAGACACTGGAGAGGGTAGGATCAAGACTAACCTTAATTTTCTACATCTCCCTCCTTCTCCCTCTCTCTCTCTCTCTCTCTCTGTCTCTCTCTCTCTCTCTTCTCTCTAACTCTTGTATATTACTTACCTTTTTCCTCATTTTCTTAGTGGGCACTGACCAGTAATTCCCAGTACCAGCATGGGGCTATCATCCACAATGAGCTTTTGATCAGAGAGACCTACAAGGTTTCCTAAAAGACAGACAGATTTCTGTCAGAGTACTTGATGACCCACCAAAGGTTAGTGGTAAGACCCTACTGCTGAAGACACCTTATGTGGTGGACATGCAAAATGGAATGGCATGGCTGGAAGTTGGAAGACAGTCAGTACCCAGACAGTCAGCGCATCTAGTGCCAGAAGGTGCTACATGGGCGACTGGGGGAAAATGATCAACATCTGTCCAAGCAACTCATGGTCTAACCTACTTAGCAGCAAATAACTTGTTGTGATGCCCACACAAGTGCAATAGTGGCACACAGCCATGGTGGGGAACCAACTGCTCTTAATTTGGCTAACTGATCTCCTCAGTGGTATGGTACCCATAGCTGGAGCTGGGAAACAAGTCAGAACCATATCCAAACATAAGCCCACTCACCAATATCAAGCTACCATCAATCATGATCTACAAGAAGGCCTACACCTATTAAATTCTCTATAAAAAAGTAAGGGTTATCTCATTTGTCCTGGTGCTAACTTACTCTCCGTTGGAGAATCTGCTTCTCTTTTTCAGATAGATGTAGATCCTAAGGAGAGAGCCACCCCATCATACCTCAAAAGGGCCCCGGCTGAAACTAAGAAAAATTGGAGAAACAAGCAAGGGGGCTGTTTTCCTGATGAACCGGATACCAGCACAAGGGGGAAGGAGATCAGCACAGAGAAAAATCAACTCCTACCAAATCAGAGAGCCAGAGCCTCAGAGGCCCCCAACACCTCATCACTGAAGCAGACCAAAACTGAACCCAACATGGCTCAGGGAAATTCTGCGGAAGAGGGGGCGGAAAGAATGTCAGAGTCACATGTTGGGTCATGATATGCAGAGACATTTAGCTTACCCATAACTGTGGGCTAACTCCACAATGCATGACCCGTATACCTCAACAAGGAGGGGCCAAGGGGAGGGGTAGGTCACGCATGAGCCTAATAATGGTACCAAACTGACTGTATTTGCTGAATACAAAACTAATTAATAAAGAAAAAATAAAAAATAAATTAAAAAAATAAAGTCTAGCCTCTCTGTGGCCCTCTGTTAAAAGAATACTTATGATAGTGTTTAGCAAGCACTAGGGTAAAGCAGGATATTTTCTCAAGGTCTTTATCATACTGATTAAACTCTATCATGTGGCCTGGCTTTCACAGGCTATAAATACTCTTGTAAATAGTCATGGCTTTCATTTAGCATTACAGAGATTTTTTCCCCCATTGGACCACACATGGAAGTCTACATTCACAATTAAAAATTTATTTCTTTTGTTTCACGTGGTATCACCATACACAACATTAGTATTGAATTCAACAAATATTTATCTAATTAGATCAATCGATAATGAGTAACATAAAGTAATTTTTCATTGCTTATTAATAACTGTGATGCTTTTGCTTTCTTTATATAGATTCATGTTTCTGAATTATATGTATATTTTTATTTCTTTCCAAAAAAACAGCATTTTCTGAAGACCACATCAATTGTCAATTCTCTACATTTTTATTGGTCTGAGAATATCTTAACTTTATCTTTAACATACAATTTTTCTTCATGTATAATGCATTTTGGGTCTAGATAGTCCCTTAAATGCAATGCATTAAAAATTACTCCTTATCTTCATGCTATTGTAAGATGTAGAAACTATCAAGAGATGTTGAGGCCTTTGAGTTATCTTTACTTATTGTGGGGCATGCCCCAGAAGGATAGGCAACCAGCCTCAGCAGTGTCTCCCTCTCTTTCTCTCTCTCTCTCTCCTTCTCTCTCTCCTGAGCTACCTTGAGGATAACAGCTTTTTGATACCCCATGGTCCAAAATGAATGGGATTACCCAACCAACCAAGAAATTAAATATTCAAAATCTGTAAAGCCATACAAACCTTTTCTGGTGTAAGTAGATTATCTCAGGTAGCTGCTTATAGTAACAAAATTCTGACAAATATGATGAAGAAAATCTAAAATAACAATTTTATTTTTATTACATCAAAACTTTTATTATACTTTTATCTTTCTTGTATATGGTATACAGTTGTTTGAGGCAAAGTGTACTATATTGAAAATGTTTGAATGTGAAGGACTTTGGGAATATTGCAGAAGGAGAAAAGTCACTTTGTAATTATTCTGCCTTTCTTTCTTAAAGCACACCATCCAATGAGACATTTCTTAATTCTTTCAAACTTTGCATAACCATCTGCTTTATCTCAACCAATGTAGTAGGACTGGTTCACACTTTCATTTGGGTCTCCATTTTTTTATTCAGAAACCAATAATGAAATAATAAGTGTTGTAGTTACTTTGCATTGCTGAGACAAAACACCCAACCAAAAGAAAGCAGATCAAGGATGTAAAGTTGTTTTTGTATTTGTTTTTGTGTTTGTTTTTGATGTATAGATTCATGAGGAAAGCATGGCAAGAGCAGAGTCTAGACAGAACTTCTGCAACAGCAGGTAAAACAATATCACCAAGAGATTGATCCAAACTCTGGCAAGGGGGAACTAGATACAGCATTCTAAAGTCTATGCACAGAAACATACCTCACCTAGTATGGCTCTTCCTTCCAGATTGATAAGTGCAGAAAACAATACATTCAAAAACACATGTGTTTGTGGAGGACAAACTATTTAAATCACCACAAGATGTACCTTATTGTGGCCATAAACATTAAATCAAGGTTTCCACCCATTCTGGGCATTCATTCTATTACTGAGATACAGTGCCAGTAAGGCTTCTTATTTACACTGTGCCAATGCTTTCAATTTATATATTACTTCTTTATGAATTTGTGAGGGCTTCTGTCTATGACTGGTTAACATTAGCATATCATTTAAAGCAAAAAAAATACCAATCTTCATCACAATATTCAACCTACCACCTACTTTTTTGTTGCAATCCTATTGGCTAGGCTTTGAAATTTTAAGTTTTATTTGTTCACCAGATATCTCTTGAGACATATTACTAGCAGGAGAAAGTTGATAATATATTTTGTGCATAAAAATGACTCCAATAGGGCTGGAGAGATGGCTTAGTGGTTAAGCACTTGCCTGTGAAGCTTAAGGACTCCAGTTTGAGGCTCGATTTCCCAGGACCCTTGTTAGCCAGATGCACAAGGGGGCGCACACATCTGGAGTTTGTTTGCAGGGGCTGGAGGCCCTGGCATGCCTATTCTCAATCTCTCTTTCTCTCTCTGTCTGTAGCTCTCAAATAAATAAAAATAAACAAAACAATTTAAAAAATGACTCTAATAGATGGGTTCTAAATGTTTAAAATTAATTGGTGAGTTATGTAAAACAAAAAGTAAAGAAAATATAAGGATGTATAAAATATGATCCTGACAGCTAGCCATGATTCAATTTCCAATGTTGCTATAGGTTAAAGACATTCAAATTGAAATTCTTATCTTAGTGGATGATATGTTTAAGGTATTCAATAGCCCTTTCAATACAAGTATTCACAATGTGTTCAAAACCATACTACTGTAGAGCATGTGCTTATAAACTTTCCATATATATTTTCCAACTGCTTGTCACATCTGGTGAAGTCTAAATAGTTGTTGTATGCAACATGCACTTTCTCATTGCTGGGAAAAAAAAAAAAAAAACCTGACCAGAAACAGCTTACATAAGAGAAGTGTTTCTTTCTGGCTTACAATTTCAAGGGGAAGTTACATCAAAGCAGGGAAAACATGGGTGGATCAGATAGCTGGGTGTTGCATCTCCATACTAGCACAATGAAACAGTGAAAGTGAGGTGAGTGTGGCAACTGGGGATGGACTACAACACTCCAACATCTTGCATCAGGACACATCCCCTCCAACAAAGATCCATCAATCAAAGTATCCCCTAGCTTGATATCAAATATGAGTCTTGATCATAAAGACATTAGGCTATTTGGGAAATTTTACATTTAAACCACTACACTGTACATGTACTCAGTAAAACAAATGTGAAGTGTGTGGTCATGAAAAATTAAGTATGTAGTAATCAAAGACAAGTTTTGATAAGGGAAGAGTGGTTTAGTGCTGTAATTGTAGCAATTACTAGGAATGCTGAGGCCATTAACCACATTCTGTTGACTTTTAGATACTTGAATATGGCTATTATAAAGAAAGAAAACAATCATCTTTTTTATGGCATTAACTGTCAATAAAATATGAAGGTAATGAAGGAAATGAAGAGTTTAATGATTTTTCTTAGTATTCTGGTGAAAGCCTCAAAGTCCCACAGGAAATATGCAAATAATAAAGGGATGGATGCTTGAAGTGTTTCCATAGAACTATGATCTTTATGAAAAACTGATCCTTCTCAAAACCTGTATGGCCTTTGAGTAACTTAGAAGGTCCATTTCCACATACTCAAATTCCCATGAAAATAAGCCAGATAACAGAACAGAAAATACTTCTTTTTATGAGGCAAGATTGGAAGACTGGCCTTTTTTATGCAAAAGAGCAAGAGAGAGAGAAAAAGAGAGAATTTGTGCACCAGGGCATCCACGTACTGTAATCGAACTGCAGACACATGTGCCACCCTTTGCTCATGTGCGACCTTATTCACTTATTTCACATTGTGTGTATGCCTTATGTGAAACCTGGAGAGTTAAACATGAGTCTTTAGGCTTCAAAGTCAACTAAATTAACCTCTGTGGCATCTCTCCAGCCCCTGAAAATAGTTTATATTAGGCTTCTTCACAATATTGTGAATCCCCTGAGAATAAAGTCTCATTCTCTATTATAACAGGACATTTAGTACACTCAGTGCCTGGTCTTTTACCTTCTGGATCACTTATTTCTTTTTTTCATGAATTCCACTTCAATCCAGGTTAAGACAGAAATCAGCAAAACAACTATGTTTTTACTATCTCCTAAAGGCAAGAACTTTTCTCTGTTCTGTAGGATAGTAACAGTGAGTCCTAATGACAGGGTTCTGCCCCTAAGAGCTCAGACATGGAGACAGATGATATAAAACACAGCAAATGATGAGTTGTGAATGTGCCTTCATGCCTTTAATCATAGAACTCGGGAGGCAAAGGTGGGAGTATCATCGTGAATCTGAGGGAGGCCACAATGAGACTAGATACTGAATTCCAGGTCAGCATGGGCTGGAGTGAGACCCTACCTCAAAAAAAAAAAAGCAGCAAATGAACAGTTCATATGGTGTAAGCTTGAAAGAAAACAGATCCATTGATTTTGCCCATTTATAAATATTGTAGAAGAGATCGTAGTGAAGGTAATATAGGAGTTGAGTACCTGATGAAGGAACAGGAAGTAGCTATGCAACACTCAGTGAAACAAGGTTTCCAACAGAATAAACACTGAGTACTAAGTTCCTAGGATGAGAGAGAGAGTGATATTTTCAAGAATCTGAATGGAAGCAATGTGGCTAAAGCATCATAAGCCTGGGAACCAGTGGAATTGAATGAAATCAGAGATTCCAGATTTTCTCCCCTGGTTGCTGTGAAAGTAGTATAAATGATACCCTAGGCTTAGGAGGAAATCACTGAAGGTTTTTGAGGTGGAGAGTAACACCCCATGAATTACACTTTTGAAAGAAAACAATTGGCTGTCCTGAAAAGATCTGTAGAGTGATAAGAACAGAAGACTGAAGAGAATATACAGCCCAGTAGCCTAGGATGGCTACTAGAACCAAGACACTGGCATTGGTGAGAGGAGGAATGTGAGGTAGAGGGACTGCACATAGAGGACCATGTGGATTGGTTTAGATGTGTCTGTAGAGTAATTTTGACAGTGGAGCTGCACTTAATGAGAAGGAAAGGCACAGATGGGCAAGTATTTATGGGGAGGGAAACCAGAGCTCAGATTTGGACAGTTTTCTTTGGAAGTTTCTGTTAGTCAAGCACATCAAAATACTGAGAAGACTGTGGCTCAGAAGCCTGTGGAGCTTGGATCACAGCTGGGGAAGCCTTTAGCTAGAGAAAGAAGATAGGGCTGTGAGTAATTCAGGCAACCTGGGGAAGATGGGTAGACAGAGAACAGAGATGGGTCTCCTGTTCTGTCAACACCTTGAGAGGTTGAGGTCCTTTGATCAGTGAGACTGCTCAGGCAGGTCCAGACCTTCCTTCCAATTCTTCAGCCTCCAACCCCTTTCTTTACTTTGGGAAATGACTTGCCCAGTGAGTCTGATGGGAAGGTACACGTTTAAGGTCTCAGCTCAGATAAAATTCTTCCACCTCTTTAACAAAGAATGCATTGTGAACAGTATATCTGCATGCTAGACTGACCTTGAGCCTGCACAAATGAAAATCTGCAAGGACACCTGCCAGGCCAACCACTCATCCTCTCATCACTTCATCCTAGGCCAACTTTGCAAGTTTTTGTTGGCTCACAATAAACTCACATTTCACTCCCCAGGAGTAACTGGAAAATTGGCATAACTGATTATCTAGATATTTGCTTGAAAATCATCCCTCATTGCTTCCCTTATATTCATAAATCTTTAATCTCATGACTCACTTACACAGTAAAATCCTATTAGATGAAATTTGCCCCTACCCAGGTATCTTCATGTATTGGAGAGGTTCTGTTTGTGGTCGGCTACAGAATTTGTTCTCCCTGCAAATGTACTCTGCCAAGAAATTATTGTTTACATATGTGGTATTTTTTAAGATAGAATCTTACTTATGTCATTCTGGCTAGCTTAGAAATCATGGGAATACTCCTGCCTAGTGCTTCTAAATTCAGGGAGTGAACACCATGCTGTGCTTCAAAGAAATCTTTAACCACTCTTTTTATTGAGTTTTTTCGATTGGGAAAGGGGGATGGTTTGGCTGAAAAAAAATCTCTGACTAGAATTTTTCTTAGTAAATAATAACATGGCTGGTGAATTTTCTTTCAAAACACAGGGTGGTTTATTGTTTGCATAAAGCCTTTGAAACCTAGAGCAAGAGTGACAGAAGTAATCTGAACATCAATGCCCTGCTACATAGGTAAATGGGTCCTTTGTATATTTATGTGCAAAAAAATAACCAGCTCACTCACGAGGTAATTTATTCTAATATATGAATCCTTCTGTTTGAGTCTTTTCAGTTCTCATGCCCTACTGATAATGCCCTTTCCCCATCTCTACAGTGCCTCAGGCCTAGGAGAACTCAGTAGTCAGAAAGCCATGAAGTTGGGAGAAATTCAGGACTCGCCTATTGATGCTTTCTCTACTGGCCACTATTTCTGCATGCCCATGGCACTGGGAAAACAGAGACTATTTGTTTCAGGAAAATTACCCCACCCTCTTATTTGGTAGCCTCATCTGATATATCAGTATCTGGTGATCTACATTGCAGTAAGAATGCTACTCTAAATCATAGGTATTAGCATGTAATTCCCTGGCTACTCTTGTACAGGGTTTCTTTTGCTTTTCTGTATATATGTATACTGCTTGACATAGTCAGGAGAGGGCTTCTTTACACCACATAACCTACAGAGATTAATATAATTATGGTGAAATGCATATGGGAGGATGGCTGAAATTCTTTATGTGAAATTATTGCTGTGATATCTTGCGGGTGGAGCATGCATCAAATTTTGAGATCAAGGAATTTCAGGACCAATCCTTGTCCATGTACTCCTTTACTACTTTACCAACTATGTTCCAGCAATGCTGAGTTCCCAAAATGCATCCTGCTTTTGCTTACTGCACAATCTTTGGACATATCAGTCCCTTGCACTGACCTGGATGTTGCATACTCTCTAAACTCATCAAGATGAGAGATTTCATCCTCACCAGCAAACACCCAGTTTTCTAGGACCAGGGAAGAGAATCAAATCAAATTTTTATATTCATGTGGGAGGGTATTGAAATATTCATTCATGTCAAAGAGGAAAGGGCTGTTTATGAGGTAGAGAAAACCAGCCAGAGGTCAGGAACTGCTGTGTGATCCTAGAAAAGGTTCTGTGAAGAAGATTTATGACTCTTCTATCTGCTGGGTAGTCTGTGTTGATAGTGCTTTTGTCTACTTCACTTCTCTGGTTTTGGCTGCACAGAAAGCGTTTTCTAGGTAACAACACTGGTTTCAAGCAGCTCTTTAGACCAGCCCATTCTCACAACTATATTTAACCTCAGGGCAACCACCTATAATATCTTATAGGACCAGCTAATTAAAAAGGTGAAAGCATTTCATAAGAAAGTATATTTCATCCTTTTTCTTCCTTACTTCCATACCTCATTCCTTGTTTTCTTCCCCCTTTCATTACCTTTATTTTGTTCTTCTTTGATTTATTTTGCTGTGTTTGGGGTGGAACTTAGTGTCTTATTCATGCTAGACAAACACTCCATAATTATTTGAAACGTAAGGCTTAGGAAGTTTTTTTTTTTTTCCTGACCATGGCCTGAGGGAGATGTATAGATATACTATATGAACTCCCAGGGTAACTTTTAACTACCTAAAAGTCATGGGGAAAGGGAATGGCATTGTAATTTTCCATCATGAAAATTTAATGGGCCCAATAATATGCAGACAATTTCTGCATAGTCAAAGCTGTTGACAGTTTAAGAGGGCAGCACCTATGCCAAGCCTTGAGGACTTTGCTCCACAACAGGCTGACAATCATGGAAATGGCACAGCTCAATACATGGGACCCTTGAAATATTACTTATTGCCTAAGGATTGCCACTATTTTTTCTCATGGAAGGTTGCTCCTCCCTGGAAAGTTGTATCCTCCCTGGGAGTTTTTGCTACATGCTGTGTAAGCAGAGGGGGCTTGTGAGGATATGTGCTATCCCTGGTATATGACTGGTGAGCACTTAGGGTCCTCACGAAGCCATGGGACCAAGGTTATGTCCTTGTGGCCACTGGGGAAGTGCACTAGAAAACACTAACTTTGCACATCAGCTGACAAGGTGCCCATTCCTAGGCAGTAGAGGGGCTACATTTGGTTAGGAGTTCTTCCTTGGGAGGAATCTGGCACCTCCTTCTTGGGTTATCTCACCCCTCATTGTCAGATACCCTAGCAGCATTTTGGTCAGGCCACACAAGGACAACAAAAGCAAGCATTGTAATAGTTATATCAGATATCTCTGCAATTTCTGCCATTAGCACACTTACACACAGTAGCAGATCCATAAGCAGCCCACACATGGGGGAGGGAAGAAAAAAACCACATTTACTACAAGAAATCTCCCATGTGTTCACAATGAAACCCTGAGCAGCTTGGGAACCACTCACTACCATCTGAGGTTGTGGGGCCTAATACTCCCCAGCACCTTTAATCCCCCAGGATCCACCAGGAAAGACACCAAGGAGGAAGAGTCACCAGAGATTCTTGCTGGGGTGGGCAGGGGTCTGTGAGCAACTGAAGCCTAGGTGTTCAGGCTAGGAGGACCCACAAACCAACAGAGAGAGGGAGAGAAGGAGGTTCAGGGAGCACAAAACAGCTGCCACAGGAATTCTGGATGAATCTTAATGGAAGCATGATACAGCCCTCTGTCTCTGAGTTTTTGAGAACTGCCACAGACAACTTCCTCCCTGGACTATATCACCCACATGGGACTGGCCTTAGCATCACATTTATGTCTGTAGAGCAGCACTGCCTGGGTTGAGCAACTTGCTTCTGCTGCTGCTGCTGCTGATGATGCATGCCATTCCTCTGCCTGCTCAAAAAAAGTTCCCTCCTCATTATAAAAAATAACATTATCCTTCCCATTAGTATTGACACCTACATGTAACACTTTACCCATGGATATTCCATTATAGTCCTGATACAGTTTCAAAGAAGTACCCACGCACTTACTAAGAAGGGCCATTAGACAGAGAAAAACAGCCAGTACAATGACAGTGACAAAATTTTGTGGGATGGAGTACACTCAGCCAGGCCCTCCTCTTGGGATCCAGAGTTATGGAAATGTTGAGGACAAAATGCTTCCTCTACACATCTAAGCAGAACTTCTCATGAAAGAAGAGATGAGTCTTCTGTGTTCATTTAGAAACTTGTACTGTGTACTATATATGCATCTTTATATGCAAACCTCCCAGGTCCAGTCCAGACATGCCTGGAGTCTGAACAAACAAGGATTAGCCTACTTAGCTTCCAGTGTACCCACTCGAAATGCTAACTTGATGTCTGATGACAACACAAGATGTGGTTGCAAGACATTGAGAGGTCATGTTGGAATTGAGATGGAAAATAGCATCCTGCTTATTAGCTCTCATAGTGCTTGAAAGTGCTATGTGAACTGCAGGTGCATTATGGTCACCAATACCATAAAAAAGAGTGGATCCTACAAGTTACAAAATCAACCAGCCAGACAAGATATACACACTGCTGTAATAGTGGCACATAAGTAATGGGGGTAAGCATCTTCTTTCTGGTTCGGTATAAAATCCTTTTAGTGTGTGTGGGGGGGAGTGGGTATTCTTAAATCACACAGAGAATAATGTCAGAGCCTATAGCTTGGAAAGTCATAGACTCTAGAGGGAAGCTCTCATTGTTCTTTGGATAAAAGCTGAGTGTATACACATCCAAATGTCTTCTAAATGTCCGTGTTTATCCCTTTTGATCCATACTGCTCTCACTCTTCATTATAGAATCTGCTTTTTACAGATGGCAACAAATACTGGAGAAATGTAAGAAAATAAGAAAGTAAAGCTGGCTGCCTAGGAGGAGAGGAGTCTGCTCTATCATATCTTCCAGGGCCCAGGAAAAGATTACAGAGGAAGTGACAGATTAAATATGAGTGCTGATCTCACTGCTATCCTGGAAATCTCCTCCAGAGAGATAGTGATTGATAGTGAGAAGACTGCAGAAAATCAGAGACCACGAAAAGCTTGGCACTTACTGCTTAACCCAGGATCAGGAATGATTTCAGAAGGGCAGAAATAATGTAAGAGCCAAAGGGTGGAAAGGGATATTCTTAGGTAATGTCCACCCACAGAGATGACTGTTACATTCATGACCCCACAGTGAACACTGATAACTCCACTGAGGACCGTCCTCAGTGGAAGGGTCAGGGGAAAGAGAATATAAGAGTATAAATCTATGATAAGGTAATCATTATGTAATATGTTCATACAGTAAAGTTCTTAATAAAATTTAAGAAGACCTAAGTGCAAAGAGAGAACTGAACTGTGGAGTACTGGCTCATGAAGTTTCTGAAGGGGGAAGAACTGAATTAATTCAGACTAGAGTCAGGCAGCTAGTATGATATCCTGGTTTTTTTGTTCCTGTGTTCTGAGAACTGGAGCAGAGTTGAATTTAGAAGAAATGCAATGCTGTGTTTGGCAGTGTAAAATACAGAACAGAAGGAAGTGAATGATATATCATTTCAAACAGAAGGAAGTTTGGAATGGCTTTATGCCATATCAAGTGTGATTATTTCTGGAACTACTGCCATTAAAAACAAACTAATTTCTTGGCATTAACACAATAGGAAAGATATCCTTAGCATAAGACCCAAACAATTTTTCAGTTTCTCAACCTAGAAAAAATTCAAATTATTTCAAAGGAGGGGCACTGAAGGAAGAATACTGAAGGAGTGTCCTTCTCCTCAAGGGTGGAACTCAACTAACCTGGATTTATAAATTTGGCAGCCCACATATAAAGGACTTGCAAACTCTTAGAACACCAGACAAAATCTGGAAAGAACCTCTCCTCACCATATCATAATTAAACTACTGAACACACAAACCAAAGAAATATATTGAAAGCAGTTAGAGAGAAGAAGCAAGTCACCTACAAAGGTAAGTCCATCAGAATAACTTCAGATTACTCAACACAAACTATAAAAGCCAGAAGGGCTTGGAATGAAGTATTCCAAGTTCTGAATGATAAAAACTGTCAAGCAAGATTACTTTATCCTGCAAAGATATCTATCCAAATTGACGGAAAAATAAGGACATTCCACAACAAAAACAGGCTAAAGGAATTTATGACAACTAAGCCACCACTACAGAAAATACTTGAAGGAATTCTCAATGCCAAAGAGAAAGCTAAACACACACAAGAGGAAATAAGAAAAAATAAACCACATTCAAATAACAGCTAAAACAAATGAGTAAAGGGGAAAGAGGAAACACTACCAAATAAGAAAAATGGGAAGAATAAATGCATGCCTTTCAATAATAACTCTCAATATCAATGGCCTCAATGTACCATCCAAAATACACAGGCAGGCAGACTGGATCAAAAGGCAGGATCCTACGATTTGTTGCCTCCAGGAAACTCATTTTTCAATAAAAGATAGACACTGCCTTAGGGTGAAAGGATTGAAAATAGTATTTCAAGCAAATGGGTCTAGGAAATAAGCAGGGGTTGCCATCTTACTATCTGACAGGGTAGACCTCAAAACAACATTAATCAATAAAGAAAAAGAAGGTCATTTTATACTGATTAAAGGAACACTCCAGCAGGAGGACATTACAATCCTAAACATATGCACCTAACATGGGGGCACCCAGTTTCATCAAACAAACACTATTAGACTTAAAGTCACAGATAACATCAAATGCAATTGTAGTGGGAGACTTCAATACCCCACTCTCATCAATTTACAGGTCATCCCTACAAAAAGTAAACAGAGAGACATGTGGAACAAATGGACCTAACAGTCTTCTACAGAACATTCCATCCAAATGCTGCAGAATATACATTTTTCTCAGCAATACATGGAACATTCTCTAAAATAGACCATATATTAGGACACAAAGCAAAGCTCCACAAATATAGGAAAACTGAAATAATCCCTTGTGCTCTACATGACCACAATGGGATCAAACTGCAAATCAGCAACAAGAAAAGCTACAGAGCATACAGAAATACATGGAGACTAAAAAGTACACTATTGAATGATCAGTGGGTCATTGAAGAAATCAAAAAGGAAATCAATAAATTCATAGAATCAAATGATGATGATAATACAACACACCAAAGCATTTGGGACACAATAAAGGCAGTCCTAAGAGGGAAATTTATAGCTCTAAGTGTGTATATTAAGACATTAGAGAGTTCACAAATAATCAAATTAATGCTCCACCTTAAGGCCTTGGAAAAAGAAGAACAAGTCAAACCAAAAAGCAGTAGATGAGAAGAAATTTTAAAGATCAGGGCAGAAATTAATGAAATAGAAACAAAAAAAAGAAAAAAGAAAACAGTCCAAAGAATCAATGAAACAAAGAGTTGGTTCTTTGAAAGGATAAACAAGATTGATAAACCCCTAGAAAATATGACCAGAAGAAAGAGAGAAGAGACAAAAATTAATAAAACTAGAGATGAAAAAGGCAACATTACAACAGATACCAAAGAAATTTAGGCAATTGTAAGGATATACTTTAAGAATATATATTCCTCTAAGTTTGAAAATGTGAAAGAAATGGATGATTGCCTTGACTCATTTGACCTACCAAAGTTAAATCAAGATGAGATAAACCATTTAAATAGACCTATAACAAGTACAGAGATCCAAGCAGTTATGAAACATCTCCCAACTAAAAAAAGCCCAGGCCCAGATGGATGCACTGGTGAATTTTACCAGACCTTCATGGAAGAACTAACACCACTTCTTCTCACATTGTTCCATAAAATAGAAAAGGATGGAATTCTACCCAACATTTTCTATGAAGCCAGCATCACCCCCACACCAAAACCATACAAAGACAGAACAAAAAAAGAAAAGTACAAACCAATCTCCCTCATGAACATAGATGCAAAAATTCTGAACAAAATATTGTCAAACAGAATACAAGAATATATCAAAAAGATTACTCACCCCAACCAAGTTGGCTTTATCCCAGGGATGCAGAGATGATTCAACATATTCAAATCAATAAACATAATACATCATATAAATGGTATGAAGGACAAAAATCACATGATCATCTCAATAGATGCTGAAAAGGCATTTGACAAACTACAACATCCTTTCATGGTAAAAGTATTACAGAGACTGGAACTAGAAAGAACATATCTGAACATAATAAAAGCTATTCATGACAAACTTACACCCAACATAATACTAAATAGTGAGAAACTCGAAGCTTTTCCACTAAATTCAGGAACAAAACAAGGGTGTCCACTGTCCCCACTTTTATTTAATATAGTACTGGAAGTCTTAGCTATAGCAATAAAGCAAGAGACGCTCATAAAAGGGATACAAATTGGAACGGAAGAGATCAAATTATCACTATTTGCAGATGATATGATTCTATACATAAAAGATGCTAAAAAACTCACTCTACCAATAAACTCTTAAAGCTGATAAACACTTTTAGCAATGTAGCAGGATACAAAATAAATACACAGAAATAAGTAGCTTTCCTATATACTAACAACAAATGTGCAGAAAATGAAATCAGGGAATCTCTCCCATTCAAAATTGCCTCAAGAAAAAAAGTACATTGAAATTAACTTAAGGAATTAAGGAAGTGAAGGAGCTCTACAATGAGAACTTTAAAACACTTAAGCTAGAAATTACAGAAGACACAAAGAAATGGAAGGATATCCCATGTTCTTGGATTGGAAGCATCAATATAGTGAAAATGCCAATCTTACCAAAAGCAATCTACACATTTAATGTGATCCCCATTAAAGTTCCAATGGCATTCTTCACAACAATAGAAAAAAAAATCCAAAATTTCATTTGGAAGCACAAAAAACCTCAAATAGTCAAAACAATTTTGAGCAACAAAAATAAGGTGGTATCACCATACCCTATTTTAAGCTATATTACAAAGCCATAGTAACAAACACAGCATGGTATTGGCACAAAGACAGACATGTAGATCAATGGAACAGAATAGAGGACCCAGATGTTAATCCAGGCAGCTACAGTCATCTGATTTTTGAGAAAAATGCCAGAAATATTCACCAGAGAAAAGACAGTGTTTTCAACAAGTGGTGCTAGGATAACTGGATATCTATATGTAGAAAGATGAGAATAGATCCTTGTCTTTTCCATGGACAAGAATCAAATCAAGTGGACCAGGAACCTTTTTTTATTTTATTTTTTCTCGATTTTTATTAACATCTTCTATGATTATAAAATATATCCCATGGTAATACCCTCCCTCCCCCCCACTTTCCCCTTTGAAATTCCATTCTCCATCATATCCCCTCCCCATCTCAATCAGTCTCTCTTTTATTTTGATGTCATGAAAATAAAATGGATGTGTATCCAGGCCATTTTAGGTTTGGTGGGAGCACTTTGTAAGGAGACCTTCCCTTCCATTGGCTCTTACATTGTTTCTGTCACCTCTTCCGCATTAGACTCTGACCTTTGGAAGATTTGAAGGAGATATTACTCTGTACTTCAGTCAACTCTTTCCAGCACCATGATACCTTCTGAGTCGTCACAAGGTCACTGCCATCTGAAAAGAGAAGATTCTCTCCCAAAAGTGAAAGTAGCATTAATATAAGGGTACAAATATTAAGAGAAGAGTTTACTGGGAAGTTTGATAAGTGCAGTATATACATTTATCCAGACATCAGCAGATGTTACCCCCTAGGGCTCATGACTACCCCTGTATTAAGTTTTCAGTATCAGGGATGTATTTCCTCCCATGGAGCAGGCCTCCAGTCCAATTAGAGGGCAGTTGGCTTCCACCATGACAGATGTGCCACTATTGCACCCATTGGCTCATTTGGCCTGGCTGGCCAAATATAAGGCTTGCAGTGTCCACTGTTGAGTATCTTCACTGGTGATTTCTCTCTCTCCCACTGAACTGCATGCAGAATGGCCTCTTCCAGGTTTCTGTCAGCTGGTCTGCATGGAGGATGTTTTCAGCTCAGTTCCAGCAGGATTTTTCAGTGGCCTGGCAGCCCAAGTATGTGGGGTCTTCAGCAATATGTTCTTACCATGTATTCCTGGTGGGAAGCCTAGGGCCTTGGCAATGGCCTGTAATGTTTTAGGGGCATCATGGACCTCCATGGCCAACAACTCACTGGAAGGTATCCCATCCCTGGCACTGAAAATTTTCTTGCAAAAATTTATGGCTCCTGAGTGTCCCATTGTCCAAAAAAGTAGGTTTCCATAGGATTTATTTATATACCCTTAGATTTTGATTAGCCCTCCCTCCTCCTTTCCTTTACACAATCTCTTCCACTTACCTCTCGGGCCTTTTCATCCCCATTAATCTGTTCTTCTATTTACATATATACAATGCCATCTTATTAAGTACCCCCTCCATTCCTTTCTTTTTCCTTTATAATGCCTTTCAGCTTACTTCCCTTTCTATTGAGTATTCTTCTTACTCAAATAGAAGTCCAATCATCTGTAGCTAGTATCCACATATGAGAGAGAACATGTGATGCTTGGCTTTCTGGGCCTGGGTTACCTCACTTAGTATAATCCTTTCCAGATCAATCCATTTGCTGCACATTTCATAACTTCATTTTTCTTTACTGCTGAGTAGAACTCCATTGTATAAATGTGACATATCTTCATTATTCACTCATCAGTTGAGGGGTATCTAGGCTGCTTCCATTTCCCAGCTACTGTGAATTGAGCCACAATAAACATGGTTGAGCAAGTATCTCTTAGGTAATGAAATGAACCCTTAGGATATATGCCTAGGAGTGCTATAGCTGGGTCATGTGGCAGATATATTTTTAGCTGTCTTAGGAACCTCCACATTGATTTCCACAATGGCTGGACCATTGTGGTGGTTTGAATAGAATAGAGGGCCCCCAGGCTAGAGAGATGGCTTACCAGTTAAGCGCTTGCCAGTGAAGCCTAAGGACCCCAGTTCGAGGCTCGATTCCCCAGAACCCATGTTATCCAGATGCACAAGGGGGCACACGTGTCTGCAGTTCGTTTGCAGTGGCTGGAGGCCCTGGCACACCCATTCTCTATCTGCCTCTTTCTCTCCCTGTGTCCATCCCTTTCAAATAAATAAATGAATAATTTAAAAAGAAAAGAATAGATGGCCCCAATATATTCAGTTGTTTGTTTGTAGTTTGCATCTGCAGCCACCTGGCTGGAATCAGTGCCATTGTGTGGATCTTAAGGTGTGGTGGTGGATTTCAGATTTCAATCTAAAGATATGCAAAGTGTGCCTAGCTGGAGTTCCTGAAGTGTGCTGTGGCTTTTGACCTTTTTGGCTTGTGCTTCTCTCTCTCTGCTTGGGCCTGTGAAAGCAGGCCAGCTTCTTCTGCCATTATGGAACTTCCCCTTCATCTGTAAGCTTCAATAAATCCCTTCCTCCATAACTGTGCCTGGTCTGGAAGTTCATCTCAGAGAACCTGAATCTGTCTGCTACAGAATTTGGTACCAAGGAGTGGACTGAGATGAACCTGACCATGTGGACGTTGATCTTTTGGAACCTTTGTTTTACAGGAATACGCAAGGACTTGGTGTTTGCAACTGAAGATGTTTTCTAGAGTGGTAAGCCAAATATTATGGACTATTATGATAAGAGTTTGAGAATTCTAAGTGTAGACAATATTGAACTTCAAGGCTTGGCTTATGAGCTTTCTAAGGGGAAAGAAAGACTGCAGAGGATTTTGTTGGAACTGGGCTACTGGCATAAGGGCTGGCTGTGTCCTGCTGCCCAGGCCCAGAGAGTTTGATCAAGGTTAAATTTGTAATGGATTGATGTGCTTGGCTGAAGCTATTGGACTGAGAGATTTAAGATTTTAAACTGGAAAATCTCAAGCAAGTTAAAATTACAGGCACTGAGACTGGTTTTAGGTTACTGAATCTGCTATTGTCAAACACATTAGCAATCTTAAAGGAAGATGCTCCAATTGCTTTACCATTGAAAGGATGCCTGAGGAAAGACTATCATAGAAATGCAAACACTTTTGGAAAGAGTTGACTGGAGAAGGAACCTGCTTTTCAAGGCGATGATTTGTTTCATCCCTGAATTAAAAATACGGCTGTGTCCTGAACAACTGGCATTGGTTTCAGAAGCATGGAAAATGCATGGAGTGGCCTTGAATTGCACATGCTTCCAGGAGCTGCCACTGAGATGCGGCATGAGGCAGGGCATGATGCCCTGATAGGCTGAAAGAGCCTTTGGAAGATGGACTGTGGTTTGCATGAAGACCTGAAGATGTTTTGTATATACCAGGACTGTGCGGGGGCTACCAGAGAGCACATTGGTGGCCTGGGATGGAAGTGTTCCCTGGCTACTCTGCCCAGCTGGAAGGTCTGGAGACTGTTAGTCTCTGGATATATTGAACTTGAACTGCAGAAGTTTGATGTTTGTTTGATGGTGGTTGAGTTTGCATTGTTTTAGTCTCTCCTTGCTATGCATTATACCAGTTGAAAATGTTTACTCTGTGCCTTTATATGTTAGAAATGTTTAACTTGCTTGATTTTACAGGTCTTCATATCATAAACTGGTCAAGACTGTGGGGACCTTTGTAACTTCCTTTCTAAGTGTGATAATCACTTATGTAGAAGCTGAAGCCAATTAGAATCATTTTTTTTAATTTTTTTGTTTGTTTATTTATTTACTTGACAACGACAGAAAGAAGCAGGCAGAGAGAGAGAGAGAGAGAGAGAGAGAGAGAGAGAGAGAATGGGCACACCAGAGCTTCCAGCCTCTGTAAACACACTCCAGATGCATGCGCCCCCTTGTGCATCTGGCTAACGTGGGTCCTGGGGAATTGAGCCTCAAACCAGGGTCCTTAGTCTTCACAGGCAAGCACTTAACCACTAAGCAATCTCTCCAGCCCCAATTAGAATCATTGAAGCAAAAAGGGCCAATATGTTGGCCTGTGCTCCCAGGTCAAGAGGCCACTGGAGATTATGGGACACGTCTACATTTCCCCCACTTGTAAGTCACCTGTCTTCCTGAGCAGGGAAGATACGGATCCCCAAACAAAATTGGTGTACTGTTTAAAACAGGAGAGTCACAATTGAGGAGTAATCAGTCCTCCTGACTTCCCAAAGAAGGGAAAACTACTTGGCCAGCATGGCTCTGTCTCAGTCTAACAGACAGAAAACACAAGTAAGCTATAGGGCTACTCCTGGATCCCTAAAGTCTCCTTTGGAGAGCCATTAATGTACTCCAGAATTAATCCTTAATTGAATTTCGGCTATCTACTTAATCTAACACACTCAAAGATAAATGTATAGCCAAAGATTAAAAAATACCTTAAATATATGAATGGCCTATTAATACAACAAGAGGTTTCCAAGAGGGAAATCAACCAAGACCTTAAGACATATTCACCATCCCTAATAATTCTAATTTTATAATAAAAAAACAACTATAGATGCCAAAGGGGTTGTTTTCAAATCTAAGAATATATAAGTTCTGAGTCCAAAAATATATTTGTACAGCCTTAAAAGTCACCAAATAACACACTATTATCAAGGTTAAATGTTGTGTATGGGCTGGAGAGATGGCTTAGTGGTTAAGTGCTTGCCTGTGAAGCCTAAGGACCCTGGTTCGAGGCTCGATTCCCCAGGACCCACATTAGCCAGATGCGCAAGGTGGCTCACGCGTCTGGAGTTCGTTTGCAGTGGCTGGAGGCCCTGGCCTGCCCATTCTCTCTGTCTATCTGCCTTTTTCTGTATCTCTCTCTCTCTCTCAAATAAATAAATAAAATATTTTTTTAAAATGTTGTGTATATATTTTTGATAACTCTACTAATATCTATTATCTGTTTTACAAGCTATATTAATATTAAAACAGATTTAGGCCATGTCAAACACTACTGTGCCATTCTATGAACAGTCCTGGAAGAAAAATCTCAGCCAGCTCATGCTCAGATGATCCTGAGACAATCCAACTCCATCTACCTGGGTTCCCTTGACCACAAGAAGGACCAGTTTGCTATGTGCTCACTTCTCATTAACTCCTTATTTTTATTCTTTCTACCCAATGTTCTCTTTTAAAAATTTTTTTAATTTATTAATTTTTTTACTAATTAGTTTTGTACTCAGTGAATACAGTCAAGTTGGTACCATTGTTAGGCTCATCCATGTACTACCCCCTCCCCCTGGCCCCCCCTTGTTGAGGTATATAGGTCATGCATTGTGGAGTTAGCCCACAGTTATGGGTAGGAGAAATGTCTCTGCATATCATGACCCAATGTTCTCTTCAAAGACTATCTTCCTGCACTCCATCGATGGATGTTCAGGGACCATTAGAATAGTTCCCATCTCTGGGAGACACTCTCTGTCTGCCACAACTCTGTGACCATTCAGCAGGAAATAGTAATCAATGACGTCTTTTTCCTTTGTTCCCTAACAACAGTTAGAGTGTCTTCTCATGCGAGGGGTAAATAAAGGGGGTAGAGTTAGGGTGACTGGACCCCTGTAGGTAAAAAGGGCAAGAAACATTTTCTTATCTCTTGCCCAATTCCAAAAGAACTGTCCCTGGCTCTGCAAAGGACAGGCTTCATCCTCGTTTATACTTGTCAAGTTATGCATCTGCCTGTCCAGCTCCAAGCAGACCAAAACTGAATGCCTGCTCAATATTTCCATAACCAGAACCACTTGTGTCAAGATGCCTCCTCTCCTATGGAGTGAAGGGGTAACCACCCCATGCATATATATTTCCTCTCCCACTTCTTGATCCCCAGTCATGATTGTTTCACAGGTGTATCACTACAGAAAAAAAATGTAGCCTACAATGTCCATCTGCACCAACAAAGACAAATTTTCAGTCCTGTGCCAGTGGGCCTCGGTGTGATGCTGTTTCTGGGTTCCTGCAGTGGCCAATAGCCTTGAATCTCTCCAGAGATATTTGAACTCTCTCATGGGTGTGGTACTTCAAAACTTCTAGCCTTAGACCTCATTACTGCTGAACATGGTGGGACATGTTTGGTCTTGTGAAAAGTGTTGATTTTTTGTTATTGAATCAAATGTTATTAAACAAAATGTGAAAACTCTCAAAAACTCCACAAGTAGCTGCTTGACCACTACAAGCCTGAGGACCCCAACACCTGGTTTTGTAACCCTTTAGTTACTTGGTTTCACCCACTTCAAAACACCCTCCTTCCTTTAGGAAACGTATTCCTTTAGCCCCCTGACTCATCAAATTTCTCAGGTAACAAATAACTAATATTGCTAAAGTTGCTACTAATCAGGTCCTCATGAACAACCTAGCTCTATCTGGACCTATGGTGAATTATAAAGGATTCATGCAGGATGACATTTCTGCATTATAAAAACAAAGGAGTGTCAGGCACTGCCAGGCACAGGCTGGAGCCTTCATGAAATGAGCCTGAGCTGCCAGGCATGGCTAAGGACCCCTGGGCTACACAAAGCCACTACCTCTCCAAGCCTGGCACACCTGAACTTAGTCATTGCCCATAGCCCTGTGACCTTTGGCCAGTTGCCTAGGAATCTTATTAGCCAGCAGCCTTCACACAGCACAACCCCCCATGACCCTCTTCCCTCCACTGTAGATCCCCTGACTCTCTCCCTACATTCTGGAATGAACATCTCTAGACATTAGCTAGCAGCCTTTGAACCCACTAATCCCCTCGGGACCCTCTTCCCTCTCTCAACTGCTTATAAACCCATTTCCCTGTTGATAAAACCAAAATATTCACAGACACTGTCTCCAGAAAGTGGTTCTTTTGTTGTCACACTCACCACAGTTGCCTGCATGCCTTTGGGGAACCATAGCCCTGAGGATCCAGGGACCCACACCTAAGTCATTTTAGACCATTAACCAGTTTTTCTTTTTGGATTGCTGAGGTAGGGTCACACTCTATTCCAGGCTGGCTGAGAATTCACTAGGTAGCCTCAGGGTGGCCTCGAACTCATTGTGATCATCCTACCTCTGCCTCGAAAGTGCTGGGATTAAAGGCACATACCACCATGCTTGGCTTCCATTTGACTTCCTTTTTATGAATAAGTTCTAATTGAGGGTTCATATTAAAATATATACTTCTTTTTGAAAATATTTTATTTATTTTTAAGCAGAGTGATATAGAGAAGGAGAAAGAATGAAAGAATGGGATACCAGGACCTCCAGCTTCTTCAAACAAACTCCAGATATGTGTGCCACCTTGTGCATATGGCTTTAGGTTGGTACTGAAAAATTGAAACCAGGTCCTTAGTCTTTTCAGGTAAGTGCCTTGGCTATTGAGCCATCTCTCCTGCCCTAAAATGAATAGTTTTAGCTGGAGGCCATGTTTTCTCCATTAACTGCTTTATATTTAAGCCAGACTCAAGCATAGAAAAATAACAAGAGTTTCTTTCTTAAGTGATTCTCTTTGGATCAAAGATACTCCACTGGGTAAGGAAAAAATCTAGGGGAACCTATGTTGAAGACATATGAGTACACTTTTCTAAAACAAAAGACAATATACTGAAATGTCTTCCACATTTCTTGTTTCCTTCTCCAGAACATCCTCTCAACACACATTTTCTTCTCCATGTTAGCATCCACAAATATAACAAGACCTATTTGATCAGTTGCTTTTACCAATGTGCTCTGGGTTCCCTGTATCCTGTGCCCCCTCATTAGTGAAGATGTGTGCTGACAGATACTGTATGGACTAATTATTCTTGCTATTGTACTCTATATAGATCTTAATACCCTGTGACCTAGATATGCTTTTCTAATATTTTGCCTGCTTGATCTTAGCCTGCCTGTGTTGGACACCTCATTCTCATTTCCAGAGTAATCTGAACCCTTCGGACTTGCTTAGCTCCGCATAATGGATATTTCTTCCACCTTTTTGGGTTTACTCAGTGCTTCACATGGGAGGTTTTTTGCAATCCCTTTTGGAATTTGTCAATTTCCAACACTGGAGAATAGAAAAGTGTGTTCATTAGGAACTTGAACTGCCTGATCTTCAGCTCCCACCTAAGATGTTGGTCCTGTCTTTGCAGTGCACACAGAATCTCAGGGAAGCTCTGTGCTTCCCTTCAGATTCAGTAATGCTCCACTACATATCTGTGTGTATCTCCTTAGTCTAGTAATCTTAAAGCATTAGGCTGATATGATATAGCAGTGGTTAAAGTTACTTGCTTACAAAGCCTGAGGGCCTAGGTTTTATTCCCCAGTACTTACGTAAAGCCATATGCACAAAGTCAAAGTGGCACATGCATCTGGAATATGTTTACAGTGGCAAGAGGCCCTGGTCTACACACACACACACACACACACACACACACACACACACACCCTCTCTATATAAATAAATAAATAAATAAATAAATAAATAAATAAATAAAAACGCATTAGTTTCCTTGACACTTGCCAATGCAGAACACTCTTTTTTTTTTTTTTAAACCAAGGCACAATCTCAATTTTCCATAGAACATATGCACATAGTTCCAGTTTCTGGCTTTACAAATGGGTGAAAGGGGAAAACAGAAGTTTTATTCTGGTCTGTCACAGAAATCTACCAAATCTTCCATCTGCATAGTTTTAAATGTGCCCAGGTCCCATGCAGAAGGTAGTTGCAAAAAGAAAAGGAAGAAGCCAAAAAGAAAGGATCTGTCAAAATAGGGTAAAAATAATTACTCATCTCCTTCACTTTCTGCCCTATACAGCAGAAATGGTATTGAAATTGCAGTATCTTTGAGAAAGATGGAGCTATTTGTGGATCTTGTTTGGACTTTAACCCAAGAGTTAGGGTGTCAGATTGCTACAGTCACAGGTGATAGTATGTTGTCACTGTTGTTTGTTACACTCCAAAACTGGATAGTAAGACCCTATTACTGAAGACATATAATCTTTGGAGAAATAGTTCTGAGACTGAACTGAAAATTTCCTCCATTCTGACTGGCAATTATAATGCTGGGTTTATGAGAAACTGAGCTACACAGAGATGGCACCAGAGACAGAATGGAGTATGAGGAAATTTATTTATGCCATCTTATACTCAGGGGAATAACTTTCAAAGCCTTACTACAGTTTGACATCATCCTGAATTCATTTAAAGTATTGGTAGGTGTGGTGGTTTGACTCCCATGTCCCCCATAAACATAAGTGTTCTGAATGCTAGGTTCTCAGCTGATGGAGATTTGGTAATTAATGCCTCCTTGAGGCAGTGTATTCTTGGGGCCAGGCTTATGGGTGTTATAGCCAGTTTCCCCATGCCAGTGTTTGGCATACTCTCCTGATGCTATTGTCCTCCTTATGTTGGCAAGGGTGTGATGTCCACCCTCTGCTCATGCAATAATTTTCCCCTGTCATCATGGAGCTTCCCCTCAAGCCTGTAGACCAAAATAAACCTCTTTTTCCCACTAGCTGTTCCAGGTCAGGTGATTTCTACCAGCAATGCGAACCTGACTGCAACATTAAAGTGGTACCAGGAGAGGGGTTGTTGCTGGACACTTGACTGTGTGGCTTTGGTCTTTTGTAGCTGATATTTCAAGAGGGATGTGGAAAGATTTGAAACCTTGGCCTAAGATATGCCTTGCAGTGCTGTATGTACAGTGTGATGGACTATTCTGGTCAAAGTTGAAAGACCTGAATGCAGTAAGTACTATGAACTGTGAGGCTTGGCTTAAAAGGGTGAGAAAGAGCTTTCCGCTTTCCTTGGACTGTGCTAGCAGTTTGTTTGAGAAGTTGGCTCTTATGCCTGTGTCCTGAGAAGTTGTGCAGGGTTGCTTTGTGTAGAAATGAACAGGAGTGAGCACAGGGATATGGTACAGAAAGAAAAACCTTTTGGTGCATTGCTGCCCATTCAGCTGCAATTGGGAGATTACAACCTTTGAGATTGGGCCAGCTGACCTGCGATGGGGCAACAGGAAGGCTCTTTTGTAGGGGACTGAGTGCTGAAGGAGTGTCCTGTTTTTTTAAATTCTTCTTTATTCTCCTCTGGATTAATAACTTGGAACCCTACTTGGTATTGTGGAGTATAAGAAATGCCGAAACGAGAGTATCATTTAGTTTGCAACATGGTCTTGTGTTTTGGAAATGGCCATGGGCAGTGTGATACTGATTTGCTGGTTGCCTGCAAGGAGACGCCATGGAGCCGTGAGGATGAACCGTGGACTGCAGTGGACACCCAGTGGAGCTTCCAGGGCCATGAGATGGCTGCTAAGGAAGCTGCTGGCCCCAATGTAGTTTTCCAGGTCTGTTAGTAGCCTAGCTGGAGGGGCAGAATTGGAATGCCAGAGACTTGTTGCTGGTTAGAATTATCGGACTTGGAGATTTGTCATTGGCTAGAGTTGTTGGCCTTGGAGTTACAGAGTTTGATGCTTGCCCTGGTTGTTTTAAATCTTGTATTGGTTTAATATTTCTTTGCTATGCCCAATGCCATCTTTTGTAGTGTGAGTAATTATTCTGTGTCATTATGGCTTTTAGGTTATTTGTTGGTATTATGGCTCAGTAAAAGATCTTGGACTATGGGAATGAACATCATTGGAATTGATAAAAACTACGGGGACTTTTAAAGTTGGATGAATGCATTGCATTTTACATCATGTATGGTTATCGGTTTATGAAGCCAGGCGTGAAATGGGGTGGTTTGATTCAGGAGTCTCCATAAACTTAAGTGTTCTCAATGCAAGGTTCCCAGCTGATGGAGATTTTGGAATTAATGCCTCCTGGAGGGAGTGTATTGTTGGGGCAGGCTTATGGGTATTATAGCCAGTTTCCCCATGCCAGTGTTTGGCATACTCTCCTGTTGCTATTGTCCACCTTATGTTGGTCAGGGGGTGATGTCCACCCTCTGCTCATGCCATCATTTTCCCCTGCCATCGTGGAGCTTCCCCTACAGCCTATAAGCCAAAAATAAACCTCTTTTTCCCACAAACTGTTCTTGGTCAGGAGATTTCTACCAGCAGTGTGAACCTGACTGCAACAGTGGTTTACAAGTTTCTAAGATTACATGATTTTGGGCAAAAACAGAAAATTCTTAGCAATAAATCACTGATAAGAAAGTATACATGTAGAACAGAAAGGTTTTTGTTTAGGTTTGTTTGTTCCTATGGCTACACTAACCAGATAACATGCAAGGAGGGTGCAGCTGTATAGATAGGGAGGATACTAAAGCCCATTGTCTTTTCTGGTAAAGCTTGTACAATAGAAGCTGTTTTATAGTAGCATTTGTGCCTCTTTTTTGTTAAATTTCTTTTATGTAGGGCACTGGAGGATAATTATCATCAACAGTTCTACTTTCCTATAGATGCTCCATGCTACAGTACCAACATCCAGACTAGATGTTCTTGCTAGTTTTATAGTAGTACACCTATTGTGGAAACTGCCAAAAAGTTTCTGATTGGATTTAAGGCCCACTCCTCAGGATTGAGTTCATGTCTGGTACTGTAAAACAGGTCAAATCCAGTGGCTAGGGAGGTCATAGGCACCAGTTGGAAAGCAGCTATTATTTTGTTAAAAGGATAAGATATGCTTGTTAAATTGCTGTCTAAACAATGGAGCTCATATATATAGAATACTGTTATTGTGGCAATTTCTCTGGAATGATTATTCCAATACCAATGAGAGTGGAAGACAAGAGTTTATTTATCTGGGGAGCAAGGCTGGGATCACTCCCAAAGACACTTTAGCCTTGAGCTCAACCTGGACTTTCATTTTATGTTATAACAGCAAGGTATATTCCATAGGAGCAGGGCTGACACCACAGTGACTCCATAGCAGCAGAGCTGATATCACAGCTCTAAGGCAAGCAGGGTTTTTACAAAACGATATATGGCAGTTAGCTATCCAGTTCCTGAAAACTCAGCTATTCAGCTATGCGGTAGTAGGTTGCCAAGGGCATTCTGTATTTGGCATAACCTCATTCTGGCTGCCCTGGGGGTGGTTGGGTGGGGGTGCTGTCTAGGACATTTTGCTCTAGCAATAATCAGTACCTACTACAATTCACCATTTAACAAGTGGTATTTTCTACCTTATTTTCTCTTCTTCAACTTCATAATACCTTATAATCTCATCTTGAAGAGATTGGTTGGTAATCCTGGCATATCACTTGTGGCCTTATTGCTGTATAGTCTACAATGTACTCCACTGGCCTTCATTTGTACTCTTTGTCTTTTTTTTTAATGAGGGAGAGAGAGAGAGAGAAATTGTCATGCCAGGGCCTCCAGCCACTAAAATCGAATTCCAGGCTTATGCACCAACTTGTGAAAATGTGCGAACATATGCACTTGCATCACATTGTATTTGACTATTTGGGTCCCTGGGGAGTTGAATATGAGTCCTTAGGCTTCATAGGCAGGCCCCTTAACTGCTAAGCGATCTCTCCAGCCCTGTACTCATTGTCTTAATTCTTTCTAGTAACCTTATAGCATTTTCTCACACCACCCCTGATTGTTTAGCATAAAAATAGCATTCCTCACTTAGGAATATACATATATCCCCTTTTTCACCAGTAACCAAGTCGAATCCCCTGCGGTTTTGTAGGACCACTGCTACCAACAAGTCTATCTGATTCTGAAGAGTGGATATGCTCTCTTGAACAAGAGTAGAGAGCTGGCTATGTTGAACTTGTTAGATGCCTATTGCAGCAGCACTGATATCCACAGTTCCTCCTAGTAGGACTGTAAACAGAAATGGAGCCTGCTTATTCCTTGACCTGAAGGGGTACAAGTATTGGTATACCTCATCTCCTGGGAGTACATCCAAGGCAGGAGCTAGGAACTCTAGTCTGCAATCCTCTCCCAGGAAACAGGTGTAAATACTTTTGGGGTAGGAAAAGTATGTACTGTTAGGGGGCCACAGCACTTTAAATTACCCATGTAATTACCCTTTTCATTGCCCACACATTGGGCATCTCCTATGATCTGAACAGGTGGCACAGTTATACAAGTCCTTTTTGTGCTATTAGATAGACTTTGGTCAGCCATACCCACTCCAGTATAGGTGACTTGGCTTTCATGGAAACATATCCAGCAACCTTTTCCCAGTAGTGAATCTGCTAGATTGAGGAGCTCATGGCTAGCATTTACCAAATTCAATATTTTGATAAGGGAACATAAGGAACAAATTTGATGGCTTTTCCATTTAGGGACAGGTTAGGGATGAATGGATGTCTAAGGACTTAAATTTTGCTCAGTGGAAGAAAAAAATCTAACTTGGTGGCTGATAGCTTGAGAGTCATGGTTGGGGATCATGCTCCTGGCTGAGATATAGTCCGAATTTAAGAGTGTGAGTGCCCCATGTGATGGGGTCTCTCAAGGTCCACTGTACTCAGATCCATCCTTTGAAATCTAAAGGGAGGCTGTTTTTAAACCCTTTCTATCCCTTGCCCAGCAGAAGTTTCCAAGATGGATTGGCTTGCTAAATCAACACAGGACCAGAACTTTAGATGGGCCCAAGAATACTTCCCCCACAACTATTTTCTTCCTAGTGGACTACATGTCCATAAAAGTCCAAGAGATTTATTTTTATAATAGCCCATCCATTTGTATTTTACAACATTGGTTTTGATCTACCACCGTGGGGGAATCATCATTCATGCACTATCTAAAATAACACTGCACAGTTCATCTTTTGTGCCTTCAATAAGAGACTTTCAAGCCATTTGACAGCTCCTAGATGGGTCCCCAGGAATTTCAATGAGTGTAACCCTTAGGGTTAATAATGTGTCATCTGCTGGTGGAGGCACTGTCACAAACAAGCCCAGCATTGAGATTATCAGGGGCTGGTTTCTGTGACTCATCTGGGTTTTGCCTCCTAGAGATTCCTAAGAGCAAAGGATTCTTAGGATGTGTTTCTGATGTCCAGGTCTGGTCAAGAGAGGAGCTCTCATTCACATAGCAGTGATGAATCCATAACTTGACACTTGCAACATTAAGAGCTGAAGGAGTGTTGAGGATAACTTGAAAAGGTCCTTCCTAGTTTCGGTCTACACTTTCCTTTACTGGGACCTTTACCCAAACCCAGTTCCATGGGTGCCAGGGATGTATGGGACCCTGATCAATCAGAGGGGAGGGTGAATTTAGCTGTTGGACAATTGTCTGTGCAGTGTTAGCCAAGTCCTTCAATAATCATTGGAGACAGGTGTGCCCAAACTCTCAGTTACCTTGAGTCCCTCAGGTACAGGGGACGCAAGCATACATAAACAATCTGAAAAGGGGAGTATTCACATTTGTAGGTATGAAACCCACCCTAAACAGTACAAGTGGCAGAATATTGGGCCAAGGGAGGCCCATTTTTTGACAATGCTTGGTCATTGTTGTTTTTAAAGTCCTATTCATTCTACTCTGCCTGAAGCCACAGGGTGTACTATGTGGGTAAGTTCTGAGTTAATTACACTGTCTTGGACACCTGTTGGACTACCTGACAAAGGCTGGTCCATTATCAGAACCTATGCTCATTGGGACTCCAAATCATGGGATAACCTCACTGGTCAGAAAGCACAACACCTGTTGGGCCTGTTCTGTGTGGACTAGAAAGGCTTTCACCCAGCTTAGAATGGTACACACTATAAGTACCAGGTATTGGTACCCTCTGCTGGGTTGAATGTCAGAAAAGTCCATTTCTAGATGCTCAAATGGGTAAAATCCTTTTTTGTGTCAGCATTAGGGCCTTTGGTCCCAGCTTGCAATTGTTCCATTCACATTGTAGGCAAGCTTTGCTAGCTTGGTGAGTCTGTGTTGGTAACCTCCAGAACATCAAACATCTCTGTAACAAATCTTGTAGAAAAGCCTTAACTCAGGAGCTTAACTACTTCACTTAACTTTAAATACAAAACTTAAAATGCTTTGATCAGCTTTCATCCTTACCAATATCCTGAGGCAGAGATAAAGATCACTGGCTTAGAGGAGGAAACTAAAGTAACTTACGTGATCTGGGTCTTTTCACGTCAAACTGCTGCCTTTACTCACTAGATACCAAATGACTTGTGCTACTTCCATCCTAACCCTAGCTTGACTTGCTCTGTGAGGCTGGACAAGGTTTCAGTTCCAAGATAAGGAACTTCTCTGACCTATCTTATCTATTCTGGGTCATAGGAAATGCTTCTTGTCCTCTTACTATGTGCTAGAATTATAGCGTTATAGCATATATGACTCATTTAATTTTCTCATGATATAAACAAAGAAGGACATTTTAACTGAATAATAACCAAAACTTTTCATTTGAGACATTCTTGAGTACTGGCAAGTAGGATAATCTACTTATAGATTTCAGAAGTGCCAGACTTCTACTGTGGCTGTGTTGTTTTATATTCCAACCTGAAATGAATGAAGGTTCCAATGTCTCTGCTTCTTTAGCCAATACTAGCTAATTTCTTTTTAAAGAAAAAAATAATTGGTAAAGCTATTAGTGGGTATGAAATGGTATATCATTGTGATTTTAACTTTTATTAGCATAATAATTAATGATGATTATCATCCTAAATTGTTTATTGCATCTGGAGTTTGTTTGCAATGACTGGAAGCCCTGGTGGTCCCATTCTCTTTCTCTATCTGCCTCTTTCTATCTCTCAAATAAATAAATAAATAAAATATTTTTTAAAAGAAAAAAAAAAAAGGTTTTTCTGATGAGTTATTTCCTGGACTTGGTGGACTAGAATGGGTGTAGTTGCCTCAGGGAATATTCTTTTCCTATCCATGGCAACTAAACAGCCTTTCTTATTTTCAGTGGCCCCCTCATTGGTTAATCTTTTTCTCTCTTCAAGGAAACTCTGGGAAAACCTGGAGTGTAAACCATATTTTATCAGTTAAATCTTCCCAAAGGGCTTTGCTTTTAGCTGTTTGATCTGCCAATTGATTTGCTTGACTTACCCGATCTCAGCCCTTTGTGTGTATTTGACAATATATTCCTGCCATGGCTTGGGGACCCAGATTGCTTCTAGAATCTGAAGGATCTGATCACTATGTTTGATTTCTTTTCTCCCCCAGAAATTATTAGTCCTTTTCTCAATATCTTGCCCATATATGTGTAGAGTAGCAATGGCATATTGAGAGTAAGTATAGATGTTAGCCTGTTTTCCCTTTGCAAGGAGGAGCCTGCGAGTCAGTGCATGGAGTTAAGCTCTTTGGGCCAACCAGTGATTGGGCAGTCAGCCTTCTTCAACAACTTGCTCCTCAGTTGTCACCATATACCCAGTGTAGTATTCTACTAGTTGTGGGGTTCAGCTTCCATCAGTGAAAAGCTCTATGTCTGAATTAAGGCATAGCTCATCAGTTAGCTACAGCCATGAGGATAAATTTTTTCCATAATCTCCCCAAAATCATGAAGGGGCTTCCTCTCCTCTTCAGGTAAATATGGGGCTGGATTTAGGGCCTGAGTGTCTTCCACCCTTAGACATGCATTTTCTTCCAACATAGCGTGGTATCAAGTCACTCACTCACCAATCATCTAATAGCTCTCTGTTTTATTTAGCAAAAGGGTGACCTGGTGTGGCACTCTGACAGATAAGTTTTTGTACCAGAGTCAGTTTGTCTACCTCTTATACCAGAACTACTGTGGCCACTACTGCCCAGAGGCAAGGAGGCCATCCTTGACCATTAGGTCAAGTCTTTTGGACAGGTGTGCCACTGTACTATTTCATGATCCCAGTCATTGGGTTAGGACTACTTTTTCATCTATGTAGATGTCAAAGGGGTGAGTGATGTGCAGGGTTGCCAATTCAGGAGCTTCATTCAGTCCCCTTTTGAATTGGTCAAAAAGCATCTTCTTCTTTTTCCCATTTCAGTGGGTCTTGAACAGGTCCTCAGAGGGCATTGGGGAGAGGAATAACAATGGCGGAGAATTCTGTCATCAAAGCCAGCTGCCTCCAAGTACTTTCTGAGTTGTCTCTTAGTTTTGGGGAGACAGTATTTAATGATCAGTCAGTACTTTCTTCTCTCTGTCCCCTTTTCCCTTAACCGAGATGGTATCCAAAGTAGGTGATGTCCTTTTGACAGAATTGAGCTTTCTTTTGAGAAACCTTGTCCCGTCCAGCAGGACTCAGTTATTCGGGGAGCGCGAGGGGGACCAGGCCTGTGAAAAGGAGTAAGCTGCCTGACGTGATTTAGGGCCGGAATTGTTAGGAAACTAAGAGGAGGTGTAACTGGGTATTTATCTAATCTTAGGGAACCTAGAGGAGATGTATCCGGGTGTTTTCCTAATCTTGCCTTAACGGCTTGACATCCTGATCATAAACTGGCCTTTTGCAAAAGATAAGATTCTGCAGACCACATTCCTAACTGCAAGCTGGATGGACCAGCTTTCTGGTGAATGAGTCAACTTAAGAACAGGCCCAGGCAAAATGGAGAGGCTTTTGCTTTATGGCTCCCAACATCTTCTCCCTTCTTTTATACAAAAGAGGGGGGAGGCCCGCTTTTCAGCGGTGGGCTTTAACCAACAAAAGGTCACAGTGTTCCTGTAATGGTCTTTTTCACAAGCTACAGTTTCGGTCTCAGTCTCCAACAAAACCTTGAATCCCATCATTTGTAGGAAGAACAATAGTTCTCTGGTGCTTTCTTCACAAATTTCCCTCATGAGTGCCATAAGCAGCAGGTCGTCAATGTTCTGCAGGATAGTACACACAGCAGGCTGTCAGTTTTTGATGTCTTTTGCAAGTACCTCCCCAAAGCTGGTTGGAGAGTTCTGAAACCATGGGGGAGGTGAGTCCAAGTCAGTAGCCACTTTTGAGCCAGTTTCTAGATCTTCCCATTTGAAGGCAAACGGGTGTTGACTTACATCTGTCAACCTTGGGCAAAGGAAGGCATCCTTTAAGTCCAAGCATATAAAGACTGCAGCCATGGGAGGTATTAAACTTAGCCCAGTGGATGGATTGAGTACTGCAGAGTGTAGCTTTTTGGTGGCATCATTAACCTTGTGTAGGTCCTGAACTGGCCAATAATCACTGGAACCTGGCTTCTTCACCAGGAGAAAGTGAGTGTTCCATGGGCATTGAATTTCCTGTAAGACCCCTTTAACTTTGAGTCTCTTGATGCTAGGGGCTATCTTCCTTTGTGCTGCCCAGGTATTTCTAGGCATTTGCCAATGTGTGAGGTGACTTGGATTTTCCCTTTTGGTGGAGTCATCATTTTTTCTTCTGGGTGGATCTCCATTGTACATATGGGAAGGGTGTCTGAGCACCTTTCAAAATTTGTAGGATCTATGCCCATGGTTACCATTAGACAACAAAACTCATCCAAACATGGGCCTGGGGGTTCCAGGCACATATAGAAATTTGTGGAGAACTTAGAAACCAGCTACCACACAGACTTGTGGATGACATAATTGGTATTTCTTAGTGGAGCCTGTTGCCCTCATTATGTAGATGGAATCTCGTGTAAATTTCCCAGTCTGGGTGGTTACTGTTGAAATGGCTGCCCCAGTGTCCAATATGAAGTTCCTGGTTTGGCTGCCCAGATGGACTCACACCATGGGCTCCTGGAGGCCTATTGCAATTGATCCTAGTCACTCTCAATGTAATTTGGAACCCCAATCATTGTCCCCAGTGTTGGGGTCTGATCATGTCTTTCCCTTCTGCTTGGAGGCTACAATTTGTCCTCTTTCTTGGGGCTTTTCTTGAATTTGCTCATTTCTTTGCTCAGCTCTGGCACATTGATTCTTTTTCCAGTGAGGTTAGTCATCTCCTGGTTGGCAACAACCTTAGATGCAATTTCAAGAAGCTCACTTATGTTTTTCCCAGTGAATCCTTCTAAAGAATGCAGCTTGCTAAGTAAGCCATATGCTGACTGAGTAACAAAATCATGTTTACTGTTGACTAATTTTCAGGTGCCTCAGAGTTAAATGGAGTGTATCTATAGTAGGTATTACAAAGTCTCTCACAAAACTGGCTGGCAAGTTCTTTTTCATCTTGAATTACTTCACTTACACATGTCAAATTGGTGGTGCATCTGCCCTCTGCCTTAGCTCCTTTGAAGATGGCTTGTCTCATGAGGTTGTGGGATTTGGACCTTGCATCCAGTATGGCTAGACATTAAGCAGGGCACCATCTGCTGGATCCTGCATGATTATGTTTTTTTTTTTTTTTTTTCCTGCTGCCTGTAGGACTCATCACCTTTCTTCAGAGTCAAAGAGTGTGGAATGAAGCTGATGGCATTCATCCCTGGTTGGCCTATGGGTCTCCATGATGTCTATTATGGCCTGGGTTTTCTCAGAATAAGGTGGAGTGTGCCATCATCAGTTCAGGAGATCAGTGGTGGTGAAGAGATGACAGAGGAGAGTTGGTGGCCTGTTGATGTACCCACCATCTGCTTGAAGGAAGGGATGGCCTGGAATCTCCTTCTGTAGAAAAATTGGAATGGACTCTTCTCTAGAGCACAGCCAGCAAGACTCTGGCAAGTGTTCCCACATGTTTGTCAAGTTTGGCAGTGCTGGCTGGTCAGTAAGTGCTGCATTGGGGTGGGTACTATTGGAGGAAGAAGAGTGGACTTGGCACCATATGGCACTGGAAATTGGGGCTAGTAGGGGGTGGCATTGTTGACAACATTTCATTCTTTGGAGAAACCAATTTGGTTGAATTCTTGGTGTCTTCAGGCTTGACAGTACTTGCATCCATTATGGTCTGGGGCCATCCTGGATATTCTTGAAACAGCATGTACCATAAGTGAATACATGGGAACTTATATGGGTGGTTAAGTAGACCCATGCAGACATCTCAGTCCCTGATGACCAGTGTCAAATCTAGAGTCCTTTCAAGTGGCTAGCCCATTTCAAAGAGGGTCAAACAATTTTACAAAATGTTCTTAATTTGGAGAACTTCATCTTTATTCCAAAGTTGGCAGTATATCCTCATTTGAAGTTCTGAGGCATGGTTTTCAGGACAATGTGAGTCTCACACTGGGACTGTACAGACCCCATAATGCAAATGGTTCCCTAATCAGGAGTTTAGGAAGTTTATATATGCCTAAACCTGTGTACTACACAGGCAGGGGTGGAGAAGGCAAGCATCACTCTCAAGTGCAAAATCACCTGGCCAACCCCCAAAAGGGGACTTAAGGAAGCCTTACCATAGGGCCATACATATGGACCCTGTAGCAGACAGTTTCAGGTTCGCTGAGATGAACTTCCAGACCAGGCACAGTTATGGAGGAAGGGATTTATTGAAGCTTACAGATCCAGGGGAAGTTCCATAAAAGCAGAAGAAACTGGCCTGCCTTCACAGGCCCAAGCAGAGAGAGAGCAGTACAAGCCTAAAGGTCACACAACACAGCACACTTCAGGAACTCCTGCTAGACACACTTTGCATATCTTTAGATTGAAACCTGAAACCCACCACCACACCTTAAGATCCACACAATGGCACTGATTCCAGCCAGGTGGCTAAAGATGCAAACTACAAACAAATAAACAACTGAAATATATTGGGGGCCATCTATTCTATTCAAACCACCACAGACCCCATGCCTGGTGTTACAGTCAGGTTCTCATTGCTGGTAGAAATCACACATCCAAGAGCAGGTTGTGGGAAAAAGAGGTTTACAGGATCAAGGGAGGCTCTACCTGGCAGGGGAAAATGTTGGCATGAGCAGACAGTGGATATCATCCCCTTGCTCACATAAGGTAGACAACAGGAACAGGAGAGTGTGCCAAACACTAGCAAGAGGGAGCTGGCTATAACATCCATAATCCCACCCCAAACAATACACTGCCTCCAACAGGCGTTAATTCCCAAATCTCCATCAGCTAGGAACCTAACATTCATAACACCTAGTTTATGGGGGACACCTGAATCAAACCACCACACCTGGTCAGCCCCTCTACTATGGAGGGATGCATGCCCACTAAAGTAATATATCTTCCAGCAGAACTGCAGGTGAGAGTCCAATCAGATCCTGTTAGGTACAGGGCTGTGGAACCATTACAGTCATTTGCACATTCAGAAGTTGTACATAACCCATTTTAAATTCCACTCCTATTACTCAGGAGACCAAGACCTCAGTATCCCATTGAGGCCAACTTGTTTTTCCTAGGGACCATTTCCACCTCAGAATCCAATTACGCTTTCAAATGCAAACTCCTGGAGACCAGTGCATCATGTTGGGGCTTCGAATGCAATCTGCTGTTGGGTAATCAAGCCTGCACCGGCTGTACTTTTCCAGTTCTCAAGGGATCCTTACCTGGTCCAGACATCTGACCTGTCCTCATCTTTTTCCAATCTGAGACAATGACCCTGGGTCTCATAGTCTCCTGAGCTAAGTGGAAGGGGGCCCTAGAATCACACTGTAGGCAGACTCTTCCCAGTTCCAGGAAACTCCAGTGGGCAGAGAGGCTCAGGAGAAGGAGTCCTCCCTTGATCAGTGGGGGTCATGGTGAAGGACAACCTTGCTGGATCCTCCAGATATTTTGTGGAAATTTCTCTGGAATGATTACTCCAACACACATGAGAATGAAAGAAGGGAATTTATTAACTTGGGGACCAAAGTTAGGGTTGCTCCCAAAGAAACCCCGGCCTTGAGCTTGACCTGAATTTTCATTTTATCCTCTAGCAACAAGGTGTATTCCATAGTAGCATGGCAGATAGCATAGCACCAATGTAGGGCAAGAAGACAAACAGGGACTTTACAAAAGCATAGGTGGCAGTTAGCTATGCAGTTAAAAGGTAGTCAGCTATGTGGAAAATTTGTCAAGGGAAATCTCTGTTTTGCTTTATCCATTTCCTCTTCCAAATACACTGGAGGGTGAGGGACCTTTTCTGTGACTTTTTAAAAATAATGACAAGTTTTCTTTTTTGTTTTTTAATTTTTATTTATTTATCTGAGAGCAACAGACAGAGAAAGAGGCAGATAGAGAGAATGTGCACGCCAGGGCCTTGAGACACTGTAAACAAAATCCAGACGCATGCACCCCCTTGTGCATCTCACTACTGTGGGTCCTAGGGAATCAAGCCTCGAACCAGGTTCCTTAGGTATCACAGGCAAGCACTTAACTGCTAAGCCATCTATCCACTCCATTTCTGTGACTTTTTGCTCCATTGAGCAAGGAGTGCTTGGGCTCTGGCAACAATCAGTATCTACTACAATTCAGCAATTAGCAAGTGGCCTTTTCTACCTTACTAATGCTATTAATATTGCTGTCTATCTTGGTTGTGAAGAAGAACTGCTTCTGATGGATGATGGTTGCTTATGAAGAGATTCATAACTGGTTAAGTTGATCACGGTAAATGACTGCTGAAGAGGCATGGTTGCCCATTGCTCAAATAGAGGCTATAGATATATTACCCCTCCTGAGTCTTAGGAAGTTTTGCTTAAGTGGTGACAGAAAGACTATAAGCTCCAGGGAAATGTGATGGGCTGTTGTATGGTACTTTTGCTCCAGACATAACATGATGCCACCTTAAATGAAGAATGTTTTGGCCCTGTAGTCAAGTTAATTTGGAGCAGAACAAAATTTTCATAGCAGATCTATGGTAGTGGTAATGAGCTATTTACACTCCTAGTAGATGGAGGTGGGGAGGGTCATAAGACTTCACCTGGGATTTCAGCAATTGTTCGCTCCCACTTTCCCTTCAGCTGAAAATGATCTTGGGGCAGATTAGATTATATGTAGGTAGGAGACTTGTTAGAAGTGATACTTGATGAAGCTTCCATGAGATGGTTGTCTAGGATTCTGCTAGACATTTTTGTGATGCAACTGCCTTTGATTTACCAAAGATTCTGTAAGTAAAACCTCACTTGTGCTCTGGAAGCAACCTAAATAAACTCATTTGTTCACCAATACTGGATTTTGGTGCAAAATTCTTTAGTCTTTTTGTTTTTAGTCTTTTGTTTAAAAGTTTTAAATGAAGGGAGAAATATATGGAAAGATAAAGAACAGCTGAATTGATAATAACAGAAATTTTAATGCCATGGAAAGCAATCCATTTTATAAAACATTATATACTCTAAGTACCAAAATTTTACTGGAGTACCTCTTATGCATTTAATAATCACAAATATTTTCAATATAGGAATGTGGGAGTTTCTGAGTAAGTAGTTTCTTGCTAGGTAGGATCAGGAAGGCCCTTAATGGAAGGATCTATGCTGCACCCTTGCCATACCTGACTCAGCTTTTCCTACCTGCCTCAGTTGTGGGATTTTGCATTTTCCAGTCTCATCCAGTGAGATCTCTCTTGACTGTACACTCTGCCCAATGTAGGTGGATTCCTAGTCTGAGCCCAGGTCAATTGTCTGGGACACCTGGTATAGGTGTGTTGAAGGGTACTGGGCATGAACTCAAAAGTGTATCTTCTCTACGCATGAAGAGATAGGCTTTCTCTGGCACTGTGGCACCAATGTTATTGGCTCATAACACCAGTAAGATTTCTTTCTCCCAAATGGATATAGCTGTTGTGGTGGAATGGGTCACTGTTTTTGTTTGTTTTGTTTTTCTTTGATGTGGGCCCTCACTCTAGCTCAGGCTGACCTTGAATTCACCATGTAGTCTCAGATTGGCCTCAAACATTTGGCATATCCCTACCTCTGCCTCTTGAGTGCTTGGATTAAAGGTGCCACCATGCCCATCCAACAATGGACAGTTTTTACTACTGCCTATACTTTTAATATTTTTTGGAAGCACACACTTGCTTTTTACTCCCGTCTCATATTGCTTTATTTAAGGTCCATGTTTGTTTACATAGGCTCCTGGACAATATGATGTATTTCCTTTCTTCCTACTCTACTTCCATTCCTCAGCCCTTTCTCTGTGATACCTTGTGTTGTAGTTACTTTCTCCTCACACTATCTTCCATTCCTCAGCCCTTTTCCTGTGACATCTGAATAAAATACATTTTCTTGATTCTGGAATTGTGAAGTATTTAGTTAACTTCCAGATATTGGACTCAGGGCTTGGGGTTCCAGGAAATACCCCAGAACACCAAATTTATCCCTTACAGAACAAATGAAAATATCAAATGTGTATATTAGATACTAATTTAATACATGTTTTAAAGTTCTTGAATTTAATTTTGGTCCCTAATAAGAGAGAATAGTCATGTAGCTTTGGTAGATAGACAGTTCAATAAGGAAGGCTTCCAAAATAAAATTTACCTCTCACTGTCTCCCTGCCTACATCAGCAGCAGAACTTGAATTCAGTGTCTGCTTGTCTCATGTAATCAGATCTTTCCCTTGACCATGCACCACACCCTAGTGTGGGTGAAGCACTACTCTGAGTCCAGTTCAATTGCCTTTCACATCTTATATAGGTGTGCCAACATTTTCTGGAGACAACTCCCTCACTCCAAATAAATAGTCTGACCTCTGCTCACAGGGAAAAATTCCTTGTTGACTCTATGGGTGTTCACATCTCCCCATCTGAGTCCTGCCCTGGTAAGACTATGTCCTTCCCAATATGGCAGGTTTCAGCACTAGTAAAGTCTCAAGTTTTACCTGGTGGTTTGCACAGAGCAATCCTACCTAATGAGTCATTCTCAAGCTGGTCAGTCATTTATATCTTTGGCTACTCATCAGAGCTGTGACTGTGTGCGGAAACTTGACATTAATTTTTTTGTCCAGGGTAAGCTTGTCACCTTATGTGGGTTTTTGTCTTTTGAAAATGATTTGTGGATGGAATGTGGAAGCAATTGAAACTCTGGACTAAGAGCCATCTTATTGTGCTCTAAACAGAGATTGATGGACCATTTGGGTGAGAGTTGAATGACATAGATGCAGAAAGAACTGTGGACTATGCAGGCTTGGCTTATGAGGGCACGACATACTTGGAACTGGGCTAGAGAAGTTTGTATAAGGAACAATATCTGCTTTTACCATGTCCGTAGAACTTTAACAAGGTTTATTTTAGTAGAAATGGACTAGTGTGTCACAGAAAGAAGTGAAAGTTTCAGTCCTGAGATTACAGTTCAGTTAATTTATAAGCTTATAAGAGTTTACTATCACTGAGATTTGGTCAGACATCTGTTTTGGAACAACAGGAGTGATGGTGATATGCTTGAATAAAACTGGCTTGAAGGACTTTTCCTACACCTAAAGATCAGCTTCATTCTTATTTGTATTTACAGACTTGTTATTTTATGGATTTTTATTAATTTGTGTTAGTGAACAAAAGTGTGTTTCATTATGACAATTTCATACACATAAGCATGATCCCTCACTCATATTTGTCCCCTTCTCCCTACCACATCTCTCCTCCAATCTTGTTGGTCCCTTTCACAATTATTCCCTCTTCTGATTTCCCCACAATACTACCTTTTCTCCTTTCATGTCAGATATATGTGTGTATATGTATATGTAGTTAGTTCTAGATTCTGCATCTGGGTGAAAATGCACCATATATTATGCTTCCACCATTACCCTTTCTAATTTCCTCATTTTTCTCTTACATGCCTTTCTTCCTCTTTAGAATCCCAAGTCTACATTTATATCATGCATATCACATGTATTTCATAAATACATACTTTTATTAAATCATTTGAGTTGAAGTAAATTTGTTTGTCTCAAGGTTCTTACTTTCTCAGGACAAGTGTCCTAATATCATGTAGAAAATATGCCTTAAGTTGAATTGAGTAATTTCCAAGTTATCTCTCCTGTAGAAGAGGGAAATTTTATAAACTTAGCACATCTATTCTAAATTTTGTTTGCTTGGCAGAGATACCATTGTGAATGTATGTAATAATAGCATATCAGGAGATAGATTAGAAAATGTAAGCCTGCCATTCACTTTCTGAGTGCTGCTAAGTATTCACTACTTTTTTTTTTTTCTCTCATCCACTTACTCCTGGATCCACATGGTTTGTTTATATAACTCTATCACTCCACTGAATCTGACTTGAGGGGCAAAATAATATGGGATATTTTCAGACTATATTTTAACTGGCAATTTCACTAATAGTGTTGTAGAAATTCTCTGGAAAATTACTCAAAGGCCAGTGTGAGTAAAAGTAGAGGACTTTATTACCTAGGCACCAAAGAGCTTGAGACAGACCTCTAAAGAAGCTCTGACCTCCAGCTGAGATTTGGGGAGGCATAAGTAAACAAACAAGATGTGGCAATTTGCATATCAATCATTTCTGTAGTCAAGCACCCAAACAATGAACTACATTTGACCTTATATTACCATAAAATTTCTTGCCTTCTTATCATCTCTTTGGGCCCTTTCTGGACAGTTCCTTCTTTTGATTATTCCATCTTCTGACATAGAGAAGTTTTTCCTCCTAAGTAATTAACTGTCACACTAAGTCAGTGAATCAATTCAACTTTTAGCTTCCTTTCTACCACAATTGCATTAGTTTTCCTTCTTCATGAGAAAATGTTTGGCTTGCATTTCCTGTTCTGCTTCAAATTTTCTGCTAACAGTTCTGTTTTCTACTCTCAGTAATTCTACCAAAGAGAAATGAAAGGAATTAGGCTAAATAGTGTTGTGGTTTGAGCTAAGATGCTCTCCATAGCTTCATATGATTGTGGTTAAGCTTCATACTTAATTCACAGCTCGTGGAGCCTTTGGTCTTGCTCTAGCTCAGGCTGACCTTGAATTCACTATGTAGTCTCAGATTGGCCTCAAACTCGCAGCAATCCTCCTACCTCCGCCTCTTGTGTGCTGGAATTGCATGCATGTGCCACCACGCCCAAAAAGGATGGGTCACTTTTTACTACTGTCTATAATTTTAATATCTTTGCAAGCACACACTTGCTTTTTACTCCCTTCTCATATTTCTTAATTTGAGGTCCATGTTTGTTTACATGGGCTTCTGGACCATATGCTGTATTTCCTTTCTTCCTATCTACCTCCCTTCCTCAGCCCTTTCTCTGTGATACCGTGTGGAGTACTTACATTCTCCTCACACTATCTTCCATTCCTCAGCCCTTTTCCTGTGACATCTGAATAAAATACATTTTCATGATTCTGGAATTGTGAAGTATTTAGTTAATTTCCAGATACTGGACTCAGCTTTTGTGGTTCCAGGAAATACCCCAGAATACCAAGATTATCCATTACAGAACAAATGGAAATGTCAAAGGTGTATGCTATATACTAATTTAATACTTCATCGAAGTTGTTACATTTAATTTTGGTCTCTAATGAGAGGGCATAGTTAGGTGGCATTGTTAGATGGACAGTTCAATAAGGAAGGCTCAAAAAATGAAATATACATCACACTGTCACCCTGCCTGCCTCAGCAGAAGAACTTGAATTCAGTGTCTGCTTGTCTCACCCAATCAGATCTTCCTTTGAGAATGCACCCCACCTAAGTGTTGGTGGACCAATTCTCTGAATCCAGGTCAGTAGCCTTTCACCCCTTATGCAGGTGTGCCAACCTCTTCTGGAGACTGTTGCCTAACTCCAAATAAATAACCTGGGCTCACAGGGAGAAATTCCTTGTTGACTCTCTGGGTGTTCACATCTCCCCATATGAGTCCTCCACTGGTAAGACTATGTCCTTCCCAATGTGGCAGGTTTCAACATTAGTAAAGTCTCAAGTTTTACTTGTCTTTTGAAAATTATGTATGGAAGGAACGTGGAACGAATTGAAACTTTGGACTAAGAGCCACCTTGCTGTGCACTAAGCAGAGATTGATGGACCATTCTGGTGAGAGTTGAATGACACAGATGCAGAAAGAACTGTGTACTATGCAGGCTTGGCTTATGAGGACAAGAAGAACTTTGTTGGAACTGGGCTAGAGAAGTTTGTATGAGGAACAAGCTCTGCTCTTACCATGTCAAAAGAACCTTATCAAGGTTGGTTTTAGGAGAAATGGACGAGTGTGTCACAGAAAGAAATGAAAGTTTCAGGCTGGAGATTACAGTCCAGTTATGCTACAAGCTATTGAGAGATTACTACCATTGAGATTGGGCCAGATATCTGTTCTGGAACAACAGAGGTGATGCTGATATACTTGAATAAAACTGGCTTGAAGGACTTTTCCTACACCTAAAGATCAGCTTCATTCCTACCTGTGTTTACAAACTTGTTATTTTATGAAGTTTTATTGATTTTTAGTTGTGAACAAAAAATATGTTTCATTATGACAATTTCATACACATAAGCACAATTCCTTGCTCATATTTGTCCCCATCACTTTCCCACATTTGCCCTCCAATCTTGCTGGTCCCCTCCTCCATTACTCCCTTTTCTGCTTTCTTCCCAATGCTCCTTTTTCTGCTTTCATGTCAGATATATGTATGTATATGTATATATAGTTAATTCTAAATTCCGCATCTGGGTGAAAATGCACCATATATTGTGCTTCTATCATTACCCTTTCTAGTTCCCTCATTTTCTTTTACATGTCTTTCTTCCTCTTTAGAATCCCAAGTCTATATTGATATCATGTATATCACACATATTTCATAAATACATATTTTTGTTAAATTTTTTGAGGTGAAGTAAATTTGTCTATGTCTCAAAGTTCTTACTTTCCCATGACATGTGTCCTGATATCCTGTAGAAAATATGCCTTAAATTGAATTTGATAATCTCCAGGTTATCTCTCCTGTAGAGGAGGGAAATTTTATAAACACACCATATCTGTTCTAAATTTTGTTTTCTTAGCAGAGATACCATTGTGAATGTGTGTAATAATACCATATCAGGTGATAGATTAGAATATGCAATCCTTCCATTCACTCTCTGGGAGCTGCTAAGTATTTACTACTTTTTTTTTCTTTCTCATCCATTTACTCCTGGATTCACATTTTTTTGTTTGTTTGTTTTTTATTTATTTATTTGAGAGTGACACAGAAAGAGAAAGCGGCAGACATATAGAGAGAGAATTGTCACGCCAAGACCTCCAGCCACTGCAAATGAACTCCAGACGTGTGTGCCCCCGTGTGCATCTAAATTGCGTCCTGGGGAATCGAGCCACGAACGGGGGCTCTTAAGCTTCACAGGCAAGCGTTTGACTGCTAATCCATGTTTCCAGCCCCACATAGTTTGTTTTTATATTTCTACCACTCCACTGAGTCTGACTTGAGGGGCAAAATAATAGGGGATATTGTCAGACTACAGTTTTTGTTGTTGTTGTTTGTTTATTTTTTTCCAGTTTTTTGAGGTAGGGTCTCATTCTGCCCCAGGCTGACCTGGAATTCACTATGTAGTCTCAGGGTGGCCTTGAACTCATGGTGATCCTCCTACCTCTTCCTCCTAAATTCTTGGATTAAAGGTGTACGCCACCATGCCCAGCTTCACAATACATTTTACCTGGCACTTTCACTAATAGTGTTGTAGAAATTCTCTTGAAAGATTACTGCAATGCCAGTATGAGTAATAGCAGAGGAGTTTATTACCAAGGCACCAAAGAGATTGAGATAGACCTCCAAAGAAGCTCTGACCCAAAGCTGAGATTTGGGGAGGGGTAAGTAAACAAACAAGATGTGGCAATTTGCATGACAATCATTTCTGTAGTCAAGCACCCATTTTACTTTACTTTACCATAAAATTTCTTGCCTTCTTATCATTCCTCTGGATACTTTCTGGGCAGTTCCTTCTTTGGGATTGTTCTATCTTCTGACATAGATAAGTTTTAGATCCTCAGTAATAAAATCTCACAGTAACTCACTGAATCACTTCAACTTTTAGCTTCCTTTCTACCACAATAGCATAAGTTTCCCTTCTTCATGAGAAAGTGTTTTGCTTGGATTTCCTGTTCTGTTTCAAACTTTCTGCTAACAGTTCTGTTTTCTGCTCTCAGTAATTCTACAAAAGGAAACTGATGGGAATTGGGCTAAACAGTGTTGTGGTTTGAACTAAGATGCTCTCCATAGCCTCCTATGATTGTGTTTAAGCCTCATACTTAATTCACAGTTGGTGTAGCCTTTGAACAGTGAAGCCTTACTGAAAGAGATGCATCACTGAGGGATTTTGTACTACTGCCCTGCCTCTTACCAGGGATTGCAAGCTTCCATTTGGTTTTTCCTTACAGCTTATGTGACAAGAGCTGCTGGTTCCAAGCTTCCCTTGCCATGTTGGAACTTCTCCTTGAGGCTGTAAGCTGATAGAAAGCTTTTGCTTCTGATGAGCTTTCTAGTCATAGAAATGAGAAGGTTACTGCTAATGTTAGGCAGCACTGTCAAATCGCAATGACATTCTGGCAATGTTTGTGCTTGATCCATTGAGGTGTGCAGGACAAGGATTGCCATTTCAAATTATACTCCTTTGGGGACAAATTGCAAGTTATTATACTCCCCTATTTCTCATTTATCATCCAGGGATTCAAGTGGTGATAGAAGTAGTACACATCAAAATTAAGCTGAGTAGGAAGGAAGATAAGAGCTGTATGTTGTGAGGTTACTGTACTCCTTGCAGCTGAAGAGCAAATATTTTCTTGGAAAAGATTACATCTCTGTTTGTTGCAACACAATGTTGTCACGGCCAGGAAAGTGGCCAATCCCTGTCCCTTTCCCATGGAAAGTGCCACAAACAGACTTACCTCAACTGATGGTTTGTCCAGAGTTCATATCTGGCTGAGACATTGGCTCACATGCAGTCAGGTGATGATCCACATATGCTCTTGGATGTCACTACACTGGACTGTGGTGGAATAGGAAACTCACTGAAATACCATTGTACATATGGGATCAAATCTTTTAGAAATGAAACCAGGACACTGCCGTTTCTGTAAGAATGTCTACTCCCTGTCCTGGAGAAGGTTGGGCCAGCACCACAGTGGAGAGAACCACCTTGACAATTGTGAAGTGGGATGGACCAGAGGACTGCTGTTACTGTAGGAATAGCCATTGTTGGTGATACTAGCTGAAGCTATGTAAATTAATTTCATTTATAGTGGGGAAATTATCTTTGAGGAAGTACTGCAAGATTCATTCTTTTGTTTCCTGGCATATGTGCATATGCCCTGATCAATAAAGTAGAAAAGAGAACACTGAGTACATTTACCACAATGTCAGGTCATCTGACTTATCCTGTAACATAGTAGTGTTCATTACATAACTCAAATGTTGTCAGGATATTGCACATGGATTATGTGAATTTATTAATGTGGATATCAAGGAAATAATACATTTAAGAATTCAAAAAAAAATTCCTCAGTTCAAACCCTGGTGAAATTTTCCCTAGCACTGAGTAGGTCCCCAAGAGCATGCCCCCCATGCTCATTTAGTTGTTTCAGTTGTAGCTTCTGTAAGTATTGTTTGGAGGTTAATGGGGATCAGGCACATTTGGTGCTGTCCTCACTCCTCAGCCATCTTCCAGTACTACCCTGAGTAGGGACAAGTAAACTCAGTCCATTGTGCACTGGTGGAACTAGTCAATCTCCCCAGGGCAAACAACCCAGACCCCTGTGGAGACTTTCCCCTCATCCTGTAGAGTGCATAGCTTTCAACTTGCCTTGCGCAATCCTACAAATACATTGTCAGCTCTAGTCCACCTAGATCAAGGCTGACCAGGCCACTCACCACAGACCCCACAAGAGCCACTGCTGCTGTCGGAGAAAGACACAGGGATTATCTGAAGATGGGCCAACCCCAATGCAAAGCAAATAGCACAAGAAACCAAGGCAAGATATCTCGACCATGGAGCCGCGAAGGAGAACGCCGCCGCGCACTGCCCCTCGCTCTAGCTGCCGGCCCCCACATCCGGGTTCCGATTCCAGTCGTCCAGACTCTGGCACTATGGTCATGGCGGAGGGGACGGCAGTGCTGAGGCGGGACAGGCCAGGCACGAAGGCGCAGGATTTCTACAATTGGCCTGATGAGTCATTTGAACAAATGGACAGTACACTTGCCGTTCAGCAGTATATTCAACAGAACATAAGGGTGGATTGCTCCAATATTGACAAAATTCTTGAACCACCTGAGGGCCAAGATGAAGGTGTATGGAAGTATGAACATCTAAGGCAATTCTGCCTTGAACTAAGTGGACTTGCTGTGAAACTTCAGAGCGAATGCCATCCAGATGCATGTACTCAAATGACAGCAACTGAACAATGGATTTTTCTTTGTGCAGCTCATAAAACTCCAAAAGAGTGTCCTGCTATAGACTATACAAGACATACTCTTGATGGTGCTGCATGCCTTCTGAATAGCAATAAATATTTTCCTAGCAGGGTTAGCATAAAAGAATCATCTGTAGCCGAACTAGGATCAGTATGCTGTAGGATTTACAGAATATTCTCACATGCTTATTTTCATCACCGGCAGATAGTTGATGAGTATGAAAATGAAACATTTTTATGTCATCGGTTTACTAAATTTGTGATGAAATATAATTTGATGTCCAAGGATAACCTGATTGTACCAATTTTAGAAGAGGAAGTTCAGAATTCAGTTTCTGGGGAGAGTGAAGCATGAAAGGAATCGTCTAGAAAAATGTACTGATTACATAATTAACATCATGTACTGTATATATCATTTAGACACATCAATCATGTATCCATATTATAGCTTTTTTGTTTGGTATGGGTTTTTGTATGCTGTGTGTTGCCTTTCAAAATGGGAAATACGTTTTAAGTTATTCATGAGCTGTATATCACTGGTGTGGCACTTCATGGTTTTTAAATAAGATTAGTGTTACCTGTTTATAATGCCTGTTAATAAAAGAATTTACAGTTTGGTAAAATTGCTGCTAAACAATCATTGGATCACAATCCTCTTCAGATAAATCTATGAAAGAGTGGGCTTGATGTTTCACACAAGCCATCTACTAAAGAAACAGTAATCTTTTCTTTGTTTTCACCCGAGTTTTGATATTTTAGAAAATTCTGTAATATATAGTTCCGCCTGTACTGTTGACTTTTCCAAAATGAGATAAAAGTGTTTTAAGATTTTGTTTGTAATTTTTTTGATATACATAACTGAGTGTATATCTCCACATATACATGCAGTGAGGCATTAGTAATACTTAAATAATCTTACTATGCTATGCTACTACATAAAGTATATTCTAGGCCAGCATACTTGGGTAGGATTTACCTTTTTGTAACACTGGTTATTAAACACATGGTGATAATGACAGGGCACCTACGTGATGCTCCTGCTAGAAACCTGCTCTGCCCCTCTTCTCATTGCTTCTCATCCTCTCCCCAAACTATGCTACCTGAGAGGTTTAGTCACAAAGTATGATACAGTGTGGTAACCCTTATTTATATTTATATTAATTGCTTACAGATTATACCTCATACTAACAGCTACATTACACTACAGGAAAACTATTGGCATAGGCTCTTGCTTATCTTTGTGTTGGGAAATTGTTCACACTACTTAGAAAATGGTCTTTAATATAGTTTGATTGTTCCTCAATCTTTTCATCTAACCTACACAGCATTAACTAGACATAAAAAATAGTGTAATTATTTTATGCTCCCTTTCCCAAAGTTTCTGTTTGATTTACATGCACGTTAGATTATTTGCAGTAACTCACTTGTCCCAGTGGTGTTGATGAATACTCATGCTTCTGGATTTTTATAATTCAGTGTCTTAAGAATTTATGTGCAGATTTATAATCTCTTGGGTGAGGTTTTTCATACTGGGTCTTGATGGCAAACTTGTATTGAGGCTTTAAGGGTTAACAAAATTGTCCATGTAGTTTAGTAAACATGTAAAACCGCCTCTTGGCCAGATTTAACAAACATGAGGAGCTTCTTTTTCATTTAAAAGAGTTATTTTCAAATGAAGTTGAAAACACATTTATTTTGATTACTTTTCAAATTTGAGGGAATAATATGTGTTATATTATGAGACAAGTTTGTACAGAACAGTGTGAGAAGTAGTAGTGTACTGAGAGAGTGTGTGTGTATAGTTGATGCCTTTCCAAGGCTGCCTGTCGTTTTAACTTGAGCAATACTACTCCAGAAGTTCTAGTCAGTACTGTACCACAACCCATAACTTGTCATTTGGGAAGTTTTATGTTCACAGTAAATGGAATATTGCTTGAAATCATGCATTTATATTAATGGCACCATAAACTAATGGCCATAGTAGTTTTTAAGCAAATTTGCTAAATATTGGGAGACTAAGTTTTAAGTATATACAGCCTATACAGTTCTCTCTAGGTATTCTTTCAAGTGGATTTCTGTCACTTGACTGTTAGTGAATATTTGAGCTAAGATAGTGACTTGGATTGGTGATCTGACTAAGTATTTTGAAACACATTGTGGATATATGGTGTAGTGTTAACAGGGATATAAAGTATGCTGTTTTTTTTTTCTTACTCATTCCATCTTCCCTGTACTGTGTGCTTGGAATTGATCATAAAAAAAAAATCTCCAAAAGGAAAAAAAAAAAAAAGATATCCCCACCATGAATGGCTAGACTCATAGTAGAAAACTCCAAGAAAAGCTACTTAGGGACTGGAGAGATGACTTATTTCAAATGTGAAAGACCACAGCTTCCATGTCCAAAATGCCATACCCAGAAAAATTACCCTGCATAATAGAAGGTGAAAGAAAATATTCCATGGGGCTGGAGAGATTGCTTAGCAGTTAGGGTGTTTGCCTGCATGTCAAAGAATCTGGTGCGACTCTGCATTACCCATGTAAGCCAGATGCACAAGGGGGCACATGCATCTGGAGTTCGTTTGCAGTGGCTGGTGGCCCTGGCAAGCCCATTCTCTCTCTCTCTCTCTCTCTCTCTCTCTCTTATAAATTAAATAAATAATATATAAAAAAGAAAAAGATTCCATGATAAAAGCCATCTTTATCATTATATAATCATTAAGTCAGCCATACAGAGAATACTGGAATAGAATACTTCCTACTGAAGTTAAAAATATAGTGATGTGGCTATTTAAATATAATAATAATAATCAAAACTTGAGCAGACATGAAACAAATGAAGCTTCCCCAAACAAAAACAGGACTAGAGACATGATCTAGCAGTTAAGAAACTTACCTGCAAAGCCAAAGGTCTCAGGATCAATTCCCAAGTACCTATGTGAGCCAGATGCACAAGGTGGCACACGCATCTGGACTTCATTTGCAGTGGTTGGAGGCACTCATATACTAATTATCTCCCTCTATCTGCTTCTCTCTCTCTCTCTCTCCTTCTCTCAAGTAAATGAATAAAATTTAAAAAATTATACTTCATAAAATTTTCAGTGTGACAGACATAAACTCATATCTTTCAATTATAATAACTCTGAACATCCAAGGATTTAACTGCCCAATCCAAAGGCCCAGTTTAACAGGCTGGATCAGAAAACTGGATCCATCCATTTGCTCTATTCAAGATACCCTCCTTACCATTAAAGATAGACCACCGCCTTGGGGGGAGAGGAAGGAAAAAGTTATTCTCGACAAATAAATAAATGGAAATAGGAAAAAAAAGAAGGTGTAGCTATACTAATTTCTGACAAAATAGATCTATTTATTTTTAAAGTATTTTTTTATTTTATTCATGAGTGAGTATGCATACCTATGGGCATGCTAGGGACATTTACTGCGGAAAAACAAAACTCCAGATGAATGTGCCACTTTGTGAATCTGTTTCTACGTGGGTACTTGTGAAGTAGACCTGAGGCAGTAGACTTTACAAGGAAGTGCATTTAATCACTGAGCCATCTCTCCAGCCCCAAATATAATACAATAAATTAAAGAAAATAATCAAAGCAGGGCTAGAGAGATGTCTTTGTACTTAAGGCGCTTGCCTGCAAAGTGTAAGGACCCAGTTTTTTTCCCCAGAACCCATGTAAGCCAAAGGTACATGGTGATGTATGCATCTGGAGTTCATTTGTGGTGGCTAGAGGCCCTGGTGCACCCATTCTCCCTACTTTCTCTCTCCTTTCTCTTTCATATAAATAAAAGTAAATTTAAAATTTTAATAGTAATAATAATAATAATAATAATAAAAAGAGATAAGAATGGCCACTTTATGCTCATCAAGGAAAAATTAACAAGAATGAATATATATACATATATATATATATATATATGTGTGTGTGTGTGTGTGTGTGTGTGTGTGTGTGTATGACACAAGTACACAGAATTTTATAAAGCGAAAGCTACTAGACATTCTAGCAGAAACACCTCCTAACATAAAAAGACTAAATGACTCTAATATCCCACTATTGACCATAGATCACCTAAACAGAAAATAGTGAAACAATGGAGCTAAAGAATACCACAAATCAATTGGACTTAGACATCTACAGAGCATTCCACCCTAACATTACAAAATATACACATTCTTCTCAGCAGCTCCTGGAACCTTTTAAAAAAAATAGATCATATATTCTGACATAAAGGAAGTCAAAAAATTCAGAAAAGGGCTGGAGAGATGGCTTAGCGGTTAAGCGCTTGCCTGTGAAACCTAAGGACCCCAGTTCGAGGCTTGATTCTCGAGGACCCACGTTAGCCAGATGCACAATGGGGGTGCATGCGTCTGGAGTTCGTTTGCAGTGGCTGGAAGCCCTGGCACGCCCATTCTCTCTCTTTCTCTCTATCTGCCTCTTCCTCTCTCTGTCACTCTCAAATAAATAAATAAAACTGAACAAAAAAAATTAAAAAAAAATTCAGAAAAAAGCCAGGCATGGTGGTGCATGCCTTTAATCGCAGCACTTGGGAGGCAGAGGTAGGAGGATCTCCATGAGTTTGAGGCCACCCTGAGACTACATAGTGAATTCCAGGTCAGCCTAGGCTAGAGTGAGACCCTACCTCGAAAAACCAAAAAAAAAAAAAAAAAAAAATTAAAAAATAAAAATTCAGAAAAATATTTACCTAAATCTATACATTATAACTGCCCACAATGCAATAAAGCAAGAAATCAACAAGAGAAACAACAGAAAATATACCAACCCTGGAGACTGAACAACACATAGTTGAACTATGAATGAATCATTGAAGAAATCAAAGGAAATTCCTAGAACTGAATGACAATGACAACACAACATACCAGAACTTATGGAACACAACTTATCTGAATGCTTTAGAAAAAGAAGAGCAGTCCAAACCTAAAAGCACTGGAGAGAAGGAAATAATCAAGACCAAGGAAGAAATCAATAATTTGGAAATGAAGAAAACAATTGTAATGAACCGATTAAATGAAAAGCTGCTTCTCTGAAAAAAGTAAACAAGAGGGCTTAGTGGTTAAAGCACTTGCCTACTAAACCAAAGGCTTCCGGTGTGATATCCAGGACTCACACAAGCCAGATGCATAAGGAAGCTCATATGTCTGGAGAATGTTTGCAGTGGCTGGAGGCCCTGGAATAGCCTTTCTCTCTCTCTGTCTCCCTCACCCTCTCTCTCTAATAAATATATAAAAATAAATATATTTAAATAAAGAAATAAACAAGATTGATAATCCCCTGAATAAATGGATGCAAAGGAAAAGAAAATGGCAATCAAGATTAAAAATAAGAAAGGATTTGCTACAACAGATAGTAATGAAATAGGGAGAATCATCAAGGGATCTCATATCCTTATGCTAGACAAAATTGGAAAATTGGAAGAATTAGAAAAGTTTATGGACTCATACAACCTACCAAGCTAAATCCTGAATAGGGAAGCTATTGAAGAAAGATGTAACATTTAATGAGTTTTTTTTTTTTTTTTTTTTTTTTTGGTTTTTCGAGGTAGGGTCTCACCCTGGCTCAGGCTGACCTGGAATTCACTATGTAGTCTCAGGGTGGCCTTGAACTCTTGGCGATCCTCCTACCTCTGCCTCCCGAGTGCTGGGATTAAAGGCGTGCGCCACCACGCCCGGCTAGAGTTTTAAGAAGTAATAAAAAGCCTCCTAACAAAAAAAAAAAAAGTCCAGGTACAATTGGATTCACTACTGAAGTCTACCATACCTTTATTGAATAATAAAAATTTCTGGTTCTCAAGTTGTTTCACAAAAATGAAAAGGGGGGGGGGAATGGTCCCTAACTACTTTGAAGCCAGCATTATGCTAATACTAAAATTATTCTGAGATATGACAAGAAAACTGTAGGCAATATCCCTGATGAAGTCATACACAAAAATTTTCAATAAAATTTTTGCAAATAGAATTCAAGAATACATGAAAAGTATCGTCCTTCTCCAACACGTATGTGTCATCCTAGGCATGCAGCAATGTTTCAACATAAGGAAATTAATAAATGTAATACATCACATAATTAGACTTCATGATAGAATTGATAATTTCAAGAGATTTTAAAAGGGCCTTTTACAAAACACAACATCCCTTCATGATTTAAACAATGGAGAAACTGGGGATGGAGGGAACGTTTCTGAACCACATACATACACACAAACACACATTCTGAGATCTAAGGGCCGTATCATTCTAAATGGTCTTTGACAAAGAAGCTCATAATGCACAGTGGAGAAAAACAGCATCGTCCACAAATGATGTTGGAGAAATTGGATAACCACATGTGCATGAATGAATATAGATCCTCTTCTCTCACACTGCACAAAACTCAACTACAAAAGGGGCAAATACCTCAATATATGACTGAAAACTCTAAAATTAGAAGAGAGAACATTAGGGGACATTCCAAAACGTAGACTCAGGGAAGGACATTCCTTTATTTTTTTGAGGCAGGCCCAACAGACTTGCCTATTTATGAGAGACAGCAAGACAAAGCGAGCAAGAGAGAGAGAGAGAGAGAGATATTCATTTGGCATGATAGGGCCTCCAGTCACTGTAATTGAACTCCAGACACATGTGCCACCTTGTTACATGCATGCCCTGGTGCATGGGTCACCTTGTGTGTCAGGGTTATGTGGGTCTGGGGAATCAAACATGGGTCCTTAGGCTTTGTAAGCAAGCACCTTAACTGCTAAGCCATCTCCCCAACCAAGGGAAAGACTTTTTGAATAAGATTGATGTTGCCCACAGAATTAGACACTTTACCATTGGAATATCATAAAATTTAAAATCAGCACACTATCAACATTTTCAACAGGCATCCCACAGAATGGGAGAAAATCTTTGCCAACTATTTGTCTGAAAGAAGTGTAATATGTAGAATATATAAAAGACTCAAAAACTAATTAAAAGTCAATCCACATACTCAAAAATGGGGGAGAGATCTGAACAGAGAGTTCTCAACTGAAAAAAAAATCCAAAAAAATTGAAGAAGTTGTTTAACAACTTTAGCCATCAGGGAAATGTAAATTAAAATAACTTTGAGAGTCCATCTCACTCCATTCTGAATGACTATTATTAAAAATCAAATGACAACAAATGCTGGCAAGGTTGTGGTGAAAACTAAATCCTCATCTACTGTTGGCAGGAGTACAAACTTGAACAGCCTTTGTGCCAATCAGCATGGAAGCTTCATGAAAATCTGAAAATAGATCTATCCAGCTATACCACTCCTGGCCATATTCCCTAATGCTTCTACTTTTAACTACAGTGATACTTGCTCAGCCATGTTTGTTGCGGTTCTATTCACATACTAAAGAATTGGAATCAGTCCAGATGCTCATCACTTTATGAGTAGATAATGAAGATGTGGTACATATACACAATGGAATTCTACTCAGTTTTAATGGAAAATAAAGCTATGGAAGTTGAACAAAATTAATTGAATTGGAAAAATCATACTAATGTGGGTACTCAGGCTCAGAAAAATAAATGTCTTTTATCTTCTCTCCCATATGTGGTTCCTAACATGGAACAGTTTGATTTGTTCATACATTGTAGTAAGCATTAATAATATTGTCAGAGAACTAGAATGTGGCCAGGAGAGATGGAAACAGGGTGGGATATCAGGTGGGATACTTAATAGGTAAGTGCAGTGACATATATACACTGGGAGGATCTTGGGTGGGCCAGGGTAAGGGAGGGTTGGAGGAGAGACATATAAAAAAACAATGCCTGAATGAATCAGTACCATTAAAATCTTCTGCCTGGTTTGCTAATTGAAAGCTATAAGTAGAATAAGACAGTGGTGGGGGAATAGTCCAGGCAGAAGTGCCCTGTAGGGAGTGGAGACGCTATAGTCCTAAAACCATGGACTCTGGATGGTAAATCCCAATGCCAGAACTCGATTACCCTGTAGTGAACTGTTGGTCAGGTATGTCCATGAGCATCACCCCCCTGCAAAACACAAGCTATTGCCAAAGCACTTGGTTACCACTGGAGGTAAATGGTAAGACACTATTGCTAAAGACCCCACAGGTTGTGGTTGTAGGACATCAAAAGGTCATAATGGAAATAAGAATGAAGGCACCTCCCTGCTTGTTAGAACACACTGATCTGGAAAGTGCTATGTGAGCTTCTGGGGAAAAAAGGCCACTAATAGCATGAAGAAGCAGGGGATTCTGCAAGCTAAAAACTCAACCATATGTTGAATATGGTTACACCTGTGTAACCTCTGTAATGCTGGCACATAGGCTATGGTGGCAATCAACTGCTCTCTGATTTTATATGAGGCCCACTCAGTTGGAGAAAATTCATACCTCCTAATGATAACCAAGTCAGAAGTCTGTGGCTTGGCAAGTCACATAATCTAGAGGGAAACTCCCACTATTCCTTGGCTAAAAGGAGAATGTATGTCTATTAAAAAGCCTTGGAAATGTCTATGCTTATCTACTTATATCCATACTGTTATTATTTGTTCTTTGAGAATCTGCTTCTTATAAAAGGCAGTGTATACTGGGAAGACTTGAGAGCAATCAGTATGACAAGAAAAGAACGCCAACTTGAAAGCACACGACAAGTCATATTTCTATCATACCAGCCAGTGCCCAGGAGACATTACAGAAGTGGTGGGTTAAGAAATGGTGCTTTCACTGCTAACCTGAGAACCTCCTCCAGTGAGATGGCGGTAGGCATGGAGGACACTCAAGCACATCAAAACAGAACTTCAGAGGATGCAGATAGCTCAACATGAAGGGAGACTATAACATGTCCTCCAAGACTCCAATTACATTGTGGAAGAGAGATGAAAAAATGAAAGAGCCACAAGAGGGGAAAGTGTTCTGTAAGGCATTATCCTCCACACAGAAATTGACTGGCATATTCATGGCCCTAGAATTTTTATTCATTACTTCGCTGAGAAGGGTCCTCAGTGAAACAGGGGGTGGGCTAAAGGAGATATGAGTAGAAACGAGTGGTTATATGACCAATTTGCAATATGTTCAGATAATGATGTTCTCAAAATCTAAAATAAAATGAAAGAACCAGCTAGCATATTCTAAAATAAAAATTTTAATGCACTTTATATGGTAAATAGGATTTGTAGGCCATACAAATTCTATTGCAAATATTAAATTCTAATATTATAATACAAAATCAATCATATTGATACATGAAACATAGTCTTGGCTGATTTTCAGTCAAATACTATTAGCAAAGCTAAAATTAAGGAAATAATAACCAGCTAGTTTGAGCCAATGACATTCATTTACCAAATACTGACCAAGAACTCAAATATGATATCCACTGATCAGCTTAAAACATATGAAACTTTCATCCACACCACAAGCTAGCTATATGTACTACATAATCCATTTGAATCCAGGTAATATTTAATATTCCTTTAGTCTTCAGAGATTTGATTGCATGTAGTTAGCCAAGCCATACTTATTGAGCAAAGATTCTTTATTATTTTTTGCATGGATATGGATGTGTGTGTGTGTGTGTGTGTGTGTGTGTGTGTGTGTGTGTCAGAGGCCATACTCAGGTGTTAAAATTACCTGTTCTTTACTAGGACAAAACACTTGATAGAAGTAGCTTATGAGAGGAAAGGGTTTATTTCTGCTTACAGAAAGAAAAGGAAGCTTCTGGGGCTGGAGAGATGGCTTAGCAGTTAAGTGCTTGCCTGTGAAGCCTAAGGACCCCGGTTGGAGGCTCGATTCCCGAAGACCCACGTTAGCCAGATGCACAAGGGGGTGCATGCGTCTGGAGTTCGTTTGCAGTGGCTGGAGGCCCTGGAGCGCCCATTCTCTCTCTCCCCGCCTCTTTCTCTCTCTTTCACTTTTGTAATAAATAAATAAATAAATAAAAACGAAAAGGAAGTTTCTTTAAGGCAGGAAAATCATAGCAGAGCAGAGAACAGGCATTATATCTCTGGATGGTAAGGGTATAAGTGAACTTGAGTTAGGCTAATAATCCTTAAGATCTTCTCCCAGTGGCATACCCCCTCCAGTGAGGATCCCCTTGGAAAATGCTCTACATGGCCACTAGCTGGAGACAAGAATTCAAAACCCTTAATATTATGAGGGACATTTTTTTCAAACCACCACAGGCCCCACAGGTATTTTCCCTAGGTACATCTCCACCACTTCTTGAGGCAAGGACACTAATTGTAATGTAATCCACCAATTTGACTAAAATATCTGGTTAGTGACCCTCAGTAATCTGGCTTTCTCCATGTCTACACAACTTGGAATGTATGTGCATGCCATCGCACTCAACATTTTATTCAGGTGCTGGGATTGAATTCTTCCTTATGCTTATGATCCAATCACTTTACCAGATAAGCCATCTTACCAGTTCCTACTGTTAGAATTTTCATTTGGAGAAGCAAAAACAGAGAATTATACAACAGGGAGACTGGAAACCATTAGACCATTGCAATTACACTGAAATAAGAAATGTTAAACTTCCAAAAGACAAATTAGAAGAAACTCAAATAAAACTTCCAAGACAATGAACAAACATAACACCACATAAAATCTTATGGTTGCTGGAAACCTGTCAGAAAGTTAAATAACAAAATTCGTTGAAACAAGCTCTTGAGTTATGCATATGAAATTTAATTGGAAAACTGGTCTCTTTAGCTCTCTGTATTTCACCACATTGCCCAAGGATGGCAAGAAGAAAGACACCAGAAATCTAGGCAAGAAAGACAAAGACCTTGTAAACAATTGTTGAACAAGGGTCAAAAAGAAGTGGTCTATGGAAAGTTGAAGACATGTCCAATACCTTAGTCTGGTACCACAATGCCTCTTAGGGAAAACTGTAAACAAATATTATCTCTATGCATATTCTTACATCTATGGTCTCTGAGAGATGGAAGACTTCTGGTTCTGTGGCAAAGAAAGCCCTTCAACAACTCCTAACTAAAGAATGTATCACCTATTTTGAAAGTCACCACATACCCAATAATTATAAAGGAAATATACCAAAAGTTCTGGAAAGTGTCAAGGATCACCACACAAGATTGTGTATACGCCTGCTATCCTTGAATTGCATATTTGAAAATGATTAGATGGAGATGGGCTTGTTGATTAGCACATGTAGTCCAAACCTCAGGAGGCAGGAGCAAGATGATAGATTGAGGCGAGTTATTCAAAGATAGTCTGGGCAAAGCAAGGAGATTCCTTGCCCCTTCCCCTCCCCAGGCAAAGAAAAAAATGGTACATTTGCTTATATTTGATCATAACTAACTTTAAAATAATAATGTATACCAATGGCATTCACTACATTTGGTAAGTCTGTTGACACAGGCATTACTTACATAATACCTTATTATCCAGTGGTTGGTAGTGAAGGTCAACATTATGTCTCTTGCCCATACCATCACACACACACACATACTACTCAATACAGTGTCAACTAGTTATAACTATATTCTGCAGTGGATTATACATCGAGTGTAACTCCAGAAGTGAGGGAAACAGTGCATGTCCTCCCAATCTGACTAATAAAACTGCATGCATTCTATGAGCACAAACCTTGTTTTCAATATTTTTTTCTTTAAAGACAAAATTTCAGTAAAAGGCCAAGTATGTCACCAATAAAATTTTAGTAACTTTATCACAAAACCTGAGTTATTTTCAGTAAATATACATAAACATTGTATACAAACTTACATTATACCAGAAAGAGAATAATTTTTTTTAAAATTCTCATAATTTCTGTTGGTTTTCAAATTTAAAGGCACAAATAACCAAAAAATCCTCTAAAAACAGGATTAAATTCTCTTCAATGAATTAACTCAAAAAAAACACAAATTTTCAAAGATTTATGAAATCTAGAGTCTGTGAAGATGGTTCAGCAGTTAAAGTTAAAGGCTGCAAAGTATTCCAGCCAAGGTTCAGTTGCAAGACATACTTGATTCAAAATGGCATAGGCATCTGTGATTCCAAAGTGCCTATAAGAATGGGGAGCAGAACCAGCACAGTCTAATGGTAGCCATCCAGCTTTTCTGACAATTTTTTTTGCAGGGTTTTTTTTTTCAGGGTTTTTTTTTTCTGCAGGTTTTTTTTTTTTTTTGCAGGTTTTTTTTTTTTGTTGTTGTTTTGTTTTGTTTTGAAGTTTGGCAGTTCATTTGCAGCTGCAGGAGATCGAATCTCAAAAAAGATGAATCACAAACTCTTGAAATTGTCTGCTGACCTCCACACACTTACCATGGCATGCACGTCCATATACACACACCTACAGGTGGCATGGTGTTCCCCCACTCCCCACAAGCAAATAAATAAAAAAATTAAATCTTACATAAGTGTTTAAGTCTTCATACAAAGGTTGATAGTTAAGACATCAATCTGGCCTCAATCTGTTGAAATTAAGAAATAAATATTTATAAAGACTGGGCTTATTTTTGTTCTCATGGTCTCAGAGGTCTACTTCCTTCTATCAACACACCTTGGTGTTAAATTTATTGATGTAGTGTCTTTGTAAATTCTCTGATAATATGAGCTTAGATATAGACATGTACAATCAGTACAGGGAAGAAAAGTAAGACACAAGTGAATCTTGTTTGTGAAGGTTCAGCATAAAAGTCTTCTGGCACCCAAATAGCCAACTCTGTCTCCAACAATAACAACAAATCTTAACATACTACACAGTGCCCTTCCCTTATCCCTTTGTCTCACTGCACTCCTTTTTATTTTTTGAACATGTTAAATTTTATTCAAAGTATTAACATTGTACAAATAATCAAATACAGTATGGTACATGAACACTGTACCAAAAGCATGTTTTCCTTAAAAATGATTAAATGGCTCATCCGTGACCTACCCCCTCCCCTTGGCCCCTCCTTGTTGAGGTATATGTGTCAGGCATTGTGGAGTTAGCCCAAAAAAATAAAATAAAAAATAAAAATGAAAAAAAAAAACTACTTTGAGATTCAAAAAAAAAAAAAAAACTACAGAACCATAATTGATTTTCCTCATCTTTTGATCAGGTAAACTTGCATTTATTGGAAATCTGGCAACTTTTTAGAATTCTTTTGCATTTAAATTATTAGAACACCTTCTTATAAATGTATACATTTAAACAACTGCTATAAATGAGTGATCAAATGAAAAATTAGCATTCCATTATGGGGAACATATGCATTTGTTTAGGTCAGGAGGATACCTACAAAGAGATCTCCCTCAATACAAGTATGATTTCTCAACACTTTAGTTCAACCAATTTGTATTCAAGCTTAATCAGGTGTGGGGGGCAGTTTATGCAAATAAAAAAAACTAGTGCATATTAGGAATACTGTTCTTGACTGAAGTTTTAATGTTTACATTAAGACATTGTTAAGATTTTTGTGCAAAGATGAGCTCTATATTTTTTTCTGAATGCTGCCATAAGCGATAATTTACAAAACATCAACAAGGGAAAGCTCTGAACTCTTAAATGAGGTTTAATGTTTATAGGGTTATGTTTTTTGGATAAATAAGTAAAAGCCTATAAAGCACATATTAAAGGAAAGTTCTGCAAAAATACTTTTAATAAGTGAGAGGGACAGGGGAAGAAGAGTCCACTTTAACATTCAAAATACTATGTACAATTAAGTGATTTTGACGTGAAACACAAGTTTTATTATTTTTAGGGTTTAAATTTTAGGGGGATATTAGAAGCATAATAAATTCCTTTAATTTTCTCTATGATTAGCTTGTTAACACCTAATTTAAAAATAAAATATTAGCAACTCAGCTTTTATTTGTATACTTAATTCTTTCCAAGAAAAAGAATATGTGCTTTAAATCTAATTTAGACTTATAATTTCAAAGTTTAAAAATAATAGTTAAAGAATTTTTGGTGTCTTTATTTGCTTATATAGGCATAAGACAAAAACAATAAACTCTATTCCTAACCAAGTAACATCCTTGTTAACATATAGGTATAACAGAACACATAATTCCTTTACCAATTTCTAAAAAAAAGAGGAATATTAATAAGGCCTGTTAAATTATTATGCTATATAGTAAGTAAACTTTGAAAAAGAGTGAGATTTATCAGAAAATGTTAATTTTTTAACCCAAAATAAAGTCATGAAACTGAAAATATGATCTCACCATGCTCACAAGAAATGGCTTATGCTTCTGGAATCAAATATTGCTTTCACAGAGACACCAAGCAGAGAAAAAGCAGAGAATAATTGTCTGTACATTTTGATTGTTTCCCAGTGGCTTACAGTTTTATAATTTAGTTATTTATTATTTTTTTACAGGGGCTGTGGTACAGCTGCTTGGGGTAGAGTGTGTACTTAGCATTTACAAGGCCCTGGGTTCAAATCCCAGCACAAAAGAAAAATAGAGACTTAGAATCATGTAAGAATAAAATAGAAGGGAAACTTCACTACTAATTTGAAAGTGATATGGACTTCTCAGCACTATACAATTTTCTTGTGCTTTTTTCATTCTGAAGCAAAAAATCATTAGAATAAATCATAATTTATAAAGAAAATGAACAATACTTGGCTAAAAAAACTTAGCCATGTGACATAGTAAAAATAAAAAAGGAAAAATTATTGTTAACAGAAATTCAGATATATCTAGTCAGATAGTTAAAAGCCTCTCGAGGCTTAACTGGCTTCCCACAGCAAATTTATATAGCAAAAGGAAGTCATGTTCCTAAAGCAGTAAACTCAAGTAGTAGGGTTGATCATGAATATTAAAACTGTTTGCAGTGCAAATGATGCCACAATACTAACAGTATTTGTTTGAATGTGTATTCACTTATCTGGCAAATAAGGTCTTCAGCCACAAATTATCCTTGGTAGTGTGGGTCAAAATAAATTGCAGTCTGCTTCCCCAGCTCCATTTTGCTTTAAGGCAAATTGACCAATTATGAAATATTTGTTCCAATCCTTTGAATCTGTCTTGTTTTTAAAAATAAAATTCCAAAATTAGAAGACATTATGAGAGAACACAAATCAATGAAATGCTATTTGGAATAAATACTTGAATTTAGAGTAATCCTCAATCTGATACTTACAATACATGTTGAAATAGACATGAATTTTTGCATGAATTTGATCACTCACTAATGTCCATGCTTTTGGAGAGAATGAGTCTCTCTCCCAAAATGGAATATATGTGTGAAAATGTAAACAAAAAAACCCCAAATAACACACACACACATATAAAATTTATAGTTGTCATTCTGTTCCTCTATTGCCTAAATTCTTCTTCAGAATTATCTTCCATTATGTATCCAAGCAGAGTTCAAGTTCCATTGGCATGATTCAATTCCATGAAGCATATTTAGAAGACAATTTTCCAAATAGCTCCATCAATTCAAAATGATAAGCACAATTTTCAAACAGAAGGAAATGTTTTTGTTCCTACTGTTATTCTATGGGTCATGCTGTCCTGAAATATTAATAGTCTACCAATATAAAAAGAGTCACAGGGGCTGGAGAGATTGCTTAGTGGTTAAGGCAGTTGCCTGCAAAGTTTAAGGACCCAGGATTGATTCCCCAGTACCCACGTAAGCCAGATGTGCAAAGATGGTGCATGCATTTGGAGTTTGTTTGCAGAGGCTAGAGCCCCTGGTGTGCCCATTTTCTCTTTCTCTATCTACCTCTATATCAAGTAGATCAATAAAAATATGAAATATAACCAATATAATATAAATATAATAACATAACTAGTATGTACATAAATACTATAAATATAAAATAAATATAAAAGTGTCACAGGATATTTGAAGATATCTTGTGCTTTTAATCAACAATAAATTGAAAATATCTACATACCTGTAATATAACAATAAGGAAAATATAAAACACACATAATGAAGGAACAGAAATCATAAAATGAATAAAAAAGTATTCTCAAATCTGTAAGTGAGAACTACATATCATTACCAACTTAACATTTCTTTCTTCAGTGAAAGTGGTTAATGAGTAATATTGTCACAGGAATATTGTGTTTGAGTCTTTTCTACATGACTAGAAGTTCTAACCTTCAATGGAAAAAATTATAGCATGAAAATGCTATCAACTTCATAAAGAACCTCTTATTGCCCTTTATTTTGTTCAAGATATGGTATCACTCCACACTCCAGGCTAGCCTTTTAGAGTTTCAATTCTCTGAGCCCCCAGGTGCTGATATTACAGGCCCATGCATCTGCACAAACGTACACATACATCACACAAACACATACTCCCTACGCACGAACACACACACACACACACACACACACACACAAAACCCAAAATTTTTAAACATTCTTTTGTCAAAGTAAATTACACATGGGGTCATACTTTGACAAACTCGCGTATATGAATACAGAAAGGAAAATTCCAGAATTCCTGCATTCCCTTCCAAAAATGAAAAAGTAAATTTTAAACAAAGGGAAAGATTCTAGTAGCACAAATAAGCATAGCTCAGAAAGTTAAGTGAACAACATAATGTCTCCATTAAAGTAATATTGCTACATCTTCAATATTAAAGAAATAGGTCATAAAATAGTCAGTCTTGGAATTGGTCACTTAAAACTTGCTTTTGTGCCTTGCTTGGGCCATTATAAAATTTATTGGGCATGTGAACTTCAAGTGTTTATCCTTGTTACTTCTAAAGAAAAAGACTCATTCAATATGGTGACCTAGTGAAGTAGCTATTGCTTTGCAACTGGTACACTGCTTCTCACAGGCTGTATCAATGTACATCAAGGTTGATTGAATTTCATCTGAAACTACCCTCACAGCCAGATACCTGGGTGAGTGTTAAACAAAGGCATTAACTGAAGTTTTTGTAAATCTTGTCTGTGCACTGTCAACTTTACCCATAGGTGTGGGGTCAGAACTGCATACTAAATTAGTTTCACAAGTGCCCAACATTACTGGATTGATCACCACTGTTAAACTGATGCAATCATGTTCCAGCCTTGAATTCTCAACTGGTTTGTCCTGGTCATTACTGGGGCCTGCTTCCTGGTTGCTGTGTGTGGATACACTACTGCAGTGGGGACTGTCATCACCTCTTCTACTCCACTACCAGTGTCAGTCTGCTGCTTCCTGCCTGGCTGGCGTCTGCTCCTGACTCGTGTCTTCCACCTGTTCACAGTGCTACCACTGAGTGCTTTCTGAGTTCTGTGCTTCCTGCTCCTGGCTAATGAATCCTCTTTAAGAGCTTAATACTCTTCACCACGTGTACACATTTTGCTGATGAGTGCATCAATCCTGGGATCTGGATCAAGTGATCTTATGGAAAGTAGCTTTTTCCTACAGTTAGGGTATTCACTGTAGCAGTGTTTAAGGGCTGTGATGATGCAGTCTGCACAGTAAAGGTGTAAACACTCCTTTGCAGTCAATGTGTTCCTCACTGTATCCAAAAAGTTGGACATGTAAATTCATGATGTAGGTTTGTACTTGAAACTATAGTATCCAAGTAATTTGTTGCCACCTCCTGAGATTTTCCTTGTAACTTGTGTAAAATGTTTTGCTTGATAGTTGATACAGATGCTTTGCTTGATAGTTGAGCCCCAGATTCCTGGACACTGTAGCTCCTGAAACCACCCCAGCATTCGTGATCTGAGATTGATCAAGAGTCTGGCTTCATTGTCCTTGATGTTGGCTTCCCCCATGCAGCACTATAAGCATCTTCCTACCCATCATAAACTGGACAGTTCAAAACAAAAGATCTAGTAAAATCTTCCAGTAGAGGAAATTAATGTCATCTAAATAGGGCAGAGTGATGTGATCTGGCATTCAAACAATCCCTACATGAGGACTGTAAAATTAGTTTTATCACCCCCCCAAAAAAAAATTGTGGTTAAGGCACTTGCCTGTTAAGCCTAAGAACCCATGTTCCACTTTCCAATTCCCACTTAAGCCAGACCCACAAAAGGTGAGGTATAAGCAAGATCGCATATGCCCACTAGGTGGCACAAGCTTTTGGAGTTTGAGTGGCTGAGACTCTGGCACCCAAATTCTCTTGGTCTCCCTATCCCTCTCTCTCTCTTACTAAAAGAGAAAAAAATTTAAAATGCAGAATTGTAAAGCAGAAGTTCAAAGAATAATAATTACATCAATTTAAAAATATGTCAAAATTCTAGCCTGATTAATTTTTTACATAGAAATAAATCACCAAAATCAGCCATCAAAAGGAGACACAGAGAACACCCAAGTCTCTCCAAAGAAGATATCCAGAGACATAGAGGCTCCCAAAACCTCATCAGTGAAGCAGTCCTAAAATGAAGCCAGCATGGCTCAGGGAAATTTGCACAAGAGGGGGAGGAAAGAATGTAAGAGCCACACGTTGGGTCATTATGCATAGAGACATTGCTTCTTACCCATAACTGATGGATAACACCACAATGCACGACCCACATTTCCCAAGGAGGAGGGCCTCTGAGGAGGGGGCTGATAGGGATGAGGCTAAGGATGGTACCAACATAAGTATATATGCTGTGTGCATAACTAACAAAAAAAGGGAAATATTTTTGTACTGAAAGACAACCACAAAATAGATTTCTTCTCTTATTTTGAAATGTGCCCTACTTGTTTTCTCTCTTTTCTGGATTCTAGTTGTTAATATAGACATACAAAATCATTTACCTATTTGTATGACATAAAATGGGAAATTTGGCAGATTTAGAATAGGAAGAAGTTTAAAAGGAAGGAGAGAGAGAGATGAGGGCATGGACTGTTAGTGTAGTCAAAATATCTGATATGCTTGAAAGAAAATATGTTTCTGAAACTCATTACTCTGTATAATGAATATACCTAGAGAATTTGTCACCTAAAATATACCTGAAAGAAGGTTGGCTCTCAAAATGTATTTAGTTATACATAAGTCAATAGTCAAGAACTAAATTTTGAAAAACAATGGGGTTAACAAAATTGAGCGTGCATGTATATCTGCTTTAAAGCTTACTGATCTTTTTTTTCTGTTCTGACATTTTCATTCATGTATACAATGCATTCTGAGTTTATCTCCTTAATATCCCCATTCTCATGAATACCCATCTTCTTCCCCATTACCCCCTTTTGTTACTGATTTGTTTATTGCACATTGAGTTAAATTAGGGTGGCTTACATGATCATAGGTGGAAGATTATTTAACATGGAGTGGGTGACTTGCTAGTGAGTACACTATTGATGAACCTGACTTCCCTCTCCCAGGAACCATTAGCAACTCTTGGAGTTGTGCGGTCTCATGCATCTTTTCCACTTTTAGGGTGATGTATTGACAGCCTCAATCTTGTGCAGGAAATTATATATCCATGAGTGCAAAGGTCATGTTGTTTCCACAAGACAACATTTTGTAGCCCCTCTCCCTATTCATACTCTTACATTCTTCCCATCCCCTCTCCCAGGATGTTCCTTGAGCCTTGTAGTTCATAGCTTAGATGAACTGTTTGATGATGAGAACATACTGTTCACTTATTCTTGGCAAACTTGCCAGCAATGCATCTCTGAATTAACCACTGCCCGTGTCAAAGACACAAATAATCTATATTAATTCCCATAGATTAGTACTTTTTGAAGCCTCCACCAGTTTTATCCTTGTAGTTCTTTTCAAACCATTGCAAAAAATATACTCTGGGGCTGGAAAGATGGCTTAGCGGCTAAGTGCTTGCCTGTGAAGCCTAAGGACCCTGGTTCGAGGCTCGATTCCCCAGGACCCAACTTAGCCAGATGCACAAGGGGGCACACACAACTGGAGTTCGTTTGCAGTGACTGGAGGCCCTAGTGTGCCCATTCTCTCTCTCTCTCTCTCTCTCTCTCTCTCTCTCTGCCTATTTCTCTGTCTGTCGCTCTCAAATAAATAAATTTTAAAAAAAATAAACAAACAATGTACCCTGTATTTACCTGATTTAGTTGATGCTAAGCATTTATTAGTTGAGTGATAGCTCAGAGCAAGAGGGCTTGCCTACTAAGCAGATTCTCTAGATTATATGCAGCTTCTCAGACAGACACATATGTTATATGCTATGCAAATTCACAGAAGAAAACTTCTTCACTGAATGGTTTTGAGAAACAATTCTTAGTGAGTTTACACACAGGAGAGTACACATTGAGAGGAGGGATAAGTGGGTTGTCAGTGCTTTGCCTTGCTCAGCAGAAAATCTGCTCAGCATATTGAACATCTTTCCATTATAAAAGACTGACTCTAAGCATATGCTGCTTATCTCAAAAACCACCTACTTGAGAAAAGTTCATATATTCAATTATAATTATATATATATATATACACACATATATATATACATATATATATATATATATATATATGACTGTTTTAATTGTGTTTAATCATCTTTACCAAATATGATCATTATTTTCCTAAGCATTCCTTCATGCAGACGTAACTATCAAACTACTGAAGTGAAAAAAGAAGATATCTGAAAAAATGATTAAAGAGTTGTTTAACCTTACATGTTTTTCTACTAATGTTTGTACTTAAGATACAATGTGCTGTCAAACCAATAGAAAAAAAAAATGAAAAGGAGCTTGGCATGGTAGGGCACACATTTAATCCCAGCACTTGAGAGGATGAGGTAGGAGAATCTCTGTGAAGGGTGTGATTTTCAGGTCAGCCTAAGAGAAACCCTCCCCCAATAAAACATGAAATAGACAGGTACTAGACTTTAGTTTACTTGCGTAGTAGTTGTTAGCATCATGAAGGGCCTCTCTTACAAGGGAACTTCACAATACACTACATATTTGGATACTAAGACTTCTCCATACAATGCTATTATGAGAAAAATAATTTGAAAGAGTTGTCTTTAATGTACTCAAAATAAGTGTGGAATTTGTAACTTTCATAATTTATAGAATAAAATATAGAAAGCAACAAGCTTAATGTAAAATACCAAGAAGAATATAATGCGTACCAATAGAGAGTTTCTGATTAAACATAAATTAAATAGCTTTAAAACAGGATTATTCTTCTGGACATTCATAGATTTTTTTTATTATTTTGGGTTTTTGAGGTAAGCTCTCACTCTAGGCTTGGCTTACCTGGATTTCACTATGTATTTTCAGGGTGGCCTCAAACTCGCAATGATCCACCTATCTCTGCATCCTGAATGCTGGAATTAAAGTTGTGCACCACCACACCCAGCTCATAGTATATATATATATATATATATATATATATATATATATATATATATACACACACATAAACTACCTTTGAGGAATCAACAAGCATATGACTCTACAGGCAAGGGCCCCAAGTCCTGAATGGTTCCCTCTGGGACCCCAAAGCATTTGTCATGGAACTATCCTCTGAGATCTGACCCGCAGAATGCCTTCACATCAAAAACATATAGTGCTCTATAATTTATAAATGTCATCTTAACCATGGAGTGGAAAGGACTATTCAAAGACAGGTCACACACTTATACACCAAAAAATTAAGCTAAGTAATCTAGTATCTACAAAACATAATACAAATTTACAAATACAAAAATAGAGAATGGAAGTACCCAACACAGGTAGATAATGTTGTTCCTTGCAACCATGAGATATAAAACATCATTTATCAGTGCTGTGAATGGGATAATTCACAATGAGTTCCTTGAACAGTGAAGCCTTAAATGCCCTGAAAATAACACAGGTGATAGTCATGGCTCCCAAATGTCCACCACTGTATGAAGGTGCAATGTTAAGTTCTGTTGTCAATTTGATCTGATTAGGAATCCACAGACCTTCCTCTTCATTGAGTCTCTGAGATATCTTCAAGGAAGGATTGACAGAGAAGGAAATAATTCATCCAGAATGAGCCCTTCTCCCATAGTGGGTGGCCCTCCTGGAGGGGGGTGAGAGAGTGGGCTTTATTAAGGGAGCTCTGGGAGAAAAGAGACCCTTCCCCTGGCTGGCTGCTGGTGCTGTTTTTGGTGTGTGCTTTCACTTGTATGTGCATCTATCCTGCTCTGCTTGGCTTTCTCACACTAGAACCAAGTTTCCTCAGCCTTACAATGTAGACTGAAGGCCAGTGACTCAACAGAAAGCCCCCAGACCTTCAGTGCGGGATTGAGATTGTTGAAGGATCCAGCCACATGGAGAGAGCAGCTATTGAGTTCCATGACTTTCAAGCTTGCAGACTGCTAATGATGGACTGCTGTAAATTAACCCAATAAATTACCTTTTATACAATTCAGCCTATTGGTTCTGCTCCTCTAAAGAACCATGACTAATACAGAAGGTATGTCTCTATTACTGAAGTTACCATAATTGATGGGTTGATGACATAAAGATATCAAGCTGGAGAGAAGGAAGAAGCTTCCTTCCTGCTGGCTAGTTCTCACAGTGCTTGAAGGTTCTATGAAGTCTGGTGGCAAAGAGTCTAACATTACCACACAACTATGAATTCTGCATTCTAAAATAGGGGCACCCCAGCCAAGATCTCCTCCTGTGCAATAGTGAAATAAGGTATTGGATGATAATCAACAGCTCTATGAATAAATTTCCACAAGAACCGGGCGTGGTGGCGCACACCTTTAATCCCAGCACTCGGGAGGCAGAGGTAGGAGGATCGCTGTGAGTTCGAGGCCACCCTGAGACTTCATAGTGAATTCCAGGTCAGCCTGGGCTAGAGTGAAACCCTACCTCGAAAAACAAACAAAAAAAAAATTTCCACAGGAAGGAATTACATACCTGGTAGTGTAAGATCAATCCATTGCTGGGAAAATGTAGGCCATAGGGAAGACCCTCCTATTGCTATATTTATAAATGGTATGTCTAGCTGCTTCCTAATTATTTACCTCTATATGCACCAATCAGTTCTGTTTTCATCCTAAAATTTTGAAAAATCCAATGGGAGACAATCAATGCAGGTAATCATAACTAGTCAAATACTAAAAATAAGTGACTGATAAGTGTTGTTCCCTAAACAAAAATATATATATCATCACCTCTAGTGCTCAGGGGAAATTGAGGAAGATTTGACCAAAATTATGTAAGAACTTTAAATGGGGAGGAACTATGCGTAGCTATCATGAATTCATACCAGAAGTAGTCACCAGTACAGACCTGCACATGATGGTTCTGGTGAATATTTTACTATAGATGAGGGGCTTGGAAGACTCCTGACACCCCTAATAAAATAATGGCAATTACAGGAGGTCAGGGGAGGGGAGTCATTCTCTTCTGGGGCATAGCCACTAGTAAGAGAAACGTAGATGGAGTACAGTGAGAGTGAGGAAGGTAATGGAGAATAATGTGAACTGCATATGATCAAAATTTAATATCTTTGTAAGAATGTCAAAAACAAAAATTGAAACTTTATAGCTAAGAATACAAGTATCTATGATTTACAAAAATTCTCTAAATAGACAAAATTGCAATTCTATAGAATAAAAAGGAAAAAGCCATTCCTTTAAAAAGTTAGTTGCTTCCCATGACATTTAAATGCCTTTCTTCCTTATGAATTTCATTTTTTTCTCTTCTTTCCCCCTTTTTGTTCAATAGAGAATGAACCTCATCGATAGCTCTGAGAGGGAGCCAGAGCCAAAGGTAATGAACTTCTCTACCTGTGCTCTTGGCCCTTGCCTAGTGGTTCCTTTTGGTGGATGTTCCAACCAAGAGTGAGAGTAGCTTTCATTAAAGAGTGAACTCCGTTAACTTTTATGGGTAATTAAGTGCTTTGTAAATAGCCTGCATTGTTCTGGGGACCTCATGGGTCTCCTGGGCCAAATATGACTGTGTGGGGTAACCCAATTCTGCTCCTAAGATTCACTAGCCAGAGCTAATGGGGTTAGGATTAATCTTTCTCCAACTTCTATTGAGAAATTATGTCTGGACTGTACATGAGCACCCCTCCCACTCTTCACTGAGAATTATATCTTGCATACTTGTATCCAGAAGGAAGGTTCCTATTGCATTCATTCATGTTGTCTTTGAGTTTGTATAATTCCCTGCCCCACCCTCCCTTCTCCCTAACCTTCCAAGGTCCTCCCATTCTGGACATTCTTTCCCTCTACTTATTTGTCTGTATTGCCTACTCTCTTCCCTCCCTATTTCTAGTTCTTCCTCATATCATTCTAGTTCTACTTCCGTATTCCTAATACTTACCCCCATTTTCATTCAACTCCAGCTGACCAAGGTTCGGAGCAGTATATGAGAGAAAACATGCAGCATTTGTCTTTTCTATTTTATTTTATTTCATTGTTTGAGAGATAGAAAGAGGGAGAGAGACAGAGACAGAAAGAGTGAGAGAATGAGCACTCTAGAGCCTTCAGCCACTGCAACTGAACTCCAGACGCATGCACCACCTTGTGCACTGGCTCACATGGGTCCTCGGGAATCGAACCTGGGTCCTTTGGCTTTGCAGTCAAACATCTTACATGCTAAGCCATCTCTAAAGCCCAGAATTTTTCTTTCTCAGTCCATGTGACTTGGGTTAGAAAGATTTTTTTTCCCAAGTACATCCATTTTTCTGTGAACCTCATTATTTTATTTTTCCTTGCTTTGAGTGGAAGTACACTGTGTCTATGTACCACATATTCAGTATCCATTTGTGAGCTGATGGGCATCTAGGCTGACTCTACTTCCTTGCTGTCATCAATACAGCAGTGATAAACAAGGTTGAGCAATTTTCTGTGAAGTAAAGAGTGGGGTCTTTAGGGTAAATTCCCAGGAGTGGAATAGCTGGAAAAGATAATAGATCTATTTTAACCTTTTTCAGGAATCTCCATTCTGGTTTCCATAGTACTTGTACAAGTTTTCACTCCCACAAGCAGTGAATAAGGGTTCTTACTTCCCCACCAACACTTGTTTTAATTTGACATTTTGATGATTGCTATCCTGACTGGAGTGAGATCGAATCTCAAAGTCGTTTTAATTTGAATTTCCCTGTTGACTAAAGATGATGAACACCTTGTATTATCCATATGGATTTCTTCTATTGAAAATTCTCTGTTCAAGCCTCTGCCCCATTTTTTAAATTAGATTGCTTGAGTTTCTGTTACTTAGTATTTTTTAGCTCTTTTGTGGAATCCAAATATTAAATCTTTCTCTGTGGTAGCTTTCAAAGGTTTTCACCAATGCTGCAGGTTGTCTGTTGGCTGTGTTGATAGTTTTCTTGTTTGGACAATAGCTTTTTAGGTTCATGAGATTCCATTGGTTGAGAATGTATCTTGGAATGTTCTCCCTACTTTTTCTTATAATTATTTTAGAGTTTCAGGTTTATATTGAGGTCCTTGTGCACAGGTACCTGCAACACATGTGGGAATCACACAGATTCTCTGTGGCCATGCTCCAGTCATGATGTGTATGGGAATCATCAGATTCTCTGCTTGTGCACATATTCCAACCACGTGTAGGGATCAGGCAGATTATCTGCTTGCATGCATACACCATGTGAAGGAATAAGGCAGACTCCCTGCTTGCGCATGTGCCCCACCTATGCCTTGTGTGGGGGACAGTTCCTCCATTGTATGTTCCCCAAGGCTGCCACCATTGAGGGAGTTGGCAGATCCCTGCTTGCACAGGAGCCACAAAATCTTGTTTCATTCTTCTCCACATTGTTTTAGCATTGGTCCTATTCCACTATCTTAACCAGAAGTGGAATATAAATATGACTTAAAGTAAGAAGCAATGAGAACACAGGTAATGAGCTGAAAATAATGCCTGTTCCATGCTTTTAATTGTTACCATTTGCAAAGGTTTAATATTAGAAGAGATCCACAGTTTCAATCTGGAAAAGTTTTCACAATTATCCACATCTGAGAGGATTAAGGTTGTTTATACATTAAAAGTACCATATTTTTTAATAGCACTCTTATATGGCATTGTGGCTCTATTGCCCTGGTAGGCACTCCTGCTATGCCCCCCCCCCCACCGAGATCCATGGTGTATAGCAACTACAGATAATTCTTCTCAAATCTTTTCAAACATGAGTTTTTTTTTTTTTTTTTGCTACAAAATAGGGAATTGCTCTCAATGTGATGTTGGGCTTTTAAGATCCTTTGACAAATAAACTGAAGTATACTTAAAATTGGGAACATTGTTACTATTTTACAGAGGAGGAATGGATTGGACACAAAGAGATATGGAGTTATCCTTTTCTGTTTCTTACTCTACTAGATGCAGAAGCTTTTTCTTGGCCTTTTCCACACTTTCCATAAAACCTATCATAACAAATTTTTGAATGTCTGTCTTGCTTCTCGGAAAATGCATATTAACCTTGCCACAGTCTTCCAAGATTGAAGTAATCAAACACTCTTTGGAATCAGTTAGGGATTTGTAAGGACTAGAAGTAATGCAAATTTCCTCTTCTCTTATATCAGTAATCTCTTTCTTAATAGAAAGAATCCATTCATGAGCTATTTCACAATTTTCTGGATATCCAGTAATCACAAAATCCTCTGAGCTGCTCTCTGATGGAAAACAATTTATGGTGCTGCTTTTCACAGAGATTAGTTTGATATTTGAAACTCCTTTTCCAATTATCCTTCTGGGAACACATTTTAAGATAGGAAGAGTGATGGAATAGCTATTCTGTTTAATGTTTCTCAATAAACTTCTCAAATACTGTACACATTTATCTGACTCATGTTTTGGCCCTGTTAGTTGGACAATCTCACTATTCTCCTTGGAGTATGGGAAACTAAAATTAACATCAACAAATTTCTTACATAGTTCATGAATCCATTCACATTTTCCCCCAAAAAAATAGTTGTTAAATTTTGTGTTTGACGAATATAATTTAGATGTGCTCATGTGAAGAGTTAGCAGAGAGTTTCAGAAGTTCTCTTTCCAACATCCATAGATTCTCCCCTCAATTCTGATCAAGTTATTCATTTCTCCTTCAGTGGAGATTAAGATATAAATATGGAGCCTGTCTGATATTCTGCTCAGATTGGCACCATTATTTCTTATTAGGTACTTGTGCAATTTTACAGTCACTATTTATCTAGGCATAATCAAGTTTTCTCATGAGGTACTTGACAGTGAACTGAAACGGTTCTTGAGCATCATTTGCATCTTCTAGTGGTGCTTTTAGGACAATGTTATCTGTATCTGTAAAGTGTAAATGAACCATTGCCACATCATCAGTCACCTCATGTATGTATTGATGCTTACTACTAATAATATATTTGTACACCCAGGAAACAGCATAGATGGAGGAAATAATGGAATGTTATTTTTTATTCCAGTGCTTCACTATATGCCTCCACTGCCCTGATAGAATCACAGTCATGTGTCTCTGAATTTGATGTGCCTCTTGAGGTGGGGTCTCTATTATGAATTCACTTAGTTCTAGGATTTCATTCTGGGAATTTCTCTTGAGACCAATGAAACAATTACAAGGGAAATTCCTAACCACATCTGATGGTTAAATTTTATTTTGGGAGTTCTCAAACATCTCTGTTTCACAACAATGACTGGATCAACATTGATGGTACCTCCAAAAAACTCTGTGGCATTCTTATTGACAGAGGACAGTGAAATAAAGAGGTGTACATTGGTGTCATGGTTTGATACAGGTGTTGCCCATAACCTACGTGTTTTGAATGCTAGCTTCCAAGCTGATGGAGATTTGGAAATTAATGCCTCTTGGAGGCTATATATTGTGGGGGGCAGGCTTATGGGTGTGATAGCCAGTTTAACTTTTCCAGTGTGCTGTTGATTATGTCCATCTGATGTTGGCCAGGAGGTGATGTCCACACTCTTCTCATGCTGTAGTTTTCCCCTGACATGATGGTGTTTCTCCTAAAGTCTATAAGCCAAAATAAACCACAAGCTGCTCTTGGTCACGTGTTTTCTGCCAGTAATGTGAACCTGAATGGAACAGTAAAGTTGGTACCAAAAGTGGGATTATGGCAGCTAGACACCTGCCTATGTAGATTTGGCCCATTGGAGCTGGTTTTCTAAAATAATGTGGATGAATTTTCAACCTTGGCCTAAGAGATACCCTGCAGTGCTGTAAGTACAGTTTCATGGATCAAGCTGCTCAGAGCTGAAAGAACTGAATGCAGTAAGAACTATAGACTGTGAGTTTTGGCTTATGAGGGTGAGAAATAGCTTTGTGTGGACTGGACTAGAAGCAGTATGTGTGAGAGGCTTGCTGTTATGCCCAGTTCCTGAGATCTTGTGCAGGGCTGCTTTATATAGAAACACACTGAGTGAGCAGAGGGATATGGCACAGAAAAAATGAAATTGTTCTGCCAAAACTGCTGCGTGTTCAGCTGCAATTGTGTGAGATTACAACCATTGAGATTGGGCCAGCTGGCCTTCATTAGGACCAAGGAAACAAATGCAGTATTTTGAAGGTGGCTGAATGCTGAAGGAGTGCCCTGTTCTTCAAACTCTCCTTTATTCCACCTCTGAATTAACAAATTAGCGAACCATCTGGTATTGTGGAATATGAAAATTGGAGAAGAGTGGGTCATTGAGTTTGCAACCCTGCTTGCTATGAAAGTAGTATAAATGTTACCCTAGGTTTAGGAGGAAATAACTGAAGGCTTTTGAAGTGGAGAGAAATATCCCATGAATTACTCTTTTGGAAGACAACAGTTGGAGTTGGCTGTTGGCTGGCCTGGAAAAATATGCAGAGTGATAAGAGCAGAAGCCTGAACATAAGTTACAGCCCAGTAGCCTAGGATGGCTACTAAAACCAGGACAATGGCTTTGGTGAGAGGAGGACAGAATGTGAGGTAGAGTGATTGCATGTAGAGGGTCATAACAATTGGTTTGGATGTGTCTGTAGAGTAGTTAGGACAGTGGAGCTATACTTAATGAGGAGGGAAAGGCACAGATGGGCAAGTATTTGGGGGAGGGAAACCAGAGCTCAGATTTGGACAGTTTTCTTTGGAAGTTTCTATTAGTCAACCACATAAACATACTGAGTAGCCTGTGGCTCAGAAGCCTGTGGAGGTTAGGTAGGATCACAGCTGGGGAAGCCTTTAGCTAGAGAAAGAAGATAGGGCTGTGAGTAATTCAGGTAACCGGGGAAGATGGGTGGACAAAGAACAGTCCCCTGTTTGCAGTTTTAAGTTAGTCATAATTTAAGGTGAGGTGAATGCCATGGATACTGGAATTTTCTTTGCCTTCTTGTGGATCTTCATACTTCCTTTCCTTTCAGCGCAGGATGAGCAGAGGATAAGCTCACCAGTCTGTCTCCAGTGGCTGGAGCAGAGCAGGTAGATGGAGGGCAGAGGTTTAGTCAACACCTTGAGAGGTTGAAGTCCTTTGGTCAGTGAGACTACCCAGGCAGGTCCAGAGCTTTCCTCCAATTCTTCAGTCTCCAAACCCCTTCTTTACTTTGGGAAGTGACTACAATATGAGTCTGACGGGAAGGTGCTGGTTTAAGGTCTCAGCTCAGATACAATTCTTCCACCTCTTTTAGCAAAGAGTGCATTGTGACCAGTGTATTTGTATGCTAGATTGACCTCGAGCCTGCATAAGTGAAAACCTGCAAGGACACCAGCCACGTCAACCACTCGTACTCTCATCACTTCATCCTAGGCCAGCTTTGCAAATTTTTGTTGGCTCACATTTCACTCCCCAGGAGTATCTGGGAAATTGATGTAATTGATTATCCAGACATTTGCTTGAAAAATCATTCCGCATTGTTTCTTTTACATTCCTAACTCTTTAATCCCATGACTCACTCACACAATAAAAGACCTGCTAGATGAAATTTGCCCCTACCCAGCCTTCTTCGTATATTGGAGAGGTTCTGTTTGTGGTTGGCCACAGGATTTGTTCTCCCTGCAAATATACTCTGCCAAGAAATTCTTTTTTCTATATGTAGTAGTATTTTTTTAACACAGAATCTTACTTATGTCATTCAGGCTAGCTTAGAAATCATGGGTATACTCCTTCCTACAGCTTCTTCGTTCAGGGAGTGAGCCACCATAGCCACCCACTCTCTATTGAGTTTTTCAATTGGGAAAGAGGGGCTAGTATGGCTGAAAAAAATCTCTGACTAGAATTTCACTTGATAAATAATAGTGTGGGGGCTGGAGGCATGGCTTAGTGGTTAAGGAATTTGCCTGCAAAGCCAAAGGACCCAGGTTGGATTCCTCAGGACCCATGTTAGCCAGATGCACAAGGGGATGCACACATCAGGAGGTTGTTTGCAGTGGCTGGAGGACTTGGCGTGCCCATTCTCTCTCTCTCTCTCTCCCCCCCTTCCTCTGTCAGATAAACAAATAATAATTTTAAAAAATAATAATATTTTGGCTGGTGAATTTTCTTTCAAAACACAGGGTGGCTTCTTGTTTGCATATAGCCTGGGAAAACTAGAACAAGAGCAACAGTAGTAACCTGAACATCAGTGCCCTGCTATATAGGTAAATGGGCTCTTTGTATGGTTATGTGCAAATAATAACCAGCTCACTCATGAGGTAATGTATTCTAATATAGTAATCCTCCTGTTTGAGTCTTTTCAGTTCTCATGCCCTACTGATAATGCCTTTTCCCCATCTCCACAATGTCTCAGGCCTAGGAGAACTCAGTAGTCAGCAGGCCATGAATTTGGGAGAAATTCAGGACTAGCCTATTGATGTGTTCTGTACTGGCCACTATATCTTCTTGTCTATATGGCACTGGGAAGACAATGACTATTTGTTTCAGGACAATTGCACCACCCTCTTATTTGGTAGCCTCAACTGATGATATATGAGTATCTGGTGATCCACATTGCTGTAAGAATGCTACCTCTAAATCATAGGTCTTAGTATGTAATTTCCTGGCCTGCTCTTGCATATGGGATGATGGATGAAATTCTTTTTGTGAAATTATTGCTGTGATATCTTACTGTTGGACCATGCCCCAGTTTTTGAGAGCAAGGAATTCCAGGAGCAATGCTTGTCCATCTAGTCTTTACTATTTTACCAACACAGTCCCCGGCATGCTGAGTTCCCAAAATGCATCCTGCTTTTGCTTACTGCACAACCTTTGGACATATCAGTTCCTTGCAATGACCTGGTTGTTGCTTACTCTCTAAACTCATAAAGATGACAGATTTCATCCCCACCAGCAAAAACCCAGTTTTCCAAGACCAGGGAAGAGAATCAAATCAAACTTTTTATGTCCTGGTGGGAGGATATTGAAGTAATCATTCATGTCAAAGAGGAAACAGCTGTGTATGAGGTAGAGAAAACCAGCCAGAGGTCAGGAACTGCTGTGTGATCCTAGAGAAGGTTCTGTGAGAAGAATTATGACTCATCTATCTGCTGGGTAGTCCGTGTTGATAGTGCTTTTGTCTACTTCACTTCTCTGTTTTTGGCTGCACAGAAAGAGTTTTCTAGGTAACAACACAGGTTTCCAGAAGCTCTTTGGACAAGCTCATTCTCACAACTGTGTATAGCCTCAGGACAACCACCCACAATGTCTTATAGGGCCAGCTAATGAAAAAGGTGAAAGCATTTCATAAGAAAGTTTATTTCATCCGTACTTCCATGCCTCATTCCTTCTTTTCTTCCCTTTAATTCCCTTTATTCTTTTGTTCTTCTTTGATTTATTTTGCTGTGTTTGGGATGGAACTAAGTGTCTTACTCATGCTAGACAAATGCTCTATAATTATTGAAAACACAAGCCTTAGGAAGATTTTTTGTTTTTCTTTCTGACCATGACCTGAGGCAGATTTACAGATACCACTCTCTATTGCAGATTTTTCCTCTCCCTATCTCTCTCTCTCTTTCCCTTCCTCCCTCCCCTTCCTTCCTTCTTTCCTTCCTTACACTAAAAATGTTTGTTCCCCTTTGGTATATACTCTCATTTTTATCTCTTTTGTAATGTACTCACATGAGTTTGAATTATTTATAAAATTATTTCCTAATTGGTTTCAAGTCAACTTTTCCCTGGCAAGAAAAAAAAAAAAACCTGCATTTTGTGGGAGTGTTCCTGCCAAGGTTGCAGGTCCATCTCTTCCTGCCCATTAGAGAGCTGAGAATAGAACTTGAAAGATGCAAACTTACACAATTAGAATGTACAGGTCACATGACAGGGCAAGATAGCTCTGGAAAAGTAAGAGTGCAAACGAGTTTGTTTCTTAGGTTAGAGGGACAGAAAACTGATCAAAAGCATGTGACATAAGAAGAAATCTAATACCATTGTTCATTGCCATAATGGAAAAAAATGTCTGCTCCCCAGCTTTGAAACAACGTAATACTATGTCCCTTCTGGAACTCCATTCCTTATATAGGGAACATCCTAGGGAAAGTGGTCTTCCCTCCTCTCCCTTGCCCTCCTGGACCATTTCCCCTTCTTTTATAGTATCATAATTGAGCAGATGGTTTAAACCCATTTAAACTGGTTATGGTTTTATATGTTTTAAACTGATAAGGGCCTTTATTTTTTAAATTGCAAGTTTATTGATATACTGCTACTTACTCATTTTTTTTTCTGAGAGAGAGAGAGAGAGATAGAGGGAGGGAGAGAGAATTGGTTTTGCTGTGCTTCAGCTACTGCAATTGAACTTCAGCTACTTTCCCCACCTAGTGGGTATGTGCCACCTTGCATTTGCCTCACCTTCATGTGCCTGGCTAATGTGAGATCTGGAAAGATATGGAACATAGGTCCTTAGCTTTCACAGGCAAGGTCCTTAGGCTTTGGACAAAAGCACCTTAACTGCTAGGCCATCTCTCTAGCTCTACTTACTCAATTTTAATTCATAACTGTATGAAGGTAAATAAAACATACAAAATGGAGATTTTTTTCCACATCACAGTAAACCAGAAATTTTGCCTTAGGAGAAATTAAAAGAAATGGAGTTTATTTATAAGTTATGAAGGAATAAAGTTTATTTAAAGTGTCAAAAAACAAGATTAAAACATCTAGTCTTTTTTAATTTTTAACTAACTTTGAATTGATATTTACTAGCTCTGAGAATAAGTAGCTCTGTTCTCCAATCTCATTGGCAAGTCTCCAGTGCCTGTCTTTGCTTGCCCTCTGGTGGACACAATGTTGAACAGAAAATTCCATATAGGCTCCCTAGTAAAAGCAGCAGCAACATGAGGAATGGTGAGCCCTTCCATGTATCTAGTGACCTCCATATGCCTTACCTCTTACCTTCCTGATAATTCTGTAGTGTAATTACTACTAGCAAAGTTTAAACATCAATGAATAATTCTGACATACGGAACCAATCTGTCCATAAACTCACTCTACAAGGAAGATGGATTTTCTCAGTGAAACATCAGTGCTCAGCCATTCATTTTATCCCAAGTATCAAGAAGTGTTGTGCTGGGCGTGGTGGCACACGCCTTTAATCCCAGCACTCGGGAGGCAGAGGTGGGAGGATCGCTGTGACTTCGTGGCCACCCTGAGACTACATAGTTAATTCCAGTTCAGCCTGGACCAGAGTAAGACCCTACCTCGAAAAACCAAAACAACAACCAACAACAACAACAACAAAAAAAAAGTGTTGTGATCATTGACGTTCATCAGATTTTAGTGTCATTTGATTTGGTTTATTTTGAGAAAGTCGTGTTATGTATTTTTGGATGGACTTAAATTTGAGATCCTTCCTCCCTCAACCTCTCCAGTGCTGGGTTTACATCTGTGTGCCACCAGAGCTATTTTATTTTCTGTACTGTGTATTATAAAAGCTACAGAACTTTCACATTTCCAAAAGATGAATACATGCTATGTAATTTAAGGACACATAACCTAGGTGTCCTCCAGCTTTGTGAAGCAACGTTTTTAAAGTATCTCCAATGTTGCTGAACTGTTGTACACATTGCTCCACATACCGCTGGAATGGAGTGGCACCCCTGTCCTCAGCACCACTCCAGCTCACTCACCCCATCATGAACATGATGTTTCTTTGACCACCACCCTGGTAGACATACCAACACCAGCCCAGCATTCAAAAAAAAAAAGGCTGTGCTGTACAAACTTTTTGTGAAGAAATGCAAACAAACGTCTATTAACCTTAGATAAAGCTCTGAGGACAAAAACAATAAATTATTTTACTCAAATGAAGCACTGTGAACTAAGGAGCTTAATTGGAGTTACTTAGAGGATCACAGAAAATTTATGGGGGGCTGGCCTGATGAATAAAGAGTCTCTTTAAAATATTTTATTTTTGTTTATTTATTTGAGAGAGAGAGAGAGAGATTGGAGGGGGACAGATAGATCAGGAGAGAAAGAATGGACATTACAGGGCCTCCAGCCACTGAAAACCAACTCCAGGTGCAAGTGCCACCATGTGCATCTGGCTTATGTGGGAAATGGCGAATTTAACCTGGGTCTGTAGGCTTTACAGACAAGCTCCTAAATGGCTAAGCCATCTCTCCAGCCCCAAAATGTATCTCTTATTCCCATACAATTCTGAATGTATACCCCAGGGGAAGTGTGTAGTTTTATGAACGCCTCCCCAGGGTAAACTTTAACTACCTATAAGTCCTTGGGGAAGGGCATGGCATTGTGAGTCCCTCTCCCCTCCCTCATGAAATGTAATGGGCCCAATCATGGGCAGATATCTTCTGCATAGTCACAGCTGTTTAAAATTCAATAGGGCAACACCTATGCCATGCCCTCAGGACAGTGGTCCATGACAGGCTGACAGTCATGGAAATGGCTGAGCTCAATACATGGGACACTTAAAATATTACTTATTACCTAAGGCTTGCCCATATTTTTCCTCATGGAAAGTTGCTCACTGGTTGTATCCACCCTGGGAGTTTTTGGGACATGCTTTGTAAGCAGTGGGTGCCTGTGAGGAGATGTGCTATCCCTGATATATGCCTGGTGAGCACTTAGGCCCCTCAGGAAGCCACAGGACCACGTTTATGTCCTTGTGGCCACTGGATAAGTGCATCAGAAAAAACAAGCTTAGCACATCAGTTGACAAGGTGCCCATTCCTAGGCAGGAGAGGGCCTACATTTTGTTAGAAGGAGTTCTTTCTTGGGAGGAATCCAGCACCTCTCTCTTGGGGTATCTCACCCCTCATTGTCAGATACCCTATCAGCATTTTTGTCAGGCCTCCTAGAAAGGGAATCAAAAGCAAACATCTTAATAGTTTTAGCAAATATCTCTGAAATTTCTGGAATTAGCATACTTATACACAGTAGCAGAGCCAGAAGCACACCAAGCATGGGGGAGGGAAGAAAAAACACATTCACTACAAGAAGTCTCCCATGTGTTCACAATGAAACCCAGAGCAGCTTGGGAGCCATCCCCTACCATTTGAGGTCATGGGCTCAATACTTCCCAGTACCTTTAGTCTACCTGGATCCACCAGGCAAGGATACTAAGGAGGAAGAGTCACCAGAGATTTCCACTGGGGTGGGCAGGAGTCTGTGTGCAACTATGGCCTAGGTATCCAGAGTGGAAGGACCCACCAACCAACAGGGAGAAGGAGAGAAGGAGGTTCAGGGAGCACAAAACAGCTGCCACAGGAACTCTGGATGGTTCTTATTGGAAGCACGATACAGCACACTGCCTCTGAGTTGTTGAGAACTGCCACAGACAACTTCCTCCCCAGCCTATAGCATCCATCTGGGACTGGCCTGGGGATCCCATTGCTGTCTGTAGAGCCCCACTGCCTGTGCTGAGCACCCTGCTGCTGCTGCTGCTGCTGCTGATGATGATGATGATGATGAATACCATTCTTCTGCTTATTCAAAAAAGTGGCCTCCTCATTATAAAAAATAACTTTGTCCTTCCTGTGAGTATTGGCACCTACATCTAACACATGGATATTCCATTCTTGATCTGAGAACATTTCAGAGAAGAACCCACAGACTTGCTCACCAGGGCCATTAGACAGAGAAACTAGCCAGTACAATGAAAATGACAAAGTTTTGAGTGGCTGAGTGGACTCAGCCAGGCCCTATTCTTGGGATCCAGATTTATGGAAATGTTGAGTACAAAATGCTTCCTCTAGACACCTAAGCACATCTCCTCCTGAAAGAAGAGATGAACCTTCTGTGTTCATTTAGAGTCTTGTACTGTGTACTATATATGCATCTTTAAAGGGGTTCTATAATGTTTTCATACTTTTACTGTTAAAAGAGCTTAATAATTGCCATTCCTTGGACCCAAGAGGCCCCATGAATGAGCCATAATTCTCAGACCATGTTTTATGATGTTCTTTGACCCTAATGGAGATTTTAAGCTGGGACTGGGAAACAGCTCCATTTAGCATTGATCCCACTTCCCAGCCTGGTTTACTGCACCACCATGAGTAGGGAATACCAAGCTGATGACATGCCATATCCTGGGAACTGAGTAGCCAAGCTTCCCAGGGTCCAGTCCAGACCTGCCTGGAGTCTGAACACACAAAGATGAGCCTGCTCAGTTTCCACTGTACCCAGTCTAAATGCTGACATTATTTCTGATGAACAACACAAGATGTGGTTGCAAGATACTGAGAGATCATATTGGAAGTGAGATTGAAGATAGCATCCTGCAAATTGGCTTACATAATGCTTCAAAGTGCTATGTGAACTGCTGGTGTATAATGGTCACTAATAGCATAAAAAAGAGTGGATCCTACAAGTTACAAAATCAACCAACCAGACAAGATGTACACACTGCTGCAATAGTGGCACATAAGTAATGGGGGTAAGCATCTTCTTTCTGGTTCGGTATAATGTCCTGTCAGTATGTGATGGCAGGGAGGAGTGGGTATGCTTAAATCACACAGAGAACAATGTCAGAAGCCTATAGCTTGGAAAGCCATAGGCCGTAGAGGGAAGCTCCCATTGTTCTTTGGATAAAAGCTGAGTGTATTCCCATCCAAATATCTTCTAAATGTCTGTGTTTCTCCCTTTTGATCCATGCTGCTCTCTCTTCATTATACAGCTTTTTACAGATGGCAACAAATATTGGAGAGATGTAAGACAATAAGAAAGTAAAGCTGATGGCCTAGGAGGAGATGAGTCAGCTCTATCATATCTTCCAAGGCCCAGGAAAACATTACAGAGGAAGTAACAGATTAAATATGAGTGTTGATCTCTCTGCTAGCTTGGAAATCTCCAGAGAGATAGCGATAGACAATGAGGAGATTGTAAACTCCTCAAAGCAGAAAATCAGAGACTACTGAAAGCTCAACACTCGCTTGCAACACGACTTTCTAGGCTCAGAGAAGATTTCAGAAGAAGGGGCAGAAATAATATAAGAGCCTCATGGTGCAAAGGGTAATGTCCACCCACAGAGATGTCTGCTACTTTCATGAACCCACAGTGAACACCGATAACTCTACTGAGGACGGTCCTCAGTGGAAGGGTCTGGGGTAAAGAGAATATAAGAGTAAAAACCTATAGTAAGGTAATCATTATGTAATATGTTCATACAGTAAAGTCCTTAAGATTTTAGAAGACATAAGTGCAAAGAGAGGATTGAACTGTGCAGGTTTGGCTCATGATGTTTTGTTCCTGTGTTCTGAGAACTGGAGCAGAGTTGAATGGAGAAGAAATGGAATGCTGTGTTTGGCAGTTTAAAATACAGAACAGAAGGATGTGAAAGATATACAATTTCAAGCAGAAGGAAGAATGGAATGGTTTTATGCCCCATCAAATATGATTATTTCAGGATCTACTGCCATTAAAGACAAGCTAATTTCTTAGCATTAAGACAATAGGAAAGATGTCTTGAATATAAGACCCCAGCCATTTTTCAGTTTCTCTTTTAGAAAGAATTCAAAATTTTTAAAAGGAGGGAGACTGAAGGAAGAATATTGAAGGAGTGCCCTTCTCCACAAGGTTGAAACTCATCTCACCTGGATTTACAAATTTGGCAGCCCACATATAATGGACTTGGAAGTATGACAAATGCAGGCAACGGGGTCATGAAGTGCAACCATGGTTCCTGGTGCTGTTGAGTTGTGGCAATGTGAGACAGGGTCAAAATTCCTGGATGGAGTTCATGTGTAGTGATAGCATAGAATTGTGAAGATGAAGTGTGGGTTCCAATAGTGAGCATTTTGGAGATGCAAGTACTATATAATTGTGTACTATGTATCTACCATGGAAAGCAGCTGGATCTCATTCAATCAGATTATGCCCAGAAGGAATTCACCACAAGCAGGCAGGGCAGAATTCCCAAAGCTTTCTGGAGCCCAGAGCACTTCATCTCACATCCCAGGTGCCAGACATGGAGCTTAAGTATTTAATATTTTCCTCCTTGCTTTCGGTCTTGTGGTGGTCCACTCTTTCTTGATATGCTTTCTTTTCAGACTTTATGTGACTTACAATTCAGGTCTTGTTCTGTGTCTCAAATGAGACTTTGGAGTCTGGAACACTGTTGGAACTGGTACAGACCAAATATATGAGATGGCTGTGAATTTATGTCAGTCAGGGATAGAATGTGGTAGCTTGAATATAAAATGTCTTCTCTAGCTACATGTTTTTATGATTAAACCCACTTCATAATTCCCAGTTTGTGAAGCCTTTGGGACATGGAAACTTTGGGCCATGTAACCTTCCTAGAGGAGGTGTGTCAGTGGGACAGGCCTTGAGATTTTTTAGTCTGTCTGATTTGCCAATGCTAGCTCACTCAGACTTGTGTCTCCCAGATACTTTGACAAGATGTGACTATCCAGCTGTCTGCTCTGCCATGCTTTTCTTGCCATGATCAAACTTCCCCTTTAAAATGTAAGGTGGATAAACTATTTCCTTAGGCTGCTCCTGTTTAGGTGTATTATTTCAGGAATAAGATGGTAATTGCTATTTAGACTACTACGGAGAAGTCATACAAAATACATAACCAAGGGATCACTGTGCTCGCATATACACAGGTGACATACACACTCAAGTTGAGATTTATGCAAGTAGTCCTCAACTTCTGCTTAGCACAAACTCACAAGGTCTGTCAGGAGGATCAGGTTATAGGTCGGCTTAAGTATTTGTGGTATGCACTTTCCTCTATGGCAGTGTTTCTCAATGGAATTCCATTACTACTCTGCTAGAGAACCTTGTATGTGTTAATTTCTCACTCCTGGGGCAAATTACCCTACTGAAAGCATCATAGGCATAGAAATGGTTTATTTCAGCATATAGTTTTGAGAAGTGTTTATCATGAAGATTAAAACATTTTAAACAAACATTAAGGAGAAGGGAAAAAGAGGGTAATTGGGAAGAGTAGGTTCAAAGTGAATTGTATACATGAACAAAAATGTAAAAAAAAATGTAAAAGTGAGCAAATGATTTATTTCACTGCATTTAACTTTTACAATGTTTCATATATTAATACATAATTTACATGTGTATTTAAAAGTAAGGGAATTATAGTTAAAAACAGCAGTCAAACATTTCATAGTACAACCTTCCCCATCTGTGAGAGTTTGATTGTGTGTTTTCCCATAGACTCAGACGTTGTACTAAAGCTTGTAACTGGAATTCCCAGCTTCCTTGTTGGAAGAGGTGTGTTTGAGGTAGGTCTGAATTCCAGCCCAAAGATGTAAGAGAGTAGTCTGAGCTCTACCTGATTCCCTGCTGTTTTTGCTTCCTTTTTGTATTGCTTGGTATTGTCTCTTCCTCTCTTCTTGGATCTGTGAAAGAGAGCCAGCTTCTTCTGTCATTGATGGAAGTTCCACTGATATGTAAAATGATATAGCGTCCTTCCTCCCATAAATTGTGTCTAGTTTGGAAAGTGATCTCAGCAATATGAAGCTGACTATATCATCTTAAGAAAAAGAAAAAAAGTGCTGCTATTTCTTTTTGTTTATGGCAGTTTTTTAGAAAACCCAGAAAAAAAGGAAAATTATCTCCTGATATGAGGATGACATCTAGCAGTGAAACTATAGCCTCTGACCATAAATGGTGATTTATACTTAAATAATAGTTGTTAAAATAATTATAAGTTCATAAATGTGTCAATTTTGAAAATTAAGTTTGTGACTTTAGAATAAAATTTATTCTGTTTCATCTCAGCATTGAACAAATTTTAAAAACATTATAACATTCATATACCTATAATCTATTTTTACAATTAATATTACATTCTGCTTTTTATAACAACATGATATACTATAAAGTTCTACATATACTCCTAAATTGCTTTATATATCATTGGTGTTATGCTTGTTTATATTTTATAATGTAAAATTGCCCATAAAATGAATTCTCTAATCTTTACTATGTAATCTGAATTTAGGGAAATGAAGATAGGTATAACTCGGAACACTGTCAAAATGTAAATAACATTGCACTATAAAGTTTCTGAATACCTCATTCATGACAATCTTCATAAGCATGGTCACAGGTGAAATTTTATTCTATTTTTTCTTCCTTTGATTCTTTTTGCATGGTCTGCAATTTGATATAGGTTGCCTCTCATAACATATATTCTTTTGACACTCATTCATAGTATTTTGAGTTACTTTTTCTTGCTGATTAGTATTCTGCTATATGATAGTACCACAGTTTAGTTAGTCTTTTATTTGTATATGATATATGTATAGCTGAGTTCTTTCTATTCTTGATTGTTTTGACTAAAGTTACTGCAAAGATTTTCTATATGTGTGTGGTGTCAAGGATCAAATTCAAACTCTGGGCCTTCCATATACTATATAAGTGTCCTACCATGAGCTACATCTCATACCAACTGTGAATATTTTTTATGCGCAGTTAATGTGACGATGGTTTCATTTCAGGGTGAATTGCACTGTAATAGTACAGATGGATGTAATTTTATGAAAATACTTCAAGATATTGGAAAGTATTTCCACAAGTGTTTGTATAATTCTGTTTTCAAACAAGAAGCTGCATATTTTAACAACAGCACATGAACAAATTTAAAATAGAGGAATGGGGACATACCCTTCCATCTAACACATCAATACCTAGAGAAACACAAAAGTAACAAAATTAAGGATTTTATTTTTTGTTGTTAATAAGGGTTACCGCAAGAGCCTTGCATATGCCAGATAAGCACTCTAACTTGTGCTATGTCTCCAGCAATTATTTATTTTTTAAAAGATTTTATTTATTTATTTATTAGAGACAAAGAGAGGGAGGGAGAGAGAGAGAGAGAGAGAGAGAGAGAGAGAGAGAATGGGTGTGCCAGTGCCTCTATCCACTGCCAATGAACTCCAGATGCATGCACTCACTTGTGCATCTGGCTAATGTGGGACCTGGAGAATCAAACAATGGTCCTTAGGCATTGCAGGCATGCGTTTTAACAGCTAAGCCATTTCTCCTGCCCCCATGCAAATTTTTAACTTTCTGTTTTAAGATAGGGTATTCCTAAATTGCCTGGCCTGCCCTTGAACTCATTTCCTAACCCAGGCCTGCACCATCAGATCTGACTAATTGCTCAACTTCTAGATAAATAAATAGAACAATTGCACAGCTCTTCCAATGAAAACAAACATAAAATTTCCAATGTTATATCCTTGCAGATGTGCCTAACAGACATTTTTTTATTAATTTATTTATTTATGAGCAACAGACAGAGCGAGAAACAGGCAGAGAGAGAGAACACAGAGAGAATGGACGCGCCAGGGCCTCCGGCCACTGCAAATGAACTCCAGACGCGTGCGCCCCCTTGTGCATCTGGCTAACGTGGGTCCTGGGGAGTTGAGCCTTGAACCGGGGTCCTTAGGCTTCACAGGCAAGCGCTTAACCACTAAGCCATCTCTCTCCAGCCCCCTAACAGACATTTAAGTAACAGTTACCAGTGAGAAAACAGAAGAGACCTATTATGGGGATGGAATGCTGAGAAATGTATGACTAAGATAGTATTGCTGTTCAGTAGGGAGCTATGACAATATTGCCCATATATAAAAATGAAACAAGGGCTGGAGAGATGGCTCAGTGGTTAAGGTGCTTACTTGTGAAGCATAAGGACCCATGTTCGACTCTCCAGGTCCCACATAAGCTAGACTCAAGGAGACATGTGCCTAGATTTTGAATACAGTGGCTGGTGGCCTTAGTGTGCCAATTCTTTCTCTCTCTTTCTCTCTCTCTCTCTCTCCCTTTCTCCTCCTCTCTGTCTCACTCTCTTATTCTTGAACCCTCTCTCACATAAAAAAGGGCAGTCTGTTGGGCTTCTCTCAATAAATGAAACAAGACCTAGTCCCAGAGCACACACACATAGACACACACAATTAGTTCTAGATCAATTAAACTTATATGTAAAAATAGAATTTGACAATTTTTAGAGAAAATGCATGCATCTATTTGTGACTGTGAATTGGGAAGTATTTCTTAAATACAAAATGTTTAGCCATAATAGAAATGATTAATGAGTTTAACTTTATTAACAACAAGGACCATTGGGCAGGAGAGATAGATTAGCAGTTAAGGTACTTGCCTGTGAAGCCTGATGACTCAGGTTTGATTCCCTAGTAACCACATAAATCAAATGCTCAAGGTGGCACATGTATCTGGAGTTCATTTGCAGTTGCTTGAGGCCCTGGCATACCCATTCTCTCTCTCTCTCTCTCTCTCTCTCTCTCTCTCTCTCTCTCTCTCTATATATATATATATATATATATATATATATATATATATATATACCTCTCTCCCACTCAAATAAATAAATATATGAAATATTATTTTTGAAAAAGATTAAGACTGGGCATGGTGGCGCACACCTTTAATCATAGCACTCAAGAGGCAGAGGTTGGAGAATCACCATGAGTTCAAGACCAGTCTGAGACTATATATATAATGAATTCCAGGTTCCAGGTCTGCCTGGGTTACAGCAAGAATCTACCTCTAACCCCCCCCCAAAAAAAAATAAAAAAAGAAAGAAAAGAAAAAAAATAAGAAGAAACCTGGTTTATCAAAAACCCTGGATGAGCAAGCCACAACGTGACCACCTTTAATTCTAGCAGCAGAGACTGAAGGAGAAGCATAAAATGTTACATGTCTACTGAGCCACAGGGGGAGACTCTGTCACTAAAAGAGAGTCCAGTTTTGATGGTTTGAGTCAGATGTTCTTCATAAACTCATGTAATTTGTGTGCTTAATCCCAAGATCATAAAAATTTGAGAGATGGAGCATTACTGGAGGAGGTGTGTTGTTGGGGAGGGATTAAGGGTGCTATAGGCATCTCTACATTGTCATAACTCAGGTTACACTCCTGCCATTTTGCACCTACTGTGGCATAGGTGACGTCCACCCTCTGCTTATCCTATGCTTTAATCTGACATGAACCTCTATTGGGCTGGAGAGATGGATTAGCAGTTAAATGCTTGCCTGTGAAGCCTAAGGACTCCGGTTCAAGACTCGATTCCCCAGGACCTGCGTAAGCCATATGCACAAGGCGGTGCATGTGTCTGGAGTTTGTTTGCAGTGGTTGGAGGCCCTGGCATGCCCATTTTCTATCTCTCTCTCTCTATATCTGCTTCTTTCTTTCTCTGTCTGTCACTTGCAAATAAATAAAGAAATATAAACAAAATTTAAAAAATAAAATAAAATTTCAGACTGGAGGTATTGCCCATTCAGCTGCAATTGGTTTAGAGAGAATCACCCTTGAGATTTGACTAGCTTTTCTGAATTGGGACAGTAAAAGGATTTTTGATTCCTTTGAATGTAAGGGGCTGAGGTTTCCTGTTCTTCAAAGTCAGCTTTGTTACATTATGGCTTAACAAATTTGGTAGCCTACCTGGTACTATGGGAGTATAACAAATACAGGAAAGAGGGTCATTGGATTTGCAATGAGGTTTCTATTTTAGAAGTAGCCGATGGGTGAGATGAGGGAGGGTTGTTGGTGCCCCTGTGTGGAGACCCAATGGAGCCATGAAAATGGACTGTAGGTTGCAGTGGAGACCCCAGAAATATTTTAAGAGGAAAGGACTATGGGACAGCTACCAAGGAGATGTGTTGGCTCAGGATGGAGTTTTCCCTGGGCTGTGAACAGTCTAGCTGATAGGGTGGACTTGTAGCCCCATAGACTTTCTTGTGGGTCTCGGGTGGATATGGAGTCACAGGACTTGATGTTTGTGTTGTTTGTTTTGTTTCTTAGATAGGTTCAATGTTTTCTTGAAATGCCATCATTTTCAGTGTGAGTATGCCATTATGTATTTTTGGTTTTAGAGGCTCACAGTTAAGACACATCAGACTAAGGAGAAGTTTGAATGGTACTGGGATCAATAAAACTGCGGGGACTTTTACATTGGACTGAATTGATTGCATTTCACATCATGGATGGTTGCAAGTTAATGGGGGAAGGGACAGAATATGGTGGTTTGAATCAGATATTTCCCATAAAATCATGCATTTTTGTGCTTGATATCCAATTAATAGGAATTTGGGAGGCAAATCCTTGCTACAGCAAGTGTATTTTCAGAGGCAGCATGAGCAGCATTATTTAAAGTTACCCCTTGCTAGAGCTTGGCTTACTCTCTTGCTGCTGTTTTCCACCTGCTGTGCAAGAGTTGATGTCAACCCACTGCTCATGTCATGCTTTTTCCTGCCATCATGAATTTTCTTCTTGTGACTGTAAGCCAAAATAAATGTTTTCTCCTATCAGCTACATTTAGTCAGGTGCTTTATCTCAACAATAAGAATGTAACTACAACACTAGTAGGAAAGAGTTATAACAGACTGACAAAATAGACAGAGCTCTATGTGATCATGCCCTTGGACAGAAAGTACTGAATATGATTTCTCCCATTTGATTCTTCAACAATATCTTTCTTTGGCAATTTTCTGGAACTATTTCCTATTTTTTTCACACTCTCAGAAGCCTAGAACTAGAGCCAAATTATAATAATCTGTGTTTCATTGTGACATATTAACATCGTCAATATTTTTGAAAGCATCTGAATTTGATGGTTTAAAGGGTAGAAACAGTGACATGGATATGCATATTATTTACTCTGAATTTGAAAAAGCACCTCTATGGCTTAAGTATATCCTTTCATGCCATGACCCAAAATCTGATCAGTTCTCCTCCAAGCACCACCTTTATTCATCACACACATTTTCTTTCTTATGAAGGATTTTTATTATTACATTATAGATGTCTTTTATTTCCTTTTACATCCCATTGTGCATATTTTAATTAGGGTGATTTAAAAATAAGTAGAACATTCTTAAATATGTTTGCAATGGGATCTAATTTGGTGTGTGTTTTCCCTTTCAAATAATTGTGTTTCTCCAGAATGTGACTCCAATCTGTGAGGTTTCCTCTGGTGCTGGCTTGTTAGTGAGACTGTATATGGAGGAAGAATATACCCTGCCCCTGTGGGCTCCCATCCATGAGACAGGTAGTGGAGAAAGGGCTTTAGGCTAGATAGTCTTAATCACTGATGATATAAGGATACCCTGTCATGTCAGAGCTTCAACCTTTTGCATCCACAGAGACAGGATTTAAAATAGATAGAATGAGGCAGGCGTGGTGGCGTACACCTTTAATTCCAACACTTGGGAGGCAGAGGTAGGGGGATCACCATGAGTTCGAGGCCACCTTGAGACTACATAGTGAATTCCAGGTCAGCCTGTGCTAGAGTGAAAAAGAAAAAAAAAAAAAAAGAAGATAGAACGTTTTTCTCCACCAGGAGTTTTGGTGAGAAACTGAGGAAATAGCTACTCAATCAGTCAGGCCCTACCTGATTTTCTCCAGGCCTCCAAAACAAGAGCCTATTTTTATTACTTATTCTTTTCTATTGCTTGACAATAAAATTTCTTGTGATAAGTAAATGTATGAAGTAACAACAATAATTATGTCATGAAGAATGTGCCTGACAGAGTGAGTCTTATATACCTGCCATACAGGCATGGTTGTGAATACTTGTGGCCTTGCTAATAGGATCCTCCATCAGAGCATCAGCCAGCTAAGTCAGAAGACAAGAAGACCTATGGGATCATGACATAAGCCGGAATAAAGACCTAGCAACTCAGGTGACATGATATTGGAGTATAGAAAGAGGTTATAATATAAAGTTCTCAGCCAAGTACAGGGATGAAAGGAGGACATGAAACAATGAGAACAGAGGAAACTCCTCTCTAAACAGTGTACATGTCAACCAGAGCGGTTCCTCAGTGTTACCTCCAAACCCAGTCTACTTCTCCTCACGGCCTTGCCCTTGTTTGTCAACCCTTTCCTCCAATAATAGGGTAAAGAGCATCAAATCAATGTAGATTAAGGTCACATTTGCATTCAAAGAAGTATTTCATTCCCCATGAGGCACAGTGTGGGGAATCTCACCTCCAACACTTCCAATATCCTGGACTTGGATGTGATGTAGCACAGTTTCCCTGTAAGGCATTCAAAGTTGACTATATAGAATTGTCATGTGAAGCTTGCCAGAATATCACATCAGCTGACTTAGTTCAGTTCCCAGTAGAATCTCCCTCTGAACCCAAATTCCACAGTCTGTATTTCTTTTTGCATTTTTCTCTTCTAAATTTCTACCAGAATGGTCCCTTATGTCTCCTTAGAGCATTGTAGGTTATCTGTAGTTCAGAGATAAAAGCTTTTTTACGTTTCTGCTACAAACCAGTTTTAATGTCCTATGAACCATATGGCCAGGATTATCAGAGCAACAACTCCACTGTTTATACCATTTAAAAATAATTTTATTTATTATTTGCAAGAAGAGAGAGAGAGAGAGAGTCTTGGTGTATCAGGACCTCTTGCTCTTAAAAATAAAGTTCAGCTGCATGTACCTCCCTGTGCATGTGGTTTTACTTGGGTACTAGGGGTCTAACCTAGGCCATGAGGCTTTTCAAGCAAGCACATTTATGCTGACTTATGTCTCTGGCCCCACAATTTTTAATATTAGTTGCTTATTCATTATTGTGACAAATATGCATCCTCATAAACAACTTAAGAAATCATAGGTTTTATTCTGGCTTATAGTTTCAAGGGGATATATTCTATCATGACAGGGAAGTAACAGTAAAAGGAGCATTACTTAAATCTGGTCACATTAAACCTAAAGTCAGGAAGACAAGAGTAATAGGAAAAGGGGCCAGCCTATAAAACTTTGAAACCTTCTCCATAACCTACATATTCCAGCAAAAGCTCCATCTCCCAAAGGTACTACAACCTACATGGCAATACACCAATCCTCTTACCTCTGCTTCCTGAATGCCAGAATTACAGGCAGGAGCCATCCACACTTGGTTTTGCGCTTACTAATTACTAATTACTCATATCTCATGCCACTCATCAGAAGATATTCTATTACTTAACATATGCGTGTATTTTCTTTCATTTTTTAGTTATATTTACATAAGAACATATATAAAATTTAATATGAAAAACCCTTCCTGACCCTTAAGATATGCAACAACTTCTCAGGTGATTTTCTTGTGAAATTTGTACAATTTCTCATGCATCCTGTCCACCGTCTTGTGCACTGTGATCAGAAGCCAGCTTATGCCCATCCATCTAAATTTCATTATTGTATCCAGCTAGTGTAAATAATTTTGATATGATGATTGAATGTTAATAGGACTCTATTGTTATAATTCAATCACATCTTAAGAATTTGCAACTTTCATTAATATTCAGGTATAGATTGGGAAGTTTATCCTTGTGTAGCTTCTGAAATGTTTTCCTTCTTTTTAAAAATGTAGTAGTGATGGTCCTCCTTTCAGGAGTCTCTCATGAATACACTTTCATCTATTGCTCATGCCTTAGCCTTCTCCATTCAATATGTGTCAACTAGGCCAGTTATCCTGAGATTTTTCTTTCTAGTGGTTTGTCATCCTGAGGTTAGAAGGTCCTCTAATTTCTGAGATTCCCTTAAACCCATGTATTTACAAAGTTGAGAGGCTATTCACTGCAGTCTAATAAACAGATTCTTAGACAAGTATTCATCTTAGTTTCTATATTGGTATCTTATGCAGTCTCCTCTTATTTTCAGAGTAAAAATAGCTTGTATCTCTGTTTCATCTTTATGTTATGGTTTCTGTTGCACATGTTGAATTCCTTTTTAAGTTTATTTTCAGTTATATACACGTGCACATGCATGCATAATCATGTGTAAATACAGGTGTGCACATGCCACAGTGTCAGTGTGGTGTACAGAGGACACCTATCAGGTCAGTCCTCACCTATTCACTTCATTTGAGACTGGTTTACTTGCTCTAGATTTTCCTACATCTTTCTTTAGTGCGCTTACCAAAAAATTCTCCTATATCAAGTCCCTTCTCACTGCCAGCTCAAGCACAATGAGATTACAGAACCCACCACAGCTTCTGGCATTTTTCCTGGGGTCTGGGTATCAGACTCTGGTACTCCATCAAGGAATGAGTCTTTCATTCACTGAGACATCTCCCAAATCCTCCTTAACTAATGTAGTTTTATGTGTGTACTACTTCACACAATGTTCTTTATGGAATTCTATGAAGGAAATTGAACCTTGTCACATATAGCTGTTAGATTTTGTTGCCAGCCTGACATGTAGTGTGGCATCTTTCTACCAAAGATGGAGTGACTTCTGTATGCCTTGGACACATCTTAGAAAATGCTTCCCCATGCCATTAATTAGAGTAGGGAATTCCCCCATCAGTATTCTTAGTTCAGTCTTTCCCATTTCAAATGAATTTGCATTTAACCAAATGATAACTTCAATGAGTAAGGTCTTGCTATTATGGTGTCTTTCCTATTATCCCAGTGCAAACTGCAAGCTTTTTACTTAATTGTGCAAGTCTGTAATAATTATAGTTCCTCTGTGTGTACCCTTCTTCTCTTTAATTTTTAAATAATTCCTTCTACTTTCTTTTCATAATTCCACATTTTTCATTTTTCATATCTTTCTAGTTTAGGTGCATCTACCTGGTTCTGTCTCTCATTCTTTCTCTCTCTCTAGTTCTCTTTCTCTCTCAGGATAAGCGCAGTAAGGAAGTAGCCATGGCACAGTATATATCCTATGTTACTGTTACATTTTTCTCACATGAATTCAATGCTGTTGAATTAAGTCTCATGTAAATTCTAGGGATACTGGCATAATGTAGTCAAGCTTAGTGCCAAAATGTATCCTTTTTTTTGGGGGGGGTGGTTTTCGAGGTAGGGTCTCACTCTAGCTCAGGCTCACCTGAAATTCACTATGTAGTCTCAGAGTGGCATCGAACTCATGGAAATCCTCCTACCATTGCCTCCCCAGTGCTGGGATTAAAGGTGTGCGCCACCATGCCCTGCCCAAAATGTATCTTAAATGGCCTCTAGTCCAATTCCTGATAGAATTTTTGGTTCTCTGCTGAAACCTTGTGAGTTGTGACTTGTCCAGTCATTTCTTTGACTTTCTTTCTTCCTTCCTTCCTGCCTTGCTTTTTTTTTTTTTTTTTTTTGAGGTAGGATCTTGCTCTAGCCAAGGCTGACCTGGAATTTATTATGTAGTCTCAAACTGGCCTCAAATTTACAAGGATTCTCCAACCTCAGTGTTGCCCCGCCCCCTCCCATATCGCCCCCCCCCTGCAGTGCTGGGATTAAAAGCTGGTGTCACAATGCCTGACCTGTATTCACATTTCTATCAACATTCTGATCTTGTGCACCCCCATGAGAAAGGCTTATTTGTTAAGCTCTCTAGGTAGCATTATTAGGAGCAGTGCCAAATTTTGCCACTTTTCTTCCACAAATCAGTTCCAAAGGCATAAGAAACACATTGTCATATTTTGCCCAGTATCAGCTTCAGTTCTTGATACCAATTTTCTATGTAAGCATATTTTCATTGCTGTGAATTATTAACAAGTACCACACTAAAATAGAAATAATTAATTTGGGCTAACAGTCAAAAGGTATAGACCATACTAGTGGTAAAGGCAGACTTGTGGGAGTGCCTTGGTACATTCCACTAACCAGGAAGTAGAGAAAGGGAACAAGCCTGTTTGTCACTTTGGTGCATACAGATTTATGATTGTAATATCCTCTTGATGGATTGTTCCCTTGATAAGTAGGAAGTGGCCTTCTTTGTCTTCTTTTATTATTTTTGGTTTGAAGTCTATTTTATCTGATATTAATATAGCTACACCTGCTTGATTCTTATTCCTGTTTGCTTGGGATATTGTTTTCCACCCTTTCACCCTGAGGAGGTGTCTGTCTTTAGTGGTGAGGTGGATTTCTTGAAGACAACAGATTGAGGGGTCTAATTTTTTGGTCCATCCTGTTAGCTTGTGTCTCTTGATGGGTGAATTAAGGCCATTAATATTTAGGGTAATGACTGTGAGATTTGATTTGATCCTTGCCATATTGTGATGGTATATGTGGTTTGGTGGTTTCATGGACTTTGAAGTTTTTTGTGCCTACTCTGAGTTTGGTTATTGTGATCTGCTTCTTGTATGCATTCGAGGTTGATTTTTTGTTTCTTCTCTGTGGAGAATTTCCTGAAATACTCTCTGTAGGTTTGGATTTGTGTTCATGTAATTGTAACATTGAGTTTTGTCATGGAAAGTTTTTCTTTCATCTATTATGAGGGATACTTTTGCTGGGTAGAGTAGTTTAGTTTGGGTTGGAAGCGATAGGTTCTTAGAGTTTGCAGTGTTTCATTCCAGGCCCTTCTAGCTTTTAGGGTTTCCATTGAAAAAACTGGACTAATTCTGATGGGGTTACCTTTGAAAGTGGTGTGCTGTTTTTCCCTAGCTGCTTTTAGGATTTTCTCTTTGGTGTCAATGTTTAGAGTCTTAATGAGGATATGTCTTGGAGAGTTTCTCCTTTGGCCCAGTCTGTTTGGAGTTCTGTTGGCTTCTTGTATCTTGATGGGCCTTTCTTTTAAGAGACTGGGGAAGTTTTCTTCAATTATTTTGTTAAATAAGTTCTCCATGCCTTTGGTCTGAATTTCTTCTCCTTATGGTATTCCAATGATCCTAATATTTGGATGTTTAAGTGTGTCCCACAATTCCTTCATGTTCTGTTCACAGGAACTTTTGAACTTACTGAAATTTTTGAACTCTCGAACTGTTTCTTCCATCTTGTCTTTCAGATCACAGTTTCTATCCTCCACATGGCTGACTCTATTCTTGAGAGCTTCTAGAGGGTTTTGGACTTGTTCAATTAGGTTTGCATTGTCTACTACTTTTCTATGTATGATTTCCATCCTTCTGTCAAGCTCCCTTTTCATATAATTTTCTGATTTTCTTGATGCTTCTTGGAATTCATCCTTGCATTTCTTTATGGCTTCATTTAGTATCACCAGCTGATTTTTGAGGTCCTCTTTTTTTCACTCTCCCTCATATCTCTTAACTGTCTTTGAACTCCTTCCATTTTCTTATCTATTAGGTCTAGTCTAGTGATGGCAGCATCCACACAATTATCGGTCCTTTGTTGCTTTTCTGCAAGTTCTACCAGTAGCTTTGTCAGGGTTGCATTGCCCATAGCTTCATTTTGGTGTTCTGATCCTGGTGACTATTCTATGTTTTGATTGGAGATGTTCATTTTAGGACTGGGTGATCTAACTGCATTTTCTTGCATTTGATTTCTCATGTTATTTCTTTTGCACTATGGTGTGCCCATCGCAGTGTATAGGCACATAGGTGGGTGGACCAGCCTGGGCTCAAGCACAGTGAGAATCTGAAGCAGCCTGAGGCTGTTGCCAAGCAGCCTGGGCTTTGGCTCTTGCTTGCCAAAGCCGCCTGAATTCCTGCCTGGCCGGGGCACCAAAGTTGCCTGAGCTCTCACGTGGTAATGTGCCAAAGCTTCCTGTGCTCGCACTAGGAGGGACACAGAGGCAGCAAGCAGTGAAGCAACCCAAACTCTGGTGTGGCCGAACTTTGGGACCTGGAAGCAGTCTGTGCTCCCCTGCAACTGGACAATGCCAGTCCACCAATGTGGGAGACAGGGTGGGGATTGCACCTGAGCTAGTGTAAGTGACAGACCCAGTCTTAGCTCACGTGTGGAGTTGGATATTGGCCTGGGCTCACGCTCATGAATGTACGGTGGCAGGAACAGTGAGTGGGAAAGTGGGTGGCACAGACTAAACTTCCACAAGCAGGATCAGAGTGGTGGTGGACACTATTTAAATTGATCAAGGGAGCCTGAGCTCCAATGGGCCAGCAGGCATAGCCTGGCCAAGGTCACTCGTGGGCAAGGGTTGCAGGGCGATCGCCCCTGTGCACTGAGGCAAGTGGAAGTATGTTGGCCTGGTACCCTTTTCATATAGAAAGTGTGGGAGTTTCCTGAATCTGGGACTGTGGTAAGGCAGCTGCTTGGGGGGAAGGGTGGGCTACCCACCAGCCCATGAGGGAATCAGCGATTCCCTGTTTTTTCCCCACTGTGCCCTCTCACTGGCAATCTATTGGAGATTTCTCTCCCCTAAAAGATGCAGTGAACCCTTCATTTCTTGCCTTTCTTTCCCGGCCATGTGCTGCGCAGTTAGGTGGTCACCATCTTGGCTGGACTTCATAATTATTTTAATTTATTTATTTATTTGACAGTGAAAGGAGAGAGTTAGAGAGAGAGAGAGAGAGAGAGAGAGAGAGAGAGAATGCGTGTGCCAGGGTCTCCAGCCACTGCAGACAATCTCCAGACACATACGCCCCCTTGAGCATCTGGTTAACGTGTGTCCTGGGGAATCAAACCTGGGTCCTTTGGCTTTGCAGACAAACACCTTAACCACTAAGCCATCCCTCCAGCCCTCTATTTTTTTATTAAGAACATATGTTATGCAGAAATACATTGCCTCTACCCATAACTGATAGTTAAGCCCACAATGCACCACCCACATTTCCAATGAGAAGGGTCCCTGTGGAGGGGGGATGAGAGAGAGGAGGCTAACGGTGGTACCAACACGGGTGCATACACACTGTGCATATAACTAATAATAATTTTAAAGAGAACATACTTAGTACAAATACATCATGTGCTGTTACCATCTTTTCCCTCCTTCCTGCCTCCAGTCTGCTGGGTGCCCTCCTCCTCAGTGAGGTTGCTCTTATTCCCCAAGGGGTTGTGGGTTATGTGTTGTGAGAGCAGGAGTCTGTTTTTGGGGGGGGAGGCAATGCAATGCCTCTAGGTATCATGTCTGAACCTATGGCTCTTACAACCTTTCCACCTTCTCTTTTGTGAAATTCTCTGAGACTTGGTGGGTGTGTTTTAAGTCTACTTCAGTGATAAGTTCTTAGGATGCTCTGGATTTCTTCTTCGGTATGTGTTACATATCCTCAATATCTGTCTCCTTTATGCTGGTGCTGATTGTCAGGGTCACCATTGAAGCAGCACTCTTGCTCATTTCCCCAATTCCTCTGAGTGTTGCTTAGGCATTGGCTGAAGTGTCAGGGATGGTTTATCTCCTTGGGTCTCTCTCCTATCAGACAAAAGAAAAACAGATTCTCCAATGGAGAGTGAAGTCAGCATAGGTTAAATGGGATAAGCATTATTAATTTAGAAAGGTTTTGATGGATGTAACCCCTATTTTAACCAAAAAATAAACATGTCATTGGATAGTATAATCTTTGTCTCCATAGGATTCTGACTTGGTTCCCAGTTCTACATATGAGTTCCTTTCCGCTGAGAAGACATCTTAGCCAATTAGAAAGCTATTTATTATCCATCAAGGCTATGTACCACAGTTGCACTGGTGTGTCCTTCTTCTCAGGCTGGTTGCTTCTAAGTAGCTTAGACTCCTGCTTGTTCATGCCCTTATTGGCCACTTTCCACCAGCAGCTCATATAGTGATGTTCAGCAATAGACAGGCCAACTTTCTGGTGACTGGCTCACTTCTGGATTCCAGCCGGGTCTCTTGGTGCTCAGTGTGAGCAGCATATGGTGAATTCAGCAGTAGGGTATTGTCTTCTACCTCAGATGGATAATCTTGTAGGTCTCATCCAATCAACAGTTCAATGCAGGTAGTAAGATATTTCTGGTATTATGAGTCAGGTCAGAGTCAAAATATATTTTAAAGTTATGCTTCACCCCACACTCTCCAGAGCCATTCTTTTCAGGTGTCCCCCCCTATACTCTCGTTGAGGGTTAAATCCTTTTAGTCTACTTTCAAACATAAATGTTTCTATGGTACCAGGTCATTTTAGGTTTAATTTTGTGTTTATTTTCCATCAACCTCCCCTTCCTGTACCACAAAACCCTTCCAACCCTATTGTCTGGGTCTCAAGTTCCATATCAGGTATGTCAGCAACTCAAGCTAATCCAGGTTAGGAAGCACAGATAAGTGAGATCATGTGGTGTTTGTCTTTATGTGAATTTGTGTGTTCATTAAGTATGAACTCTTCCAAGTGTATCCTTTTCCTCACTGCTGAGTAGAATTCCATTGTGTAAATGTACCACAACTTCATTACCCATTCATTCACTGATGGGCACCTGGGTTGATTCCAGGTCTTAGCTATTATGAATTGGGCAGCTTATAAACATGACTGAGCAAATATCTTTCTATTGAAGAATGGAACATTTATGGTAAATGCCCAGTAAGGGAGTAACTGGGTCTATTGGTAGTTCTATATTCATCTTTTTTTCAACAATCTCCATATTGATTTCCATAGTGGTTTTAGAAGTTTGCATTCCCACCAATGGTGAATGAGGGTTCCTCTTTCCCCACATCCACACCAACATTTGTTGTCATTTGATTTTTTTTTAATGATGGCCATACTTACAGATTAAAGTGGAATGCCATAGATGTTTTAATGTGCATTTTCCTCATGGTTAGGGATGTTGAACATTTTCTTAATGTGTTTTATCCATTTGCCTTTTTCCTCTGAGAACACCCCTTCATATGTGTGTGTGTGTGTGTGTGTGTGTGTGTGTATCTTTTCTATTTACAGACAACAAACCATGGTATTCCCTCCCCCCCCCACTTTCCCCTTCATAACTCTGCTCTCCATCATATTCCCTCCCTCTCTCCATTGATCTCTCTTTTAATTTGATGTCATCATCTTTTTCTCTATTATGAGGGTCTTGTGTGGGTATTGTTAGACACTGCGAGGTCTTAGATATCGAGGTCAAATTCTCTGCGGACAGTTGTATGTAAGGACTGTTACCCTTCCCTTGGCTTTTACATTCTTTCCTGCACCTATTTCTCAATGGACCCTGAGGCTTGGAGGGTATGAGATGTTTCAATGCTGGACACCCCTCCGTTCCTTCTTCTGGAACACTGTTGCCTTTTGGGTCATCCCAGTGGTCATCACCATCTGAAAAGAGAAGCTTCTCTAACCAGAAGTGAGAGTAGCATTAATATATGAGTATGAACATTAAGTATAGTGCTTTCTGGGCAATTTGGTGAGAATAATATACACATTTATCGAGACAAGAGCAAGCTTTATACTCCTAAGGTTCAAGACCACCCCTGCCATAGGCTTTTGATTAGGTTTTCAGTACCAGGCATGTATTCCCTCCCATAGAGTGGGCCTTCAGTCCAACTAGATAGCAGTTGATTTTCCCCAGAGCAGACATTCTACTATTGCACTCACTCAATTATTTGGCCTGTCTTGCCAAATTTGAGGTTACCAGTGTCCACTGTTTTCACAGCTGATGAATTCTGTCTCCCAGAAGGCTGCAAACAGTGCAGCTTTATCCAGCTTTCAGCTGGCTGTGATACAGAGAGAACACCAAGTTGATTTCTCAATGACTTTGCTACTCAGGCTTGTGAAGTCTTTAGCAATACGGCTTAGCATCTCTTTCTCACGGGGAACCAAGGGCCTTGGCACTAGCCTATAATGTTTTGGAGGCAACAGGGACCTTCCTGGCCAACAACTCACTGGAAGGTATCCCATCCCAGGCATTGAAAATTTTCAAGTAACAGTCTATGGCTTCTGGATGTGCCATTAGTTAAGAAAGTAGATTTTCATATGTCTTATTCAGAATATCCTGAATTTTGATTGACCCTCCCACCCATGCCCCCACCTTCCTTTTATACAATATCTTCCCCTGACCTCGCTCAGGCCTTTCCCCTGCCTGTAATCTGTTATTCTACTTACAAATATACAATACCATCCCCTTAAGACCTTCCCTCTCCTCCATCCCTTATAGCCTTTTTCTCGCTTATGGGCCTCTGCTACTGATATTTGTTTCCAGATCACACACAAGTCTATATATTTATAGCTAGGATCCACATACAAGAGAGAACATAAGATGCTTGGCTTTCTGGGCCTGAGTGACCTCACTTTTTATAATCCTTTCCAGATCCATCCATTTCCCTACAAATTTCATAATTTCATTTTTCTTTACTGCTGAATAAAACTCCAATGTGTAGATGTACCACATTTTTATTATCCATTCATCTGTGGATGGACATCCAGGCTGGTTTCATTTCCTAGCTATTGTGAATAAAGCAGAAACAAACATGGTTGTGCAAGTATCTCTAAGGTAGTTAGAAGTGTCATTAGGCTATATGCCTCGGAGTACTATAGCTGGATCATATTGCAAATCTATGTTTAGCTGTCTCAAGAACCTCCACATTGATTTCCACAATGGCTGTACCAGATTTCTTTCCCATAAACAGTGCAGTAGAGTTCCCATTTTACCACATGCTGGCGAAAATTTATTGTCACTTGTTTTCTTGATGGTAGCCATCCTGACAGGAGAGAGATGGAATCTCAAGGTAGTTTTAATTTGCATTTCCCTGATGGCTAAGGATGTAGAACAGTTTTTTAGATGTTTATATGCCATTTGTATTTCTTCTGGTGAGAACTCTCTATTAGTTCCATAGCCGATTTTTTGACTGGGTTGATTCATTTATTTTTGTTTTGTTTTGTTTTGTTTTTTGAGTTCTTTTTATATTCTGGATATTAATCCTCTGTCATATGTGTAGCTGGCAAATATTTTCTCCCATTCTGTAGGTTGTCTCTTTGCTCTGGTCACAGTGTCCTTTGCTGTGCAAAAGCTTTGTGATTTCATGAGATCCCAGTAGTTGATTATTGATTTTACTTTCTGAGCAATTTGGGTTATATTCAGAAAGTCATTACCTACGCCAATATGTTGAAGTTTTCCTCTAGCAATTTCAGAGTTTCACATCTGATATCAAGGTCCCTGATTCACTTGGATTTGATTCATGTGAATGGAGAAAGACAAGGATCTATTTTCATCTTTCTACATATAGATATCTAGTTTTCCTAGCACCACATGTTGATAGGGCTGTACTTTTTTCCAATGAAAATTTTTGGCATTTTTGTCAAAAATCAGATGGCTGTAGCTGCCTGGATTAACATCTCATTCCTCAATTCTGTTTCATTGATCTACATGTCTGTCTTTCTGCCAATACCATGCTGTTTTTGTTACTACTATAGCTTTGTGATATAGCTTTTGTTGCTAAAAATCATTTGGCTATTCGAGATTATTTTGTGTTTCCAAATGAATTTTAGGATTGTTTTTTCCTATTCCTGTGAAGAATGCCATTGAAATTTAATGGGAATTGCATTAAATGTGTAGATTGCTTTTGGTAAGATTGACATATTCACAATATTGATTCTTCCAATCCAAGAACATGGGATATCTTTACATTTTATTGTGTCTTCTGCAATTTCTCACTTTAGTGTTTTAAAGTTCTCCTTGTAGAGCACCTTTACTTCCTTAGTTATTTTTATTCCAAGGTACTTTATTTTCTGAGACAATTGTAAATGGGAGAGATTACTGATTTCTTTCTCTACATGTTTGTTGTTTCTGTACGCTATGTAGCATTTCTTGTTGCTGATTTGCAGTTTAATCCCATTGTGGTCAGATAGAGTACATGGGATAATTTCAATTTTCCTGAATTTGTGGAGATTTGCTTTGTGTCCTAATATATGGTCTATTTTAGAGAATGCTGCATGTGTTGCTGAGAAAAAAGTATATTCTGCATCATTTGGATGGAATGTTCTGTAGATATCTGTTAGGTCCATATGTTCCATGACATCATTTCCTTCAGATGTCTCTCTTTTTATTGTTTTGACAGCACAACCTGTCAATTGATGAGAATGGGGTATTGAAGTCTCCCACTACAACTGTGTTTGACATTATGTGTGACTTTAAGTCTAACAGTGTTTGTTTGATGAAACTGGGAGTCCCCATGTTAGGTGCATATATGTTTAGAATTGTAATTTCCTCCTGCTAGAGTGTTCCTTTAATCAATATAAATTGACCTTCTTTATCTTTCTTCACTAATGTTGGTTTGAAGTGTTTCTTGTCAGATATTAGGATAAAAACCCCTGCTTGTTTCCTAGGCCCGTTTGCTTGAAATACCATTTTCCATCCTTTCGCCCTAAGGTGGAGTCGATGTTTTATTGAGAGACAAGTTTCCTGGAGGAAACATATGGCAGGATCCTGCCTTTTAATCCAGTCTGAAAGCCTGTGTCTTTTGGATGGTGCATTGAAGCCATTGATATTAAGAGTTATTATTGAAAGGCATGCATTTATTCTCATCATTCTTCTTATTTTGTAGTGTTTCTTGTTTTCTCTTTACTCGTTTAACTGTTATTTGAGTGTGGATTATTTTTTACTATTTCCTCCTGTGTGTGTTTTGCTTTCTGTTCTGCATTAAGAATTCCTTCAAATATTTTCTGTGGACCTGGCTTAGTTGTCATTAGTTCCTTTTTGTTTACTATTTGTTCAACTAGCAAGTTAACTCAGTTTTGTTTGCATGAGCATCAGAAGCAAGTGATTTGCTTGAATATGGACAATTTACCAATGGCTACACCCCTGAGAAACAAAAATGCCTTCCCTCAGAAACTATAATCTTCTAGTAATGTTTCTTGAAGGTGTTGGTCTTATTATCCTTCTCCCATCATGTTGAAATAATTGTAGGCTCAAACTTGTGCAGGAAGTCACAGTTGCTATGAGTTCATGTGTGCAAAGACATGGCATATCCAAAAGTCCACATTCCACACCTCTTGTACAGCAGACCTAAATCCAATCAAACAGTAGTTGAGGCCTGGAGAGATGGATTATCCATTAATGCACTTGCCTGTGAAGCCTAAGGACCCATGTTAGACTCCCCAGATCCCACATAAGCCAGACCCAAAAGGTAATGCATGCACAAAGCTGTGTATGCGTGGAGTTGAGATTACAGTGGCTAGAGACCCTGGCATGTCAATTCTCTTTCTCTCTCTCCCTCATAAGAAAATGCCATTCTGTTGGGCTTGTCTCAAAAAGAATACTTGATTGCTTCCACAATAATCAAGTAATTATGATTCAACAGGCACATCTTATGTGGCATGCCATTTGTAGAATACACAGTGTTCACCTCAGGGAGGGGACTTCTGTTGTCTTTACCCGTTTCTCCCTATCCTCTAGAAGTTTCCATTCCTCCTTCTGACATGAAGGAATCTTACCAGTAGGGATGAAGTTTGGAGTTCTTTCTACCTTGATTTTAATAAACCTCCTACATCAAGGCCCCACCTTCTAAATTATTACCAGTTTGGGACCAAATATTGAAAACACATGAGTTTATGTAGGACATATGATTCAAACCACTACACTTTCCATTTTAGTTTTAGATTTGGTGGGAAAACAATTGCAATGACAATAGGCTGTATTGTTTAAGGGGCCTCTGCAGCCTACTTGACATAGAACACAATTGAAATTTTTGATTAATAACGTTTGTCTTCTAGGAGCAGCTTTAGTGAAATGTTAGGAAAACTTCATTCAACCACTTTCTTTTCATTTTTGAGGCAAGATTTAAATCTATATAAGGCTGATTTGGAATTCACTCTGTAGTCTAGGCTGGACTCACATTCATGGGGAACTTTTTACATCAGCCTCTCACATTCTTAGATTAAAAGTATCAGCCTCCATGCCCAGATAAAATAAGATTTTAAAATTTATATTTTGCATGGGCCTCCCAAATAATGGATTTCCATATGTATTATGTACAAATCCTTAGTTTTGGTTCACTTCTCCTCATACATTTTTTTCTCCTATCCCCTGTTCAATTACATTATATTTCAACTATTTTTTTTTTGTTTCACATCCCAACTCTTTACCCCCTCCTCCTCTTGTGCCCTGACTCCATGGTAGCTTCCTTTCAACATTCATATGATATTTTCCTTTTGTTTCCACTCTCTTCCCCTCTTCTTCTTTTCTTGTGGTTTATCTTGATTCATAGTATGTACTTACTCACTGTGGTGATTTGATTCAGGTGTCTCCCATAAACTTAGGTGATCTGAATGCTAGGTTCTCAGCTGATGGATATTTGGGAATTAATGCCTCCTGGAGGGAGCATATTATTGTGGGCCAGCTTATGGGTATTATAACCAGTTTTGCCATGCCAGTGTTTGACACACTCTCCTGTTGATATTGTCCACCTTATGTTGGCCAGGGGGTGATGTCCACCCTCTGCTCATGCCAACGTTTTCCCCTGCCATCCTGGAGCTTTCCCTTGAGCCTGTAAGCCAAAATAAATCTCTTTTTTTCCCAGAATCTGCTCTTGGTTGGGTGATTTCTACCAGCAATGTGAACCAGACTACAACAGCAAAGTGGTGCCAGGAGTAGGGATTCTGCTAGACACCTGACTGTGAGGCTTTGGCCTTTTGGAGCTGATTTTCAAGAGAAATATGGGAGGATTTGAAACCTTGGCCTAAGAGATGCCTTGCAGTGCTATAAGTGCAGCTTGATGGACTATACTGGTCTAAGCTGCAAGACCTGAATGGAGTAAGAACTATGGACTGTGAGGTTTGGCTTATAGGGTGAGAAAGAGCTTTGCTTGGACTGAGCTAGCAGTTTGTGTGAGAAGCTTGCTATTATGCCCATGTCCTGAGAAGTTGTTGCAGGGTTGCTTGCATAGAAAAGAACTGGTGTGAGCAGATGGATATGGCACAGAAAGAAAAATCTTTGGGTGAACTGTTGCCCATTCAGCTGAAACTGAGAGATTACAACCTTTGAGACTGGGCTAGCTGACCTGAGCTGGGGCAACAGGAAGAATGTCGATTCTTTTGAAGGGGCCTGAGTGCTCAGTGAGTTTCCTGTTCTTCAAAGTCTGCTTTATTCCCCCCTGTATTAACAAATTGGATTCCAACCTGGTATTGTGATGTATAAGAAATGCAGGGAAAAGAGGGTCATTGTGCTTGCAACACAGTCTTGTGTTTTGGAAATGGCCATGGGCAGTGTGAAGCAGGTTTTGTTGGTTGCCTGCATGGAGACAACATGGGGCCATGAAGATGAACCGTGGCTTGCAGTGGAGACCCAATGGAGATGCTGGGACCATGAGATGGCTGCAAAGGAGAGCTGCTGGCCCTGATGAAGTTCTCCAGGACTGTGAGTAGCCTAGCTGGAGGGGTGGAATTGGAATGAGACTTGTTGCTGGCTAGAACTATTGGACTTGGGGATTTGTCACTGGCTAGAGTTGTTGGACTTGAAGCTACAGAGTTTGATGTTTGCTCTGGTTGTTTTAAATCGTGTATTGGTTGAATGTTTCTTTGCTATGCCCAATGCCACCTTTTGCAGTGTGAATATTTATTCTGTGCCATTATGGGTTTTTTGACGTTATTTTTTTGGTATTATGGCTCAGTTAAAAGATCTTGGACTATGGGGATGTATGAACATCATTGAAATTGATAAAAAAAACTATGGGACTTTTAAAGTTAGATGAATGCATTGCATTTTACATCATATGTGGTTATCAGTTTATGGGGGCCAGAGGTGGAATGTGGTGGTTTGATTCAGGTGTCCCCCATAAACTTAGGTGTTCTGAATGCTAGGCTCTCAGCTGATGGATATTTGGGAATTAATGCCTCCTGGAGGGAGTGTATTTTGGGGGAATGGCTTATGGGTGCTTTAACTAGTTTCCCCATGCCACTGTTTGGCACACTCTCCTGTTGCTATTGTCCACCTTATGCTGGCCAAGGGGTGATATCCACCCTCTGCTCATGCCATCATTTTCTCCTGCCATTGTGGAGCTTCCCCTTGAGCCTGTAAGTCAAAATAAATCTCTTTTTCCCAGAAGCTGCTCTTGGATGGGTGATTTCTACCAGAAATGTGAACCGGAGTGCAACACTCACAAATATACTTATTTACTTATACACAAATATTAATAATCAGTATCCCCACATGAAGAAGAATTAGTTATTCAGGTTACCTTACTTGGCCTGTGTTACTTCACTTATTATATTTTTTATGTTTCCATGTATTTTCCTTCTAGTTTCAGAACTTCATAATTTGTTATATCCAAGTAATCCTCTTATATATATATATGCACCAAATATTCTTTATCCAGCCATCAGATGATGGACATCTAGTTTGATTCTATTTCCTGCTTATTAGGAATAGAGTTGCAGTGAACATATTTATACAAGCATCACGGTGGTAAAACATAAAGTCCTTATTGTATATGGTCAGTAGTAGTGTAGCTTGGTGGTCATCTGGTAGTTCAAATTTTAGAGAAAACCCCACATTGTTTAAGAGATTATACCAGTCCACAGTCTCTCCAACATCCCCTCAACCTTGCCAGCTCATATTGTCATTAGTTTTCTTGATGATATCCATTTTGACTGGGATGAGATGAAATATAAAAGTAGCTTTATTCAGAATTTGCATGATCACTACAGATGCTGAATTTTTTTCTAAAAACACATTTGTTGCTCAATTGTGTTATTTCTATTCATTTTTTGTTCATTTTTATTTATTTATTTGAGAGTGACAGAGAGAGAAAGAGGCAGAGAGAGAGAGAGAGAGAGAGAGAGAGAGAGAATGGGTGCATCAGGGCTTCCAGCCACTGTAAACTCCAGATGCATGCGACCCCTTGTGCATCTGGCTTACGTGGGTCCTGGAGAATCGAGCCTCGAACCAGGGTCCTTAGGCTTCATAGGTAAGCTCTTAACCACTAAGCCATCTCTCCAGCCCTATTTCTATTCATTTTTGATCCATTTATTGGCTCAGTACATTTTAACTAAAATTAAATAAAATAAGGTTTATTTATTTTACTTAACTTTTAAAAATATTTTCTTTATTTGAGAGAGACAGAAATATTTTCTTTATTTGAGAGAGAGAGGTGGGGGTAGGGAGATAATTGGCACACCAGGACCTCTAGCCACTGCAAAGGAACCAGAGAATCAAATCTGGGTCCTTAGTGTTGGGCCTTGAGAGGCCCGGACTCGAGGCCTAGTGGAACTTCCTGAGCCTAGCTAAAGTTTGGCGACTTGTCTCTGGCCAGCTAGGACTCAGCAAGATGCCTAATGGCTTCTTGCCTGCTACTTTCGCATGGGACTTGGAATTATCATTTCAATAGTCACAGTTTACTATTGGCCCTTACCTCTCCCCCCATCCTAGAATCCCCTCCTTCGTTCTCAACATTATATAGACAACCGCCTGTAACAATAAAGTGAGTTCCTGCTTCGACAAGACTCCCGACTCAGTGTAGTTTTTCTCCGGTGACTAGGTGAGGTTCAGAGTCATCTGATGTTCACTCTCTTCCTCAACCCCTTGGGAGGAGCCAGCGGGCCTGGTCCTTCCTCAGCACTAGCTGTCAGGGGGAGCCTGGCACTTAGGATTTACAGACAAGCACCTTTACCACTGAATCATTTCCCCAACCCCTTATTTTCACTTTTAATTGAGAATGTTCATATATTTATGTGATGTAGTTTGGGCATAATCCCATCAAATTGCATTCTTTTGTTCTCATTCTCCTGGTCTCTACCATTTTCCTTCCACTGAACCTCTCCTTCTTTCTAACTAGTTTCTCTTTTATTGTAATGTGTTTTGTTTCCTCTTTTTGCCCTCTTCTAACATACATCCCTCTATATAATCAATAATTTGATAGTTATTCTTGTCTGTAATATTTTATTCAATTCTTTGGTTAAAACAAGACACAAACCTAGAGTTTTGGTTCAAGGACTTTCCTGAATCCCAAAAAAACACTTTTGATAGGATCTTTTGTTGATTAAGACTGCTGAAAGCTTATGTTCAAGTGTGATGATAGCTACCCAGTAGTTGTCTGTCAATATCATTTGGAATAACTCTTCAGGGAGGGAAACCATGTAGGCCTTGTTCTTTATATAAAATGTCTGGTAGATGTTAGTTTAATTACCCTTTTTTCGCATGAGAAGGTCATGTCTTCTTCTAGGGTCAGGTTTGTCTCTTTGTCTCAGATATATATATATATATATTACATATTTCACACACACACGTGCAGACGCACACACACACATACACACAGAGAGAGATATTATACTCTTTTATTTCATCTCCCCTCTTTCTCTGGGACTCTCCTCAATGCTCTTACTGCTAGCCTAACATCCAGATCAGCGGTGATGTTGGCAGACATGGTGATCAAGAAAAACCTATCAATGTAGAAATCCTGGGGCTACAAAGAACTCAACACTAAAGCACACTGCCAACAGGCCTACTATGGCTCTGATCCAATTCTTTTGACCAAAACGTCTTTTAACAGAGTAGATTAAAAACAATTTTAAAAAAATTAAAAATACACATATAAAATAGCTAGGCTTTACCAGCAGGAAACACCTCCCTTAATGTGCCTTAGTGCAGCTCTGCTACCTCACTTCCCCCCATTTCATATGGTTATTTAAACCTCCCTATTATTTGCATGTGCATACATGTTCTGGGATTTTTGTTTGCTGTATATCAACATGTAGGTGCAGATGAATGTGCCCCATGTGTGCTTGTGTGGAGGCCACAGCAGAAACACATGAATGAGTAATGTGCCTCCACTCCATCCCCACATTACTCATTCATGTGTTTCTTTGAGAAGTCTCTCAATGATTACTGAGCTGCTATTTTTCATAGACTGGCTTACTGACAATCCCCACAGGTCTCAGAGCTCTGCTTCCCACAGCACTGGGGTTGTATGTGTATTGCCACACCAAGATCTTTACATGATTTCTGGGAAATTGAACTCTGGTGGTCTCTGACACTCGTGCTTGCATGACAAGTACTCATACTTTCTGAACCATATCGCCAACCCTTGGTGTTTTAAGTCTTAAGAATAGGTAATTTTCATGATTTCTCCCTACTTTCATAAGGCATATGGCATTTCAAGGAGAGGGAATTGTGATACTTTCCACTTTTTAAAAACAGTATGCTACTAGGGCTACAAGTGGTGTTCTCTAAAGCTGATTATGAGGGAACGGCCCATCCTCAGTGCCCTTCAAACCTGCTAACTTCTGACTAGCTACCTATCATAATGCTAAAATGTGTGTTATGATCATACTACCTGTTAAATACAAAATATAAGTTTCAAATAATGGACAACTTGCATTTTTCTTTTCAGTTTTGCCATTCATACCAAGGTTGACCACCCCTTCCATGAAGTTGTCATTTGTAATTATTCTGGAGCCCTGTGAGCTAAATTTGTGCTCTCAGAGATTTATCATCAAACCAAATCCTGTAAGCTCAACAAGGAAGAAAAGGTAGGGTAGGACATAATAAATGTCTTTCAAGGAATGTTCTGTAGATTTACTCAAAACTTCTTTCCAGCCATGAGGCCTGCTTATCAACATTTGCTGATTTCAGTAGAATATCTAAAATATGACCATTGAATAAGATTATTTGTCGGGGCAGAACAGACTTTTAGATAGCCAGAATGCAATTACTGCCAATCTGGTAACAATGGGGAAATAATCACCATATGGACCTAGGGAATCTATTAAAGAATATAAAGAGGAAGGGACTTCTGGCCAAGATGGCAACCGCCTAGGTGCACTGCAAATCATGGGGAAAGAAAGGCAAGATATTAAGGGTTCATTGGGGCTTCCAGGGGAGAAAAATCTGGGAGGGCACAGAGGTGGGGGAAACAGGGAATCGCGGATCCCCTCATGGGCGGGTAGCCCACCCCTCCCCCAAATAACCTCCATGTCCACAGCACTGCAGCTGCTGCCAGTGCCCACGGCAGTGTGCCAGCACGCCAATCGCTCCCTGCGTGCGGAAGCTTAGACTGCTCCACACACTCATCCACTTGCCCACTTACTGAGTGAGCTCAGTCCCACAGCAACTGCCTCGCAAGCTCAGACTGTGTCTCTTGCTTGCCCCAGTTCAGGTGCCATCCCCTACGTGTCTGCCACACTGGCCGGCCACCATTGTCCTGTGGCAGGGGAGTGCAGACTGCTTCTGGGTCCCAGTGTTCCCAGCCAAAGTTCGGGCTGCTTCAGTGCTTGGTGCCTCAGTGCCACTCCTAGCTTGAATGCAGGCAGCTTTGACACATTACTGCTTGAGAAATCAGGCAACTTTGGTGCCCCTGGCAGGCAGTAGATAGACGGCTTTGGCAAGTGAGAGCCAAAGCCCAGGCTGCTTGTCAACTGCCCCGGGCTGCCTCAGATACCAATTGTGCTTGAGCCCAGGCTGATACGCCCACCTACATGCCCATACACTGTCATGGGCAGACCACAGCGCAAAAGAAATAACATGAAAAATCAAATGAAAGGAAATCCAGTTACATCACCCAGTCCTACAATGACAACATCTAAACAAAACACAGAAGAACCATTAGGATCAGAACACCAAATTGAAGCTATGAGCAATGCAACCCTGACCAACCTACTGGTATAACTTGCAGGAAAGCAACAAAGGACCAATAATCGTGTGGATGCTGCCATCACTAAAATATAACTAATAGATAAGAAATTGGAAGGAGTTCAAAGACAGTTAAGAGATATGAGGGAGAGTGAAAAAAGAGGACCTCAAAAATCAGCTGGTGATACTAAATGAAGCCATAAAGAAATGCAAGGATGAATTCCAAGAAGCATCAAGAAAATCAGAAAATTATATGAAAAGGGAGCTTGACAGAAGGATGGAAATCATACATAGAAAAGTAGTACACAATGCAAATTTAATTGAACAAGTCCAAAACTCTCTAAGAGCTCTCAAGAATACAGTCAGCCAACTGGAGGATAGAAACTGTGATCTGGAAGACAATTATGGAAGAAACACTTACAGAGCTCAAAAATTTCAGTAAGTTCAAAAGTTCCTGTGAAAAAAAAACATGAGGGAATTGTGGGATTCACTTAAATATCCTAATATCAGGATCATTTGAATACCAGAAGGAGAAGAAATTCAGACCAAAGGCATGGAGAACTTATTTAACAAAATAATTGAAGAAGACTTCCCCAGTCTCTTAAAAGAAAGGCCCATCAAGATACAAGAAGCCAATAGAACTCCAAACAGACTGGAACAAAGGAGAAACTCTCCAAGACATATCCTCATTAAGACTCTAAACATTGACACCAAAGAGAAAATCCTAAAAGCAGCTAGGGAAAAACAGCACACCACTTTCAAAGGTAACCCCATCAGACTTACTACAGACTATTCAATGGAAGCCCTGAAAGCTAGAATGGCATGGAATGAAACACTGCAAAGTCTAAGAACCTATGGCTTCCAACTCAAACTACTCTACCCTGCAAAAATATCCCCCATAGTAGATGGTAAAAGAAAAACATTCCACGACAAAACTCAGCTTTACAATTATATGAACACAAAACCAAACCTACAGAGGGTATTTCAGGAAATTCTCCACAAAGAAGAAACAAATAATCAAACTCAATTGCCTACAAGAAGCAGATCACAACAACCAAACTCAGAGTAGGCACAAAAAACTTCAAAGTCCATGAAAACAACAACCCACATTTTCCATCACAATATGGCAGGGATCAAATCAAATCTCACAGTCATTACCCTAAATATTAATGGCCTTAATTTACCTATGAAGAGACACAAGCTAACAGGATGGATCAAAAAATCAGACCCTTCAATCTGTTGCCTTCAAGAAACCCACATCACCACTAAAGACAGAAACCTCCACAGGGTGAAAGGGTCGAAAATAATATTCCAAGCAAATGGGAATAAGAAACAAGCAGGTGTAGCTATATTAATATCAGATAAAATAGACTTCAAACCAAAAATAATAGAAAAAGACTAAGAAGGCCACTTCCTACTTATCAAGGGAACGATCCATCAAGAGGATATTACAATCATAAATCTGTATGCACCAAACACAGGGGCACCACAGTTCATAAAACAAAACCTACTTGACAATAAAACAGAAATAACCACCAACACTATCATAGCTGGAGACTTCAATACACCATTATCAGTAATAGACAGATCATCCAAACAGAAACTCAAAAGGGAAGTAAGAGAGCTAAACAAAACCATAGATCACTGAGACCTAACGGAAATCTACAGAACTTTCCATCCCAAATCCACAGACTGCACATTCTTCTCAGCAGCCCATGGAACATTCTCTAAAATAGACCATATACTGGGTCACAAAGACTGCCTCCACATATTTAGGAAGATTGACATAATTCCCTGCATGATATCAGATCACAGTGCTATATTGCTAGAAATCAACAACAAAAGACACACCAAGAATCCCAACAGCACCTGGAAACTGAACACCATACTTTTAAACAATAAATGGATAGTGGATGAAATAAAAAATGAAATTGCAAAATTTCTGGAATTGAACGACAATGAGAACACATCGTACCAAAACTTATGGGACACAATGAAGGCGGTCCTCAGGGGAAAATTCATAGCACTCAATGCCTTCGTAAAAAAGACAGAAAGGTCCCAAATCAATAACCTAACCATCCACCTAAAGGCACTGGAAAAACAAGAAAAATCCAACCCAAAGAGCTCCAGAAGGAAAGAAATAATTAAAATCAGAGCAGAAATCAATGAATTGGAAACCAAGGAAACAATTAAGACAATTGACAAAACAAAGAGCTGGTTCTTTGAAAAAATAAACAAGATTGACAAACCCCTGGCCAATCTGATCAAGCAAAAAAAGGTGAAGCTTCAAATTAACAAAATTCAAAATGAAAAAGGAGAGATCACAACAGACATAAGTGAAATTGGGAGAATCATCAGGACTTATTTCAAAAACCTCTACTCCACAAAACTGGATAATGTGGAGGAGATGGATAAATTCTTGGACGCATACCATCTACCAAAGCTAAACACAGAGCAGATTAATCACCTCAATCAACCCATCACACTCATGGAGATTGAAAAAGTAATAAAAAACCTCCCAGAAAAGAAGAGCCAAGGACCAGATGGCTTCTCAGCTGAATTCTATCAAACGTTCATGGAAGAACTCAAACCAATCTTCCTCAAACTGTGCCACACAATTGGTGAACAGGGAAAGCTACCCAACTCCTTTTATGAAGCTAGCATCACCCGAACTCCAAAACCAGGCAGAGATGCCACAAGAAAAGAAAACTACCGGCCTATTTCCCTGATGAATTTAGATGCAAAGATCCTAAACAAAATCCTTGCAAACCGAATCCAACAACACATCAAAACCATTATCCACCTTGACCAAGTGGGATTCATTCCAGGAACACAGGGGTGGTTCAACATACGGAAATCTGTCAATGTAATACACCACATAAACAAGGTTAAACATAAAAACCACATGATCATTTCGATAGATGCAGAAAAGGCCTTTGACAAGATTCAACATCACTTCATGTTCAAAACATTGGAGAGAGTTGGCATGGTTGGTTCATATCTTAACCTAATAAAGGCAATATACGAAGCTCCGAAGGCCCAAATAATACTTAATGGAGAGAGACTGGAGGAATTCCCATTAAGATCAGGAACAAGACAGGGTTGTCCACTCTCACCTCTGCTTTTCAATATAGTACTGGAAGTCCTAGCTCAAGCAATAAGACAGGAGAAGGAAATAAAAGGGATACAATTTGGAAAGGAGGAAGTTAAGTTAGCTTTATTCACTGATGACATGAATATATATGTAAGAGACCCGAGAGACTCCATCCCAAAACTCCTGAAGTTGATTAACTCCTATAGCAAAGTAGCAGGATACAAAATCAATGCACAAAAATCAGTAGCCTTCCTTTATGCAAAGGACAAAGATACAGAAAAAGAAATAAGGGACATAGTCCCATTTTCAATTGCAACAAAAAAAATAAAATACCTTGGAATAACGTTAACCAAGGAAGTGAAAGATCTATACAATGAAAACATAAAAACACTCAAAAAAGAAATTGAGGCGGACTTGAGAAAATGGAAAGACCTCCCATGTTCCTGGATAGGCAGAATTAACATTGTGAAGATGACAATCCTACCAAAGGCAATTTACAGATTTAATGCAATACCAATTAAAATCCCCACAGTGTTCTTCACAGAGATAGAAAAAATGATCTCAAATTTCATATGGAAAGGCAGAAGGCCTCGCATTTCCAAACATATCCTCAGCAAAAGAAATACCTCTGGAGGCATCACCATACCTGATCTAAAGCTATATTACAAAGCCATAGTAATAAAAACAGCATGGTACTGGCATAAAAACAGGACTATAGATCAATGGAATAGACTTGAGGACCCGGACTTTGGGTCAAGCAACTACAGCTACTTGATATTCGATAAAGGCCCAAACAATATAGGCTGGAAAAAAGACAGCATCTTCAACAAATGGTGCTGGACAAACTGGATAACCATATGCAGGAAACTGAAACTTGACCCACACATTTCACCATGCACTACACTCAAGTCCAAATGGATCAAAGATCTCAATATAAGACCAGAAACTCGAATACTACTGGAAGAAAATTTAGGAAGTACATTCCATGATATAGGAATGGAAAAAGACTTCCTGAACAAAACCCCAGTAGCTCATGAATTTAAATCATCACTCAACCAATGGGACCCCATGAAGCTGAAGAGTTTCTTTACAGACAAGCATACAATATGCAAAGCCAATAGATTACCCACAGAATGGGAGAAAATATTTGTGGGTTATCCAACTGATAGAGGACTAATCTCTAGAATCTACAAAGAACTCAAAAATCTAAACAGTAAGAAGTCAAACACCCCACTCACAAAATGGGGCAAAGAGCTGAACAGGCAGTTCACAGAGGAAGAAATAGAAATGGCAAACATACACTTAAGAAAATGTTCATCATCCCTAATCATCAGAGAAATGCAAATTAAAACAACTATGAGATTCCACCTTACCCCAATAAGGATAGCAAGCATCAAAAAATCAAATAAAAATAAATGCTGGCAAGGATGTGGAGAAGTGGGAACACTCATCCACTGTTGGTGGGAATGTAGGATGGTACAACCACTTTGGAAAGCAATATGGAGACTTCTGAAAAAGCTGAGTATAGAGATACCAACAGACCCAGTTATTCCCTTACTGGGCATCTACCCTAAAACCTTCAAACCACAGGCTAGAGAGATTTGCTCAACCATGTTTGTAGGGGCTCAATTTGTAACAGGTAAGAGCTGGAATCAACCCAGATGTCCATCACTAGAAGAATGGATAACTAAGATGTGGTATATCTACACAATGGAATTCTATACAGCAGTAAGAAAAAATGACACAATGAAATTTGAGGAAAAATGGTTGAACCTGGAACAGATCATTCTCCGTGAACTTACCCAATCACAGAAAAAAAATCGCCACATAGTCTCACTCATCTACAGCACCTAACCTGAATCTACCCAAGATACCTTAGATACCCAGCAAGCATCTCATGGACTAGACACTAGGATGGAAGGGGAGGGAGGGGAGGGCAGCAAAGGGGTGGGAAACACAAATATAGACCCAAACCGCAATGGTACCATAATCTTCTACTTACTAAAAGACAGACCAAATGGCTGATCCTTCACCAGGCCCTTACAGGAAACACCTGAACCACAAGACACTGGAGAGGGTAAGATTAAGACTAACCTTATTCTCCTACATCTTCCCTCCCTCACTTCCCCTCTCCCTGTCTCTCTCTCCTATCTCTAACTCTTGTATATTAGTTATCTTTTTCCTCATTTTCTTAGTGGGCACTGACCTGTAACTCCAAGATCCAGCATGGGGCTATCATCCACAATGAGCTTTTGATCAGAGAGACCTACAAGGCTTCCTAAAAGACAGACAGATCTCTGTCAGAGTACTTGATGACCCACCAAAGGATAGTGGTAAGACCCTACTGATGAAGATACCTTATGTGATTGACATGCAAATTAGAATGGCATGGCTGGAAGTTTGAAGAGAGTCAGTCCCCAGACAGTCAGCGTGTCTAGTGCCAGAAGGTGCTACATGGGCGACTGGGGGGAATTGACCAATATCTATGGAAGCAACGCATGGTCTAACCTACTTAGCAGCAAATAACTTGTTGTGATGCCCACACAAGTGCAGTGGTGGCACACAGCCATGGTGGGGAACCAACTGCTCTCAATTTGGCTAACTGATCCCCTCACTGGTATGGGACCCATAGCTGGAGCTGGGAAACAAGTCAGAACCATATCCAAACATAAGCCCACCCTCCAATATCAAGCTACCATCAATTGTGGGCTACAAGAGGGCCTACATCTATTAAATTCTCTATAAAAAAAAGTAAGGGTTATCTCATTTGTCCTGGTGCTAACTTACTCTCCGTTGGAGAATCTGCTTCTCTTTTTCAGATAGATGTAGATCCTAAGGAGAAAGCCACTCCATCATACCTCAAAAGGGCCCCGGCTGAAACTAAAAAAAATTGGAGAAACAAGCAAGGGGGCTGTTTTCCTGATGAACCGGATACCAGCACAAGGGGGAAGGAGATCAGCACAGAGAAAAATCAACTCCCACCAAATCAGAGAGCCAGAGCCTCAGAGGCCCCCAACACCTCATCACTGAAGCAGACCAAAACTGAACCCAACATGGCTCAGGGAAATTCTGCGGAAGAGGGGGCGGAAAGAATGTCAGAGCCACATGTGGGGTCATGATATGCAGAGACATTTAGCTTACCCATAACTGTGGGCTAACTCCACAATGCATGACCCGTATACCTCAACAAGGAGGTGCCAAGGGGAGGGGGTAGGTCACGGATGAGCCTAATAATGGTACCAAACTGACTGTATTTGCTGAATACAGAACTGACTAATAATAAAATAAAATAAAATAAAAAAATTAAAAAATAAAAAAAATTCAGTAGCCTTCCTATATGCAAATGACAAAATACAGAGAAAGAAATAAGGGACATAGTCCAATTTTCAATAGCAACAAAAAAAATAAAATACCTTGGAATAAGGGTAACCAAGGAAGTGAAAGATATATACAACGAAAACACAAAAAAAACTCAAAAAAGAAATTGAGGAGGACTTGAGAAAATGGAAAGACCTCCCAAGTTCCTGGATAGGCAGAATTAACATTGTGAAGATGACAATCCTACCAAAGGCAATATACAGAGTTAATGCAATTCCAATTAAAATCCCTACAGTGTTCTTCACAGAGATAGAAAAAATGATCTCAAATTTCGCATGGAAAGGCAGAAGGCCTCGCATATCAAAAATTTTCCTCAGCAAAAGAAATACCTCTGGAGGCATCACCATACCTGATCTAAAGCTATATTACAAAGCCATACTAGTAAAAACAGCATGGTACTGGCATAAAAACAGGAGTATAGACCAATGGAATAGACTTGAGGACCCAGATTTTGGGTCAAGCAACTATAGCTACTTGCTATTCGATAAAAGCCCGAACAATATAGGCTGGAAAAAAGACAGCATCTTCAATAAATGGTGCTAGACAAACTGGATAACCATATGCAAGAAACTGAAACTTGACTCACACATTTCACCATGCACTACACTCAAGTCCAAATGGATCAAAGACCTCAATGTAAGACCAGAAACTCGAATACTACTGGAAGAAAATTTAGGAAGTACTTTCCATTACATAGGAATGGAAAAAGACTTCCTGAACAAAACCCCAGAAGCTCACAAACTTAAACTGTTACTCAACCAATGGTATCACATGAAGCTGAAGAGTTTCTTTACATACATGCATACAATAAGCAAAGCCAATAGATTACCCACAGAATAGGAGAAAATATTTGCGGGTTATCCAATTGATAGAGGCCTAATCTCTAGAATCTACAAAGACCTCAAAAATCTAAACAGTAAGAAGTCAAACACCCCACTCACAAAATGGGGCAAAGAGCTGAACAGGCAGTTCACAGAGGAAGAAATAGAAATGGCAAACATACACTTAAGAAAATGTTCATCATCCCTAATCATCAGAGAAATGCAAATTAAAAGAACTATGAGATTCCACCTTACCCCAATAAGGATACCAAACATCAAAAAATCAAATAAAAATAAATGCTGGCGAGGATGTGAAGTAGGAACACTCATCCACTGTTGGTGGGAATGTAGGATGGTACAACCACTTTGGAAAGCAATATGGAGACTTCTGAAAAAGCTGAGTATAGAGGTACCAACAGACCCAGTTATTCCCTTACTGGGCATCTACCCTAAAACCTTCAAACCACAGGCTAGAGAGATTTGCTCAACCATGTTTGTAGGGGCTCAATTTGTAATAGCTAAGAGTTCGAATCAACCCAGATGTCCTTCACTAGAAGAATGGATAACTAAGATGTGGTATATCTACACAATGGAATTCTATACAGCAGTAAGAAGAAATGACACAATGAAATTTGAGGAAAAATGGTTGAACCTGGAACAGATCATTCTCCGTGAACTTACCCAATCACAGAAAAAAAATCGCCACATAGTCTCACTCATCTACAGCACCTAACCTGAATCTACCCAAGATACCTTACATATCCAGCAAGCATCTCATGGACTAGACACTAGGATGGAAGGGGAGGGAGGGGAGGGCAGCAAAGGGGTGGGAAACACAAATATAGACCCAAATGGCAATGGTGCCAGAAAATCCTACTTACTAAATGGCAGATCAAATGGCTGATCTTTCACCAGGCCCTTACAGGGAACACCTGAACCACAAGACACTGGAGAGTGTAGGATCACGACTAACCCTAATCTTCTACATCTTCCCTCACTCTCCCTCTCTCTCTCTCTCTCTCTCTCTCTCTCTCTCTCTCTCTCTCTCTCTCTCTCTCTCTCTCTCTCTCTCTCTCTCTCTCTTCTCTCTAACTCTTGTATATTAGTTATCTTTTTCCCCATTTTCTTAGTTGGCACTGACCTGTAACTCCAAGTACCAGCATGGGGCTATCATCCACAATGAGCTTTTGATCAGAGAGACCTACAAGGCTTCCTAAAAGACAGACAGATTTCTGTCAGAGTACTTGATGACCCACCAAAGGTTAGTGGTAAGACCCTACTGCTGAAGACACCTTATGCGGTGGACATGCAAAATGGAATGGCATGGCTGGAAGTTGGAAGACAGTCAGTCCCCAGACAGTCAGCGCATCTAGTGCCAGAAGGTGCTACATGGGCGACTGGGGGAAAATGACCAATATCTGTCCAAGCAATGCATGGTCTAACTTACTTAGCAGCAAATAACTTGCTGTGATGCCCATACAAGTGCAATAGTAGCACACAGCCATGGTGGGGAACCAACTGTTCTTAATTTGGCTAACTGATCTCCTCAGTGGTATGGGACCCATAGCTGGAGCTGGGAAACAAGTCAGAACCATATCCAAACATAAACCCACTCGCCAATATCAAGCTACCATCAATCATAGGCTACAAGAGGGCCTATACCTATTAAATTCTGTATAAAAAAGGAAGGGTTATCTCTTTTGTCCTGGTGCTAACTTACTCTCCATTGGAGAATCTGCTTCTCTTTTTCAGATGGATGTAGTTCCTAAGGAGAGAGCCACCCCATCATACCTCCAAAGGGCCCTGGTTGAAACTAAGAAAAATTGGTGAATCAAGCAAGGGTGCTATTTTCCTGGTGAACCGGACACCAGCAGAAGGGGGAAGGAGATCAACACAGAGAAAAATCAACTCTTACCAAATCAGAGAGCCAGAGCCTCAGAGGTCCCCAACACCTCATCACTGATGCAGGCCAAACATGAACCCAACATGGCTCAGGAAATTTTGTGGAAGAGGGGGTGGAAAGAATGTCAGAGCCACATGTTGGGTCGTGATATGCAGAGACATTTATCTTACACATAACTGTGGGCTAACTCCACAATGCATGACGCATATACCTCAACAAGGAGGGGTCAAGGGGAGGGGTAGGTCACGGATGAGCTTAATAATGGTACCAAACTGACTGTATTTGCTGAATACAAAACTAACTAATAAAGAAAAGAAATTTAAAAAACTAAAAATAAAAAAAAAGAAGTTTTTTGGTAGAAATTTATTTAAAAAAAGAATATAAAGCCCTCAGAGTAATATTTTCCTCTCACATGCACACATTCTTTTATGAAATGTAACCCCTAAAGATAATTTTTTCTCCTGTATGTTTATGGTATTTTACTATTATGAAATTAATTTAGGTAATCAAGTCTTATATATCTAATAAATTTTGTTTTGGTGGTTATTCTTCTAGGGATGAAATACAAGGAATACTTTATGCAAGATGAGTGGTCTACCCTTTAGCTACAACCTAGATAAAGATTTCAATGAAATTGAATGAGGGAAATAATGCTCATTGTGTATTACTGGAGGCTTTGAAAGGACCTGTAAAGACACAACTAGATAAATTTTATTGAATTATGTTTATAAGTTTGTTTCATAAATAATTGTGTTCTCAGATACAACCAAATGCATCTTAGCAGCTAGCCTGCCACTGTATATTCTATGCTGCATCTTCTTAAAAATGACGGCTTGAAAATCCTGCCTTATTATCTTTGTATGTAAGGAAGTCAATATTTGATTTCTCCTCTATAATTATTCATTTTGGTAATTTTCTAAATTAATTACTCTGGATAAATGTGTATTGTTGTAGATAGATTCAGGTTATTGGGATGCACTTCCAAGAAGACAGAATTAATGGGGAGAACGGATTTCCTTGAAGCTTACAGAACCAGGGAATGTTCTGGAGTTTTGGAAGAGCTGGCTTCGATTGATAAAGCCAAATAGAGAGAAAAACCGCGAGCAGTCAAAATGCCCCAATAACAGCAGTAAAGAGAAGGGATCTGACAGAGCTCACACCTCTCTGCATACCTTTGGACTGGAATTCAGATCCTCCCCCCAAAACACATTTGGGTTGGACCCCAGGATCTGTCCACAGTTATACCTCCTGCAGCCAGTTGGCTGGAGATTCAAGTTACAAAATTTAATTTTAACACCAGAGTCTACAGGGCACATATTTTATCTGACGTTTTTATGTATAGTGCTGTACAAGTATTAATTAATCTTGTTCCCAAGAGTCTTACATGTTCTATGGTGGTTGCACTTAGTCTGAAATCCAGGAACACAGGTATTTTCATGAGAAACTTTCTGTATCCACTATAAGGAAAAGTGTGGAGGCGAGTTGAAAGGAAACAACAGGTAGACATCTCTGGTAGTGATTAGGGATTTATTTTATCCCTTTTATTCAGTAGAGTGAAACTTATCACAGTCATTATGAAAGAAATCTATTAGCCATTTTGATCTGATCATTATATACCTCTATATGATTTTTTGTATGTGAAATGACATTTATGGATGACACATGAATATGATATTTAAGTTTGAAAATAGCAACATAAGCAGCACGTAAGGAGACAAGGAATATTATCTGGAGAAGAAAGAAAGAAAGCCTTCATAAACTGGATGAGAAGAATTAATTGAAATTTCTGAAAATATGCAGATTTGATTTAGACTAATTTGGAGGTGGGAGGCATAAGAAACTAGGTTTGAGGTAATGCTTCAAATAGTAAAGTTTTAAATTTAAACATGATAGATTCATGTGCCACTTGATGCATATGAATTTATGTGGGTAATGAGGAATCAAACCTGGGCTGGAAAACTTTTTATGCAAGAACCTTTAACCACTGAACATTCTCCCCAGACCGTAATTTGATTACTTAAAAGTATAGTGCCATTGTGTCCAACTCTTATTACAAATCAATCATCACAGTCAACTTTGACATTACAGATAGTGGGCAATATAGAATTATTCATTTGGGGGAAGATGAGGAAGGTAAAAGTACCCCTTTGCTCTTTCTTTAGCCATTTCAAATAGCTAGGTTGTGACTAGAATAGTGACCAGGTGACCTGAGAGATAAGGGGGCAGGAAAGCTAGATCTGGGGTATTGTTAGCAAGGAAGGGATAATGGCTGGGTAGTTCCTTGAGGACCTTGGATGACCCACTTCCTTATGTCTCTGTTGCCCTCCTGCTGTGACTCCATTTTTGTCCTGACCTAACATTCCAGACTTTTGTTAATGATAATTGTGGTAGGTTATTATTTTTCATGCTGACCACAAGGGTGATGAATTCTTATGGGAGAGGTTGGATAATTCAGTCCATGGGTCTTCCTTCAGGTCAGGTGATAAGGAGGCAGTTTCATCATGGCTAGAGGTGGCAGAGTGGTGAGATCAACAGCGCCAGTGTAATACACTGTTACAACTTGGTCCTGAGTGAAGCAGAGACTTCTCTTGTACCATCCCTGTATTGAGCTGGCTTCAGGGCAGTCGCTGGCAGACACACGTTACAGTGTTATAGAGGAGGTAAGGGAGATGGGCTCTGTGCACCGTGAGAGAAGACAGAAAGGAGAATAAAGGATTTTGTTAATCTTGTCAATAGCTATGACATCAAAATGCTAGGAGTAAAGGGAGGATGAGCATTCACAAGTGAGGGATAGATGGTTTGGGGGAAGAGAGGAGGCAGAGGAGCCTTTTGGGATCAGAGGAAGTGTAGGAACACAAGATGGTTTAAGTTTGAGTGTTCCTGTTGTAACCACAGTGTACTTATCCCTGGATGAGATAGGGGAAGGGCTAAGGAAGAAGGAGGCCTGAGGAATAGCTCTGATTCTGGCTAAGGCAAGTGGTAGGAGCTGGGGCCAGGGTAGGTGAAGTTAATCAGGGACAGGCAGAGGCAAAAGCATGACTTAATGTTAGAGTCTAGTATGGTAAGATAGAGGAGCCTATTAGTCTGAATCATTGTTTATATTGTAGATATATTCTTCTCACCAGGTGGTTAAGAACATGTAGGCTGCCAGAATTAACTGTGTTATTTGGAGGTCTATAATGTAGAAGAGACTTTTGTGGACCTGTGAGAAGCTGTATGACTCTCAGCATTGTCATCTGCGAGGATAAGTCAAGGCCATACTGACCACATGGCCCTCCGTCTTTTGAGAAGCCTGGAGGATTGATTTTCCCCTGATGTGACTCTCCTGTTGCAGATACACTGACTTGGAATTCATTTCTAGGTCTCCACATCTTCTCTTATCAAGAAGACAGGTAACTTACCAGAGGATAGAAGTTAGTACTGTCCTCTCATGTCCTGTGGCCTTCTGACCCTGGAACAGGAACCAAAATATCAGTTATACTTTTAAATCCAATGTTTTCAATTGATTTTGGCTCCTACATATGGTTATTACTCACTCAGAGAGACTGTATGTATCTGGTTAGCATAACAGATTAGTTAAAATAGTGCAGAATATATCTGGTTAGCAGAGAAAATCTAGTTAGAGAATGACACAATAGTTTAAAATCATTCTGATTAATATTTAAGTTTGGTTGTTAGGTGACAGTGTTAGTTATATCTGGGACACAGAAAGCAAACACATTCTATCTTTTAAGTCTCTGTCACTTATAAATATAGGCAGAACATTTTAGTTGCCTGAAAACAATAATTTTTATCAGTCATTTTATCAATAACTTTAAGGCAATTGATTTAATCTAGAAAGTATATGTCAGGAAGAAGATAAGACAGTATAAAAACTTAGCATCTGTGTTTGAAAACAACTTTGACTAGTTTGTATATCAATGTAAGTGCCAATTAGTCCCAAACTGGAAGTAGAACAGCCATATAAGATTACTTTTCTAGGGCAGAAAACATATTTTAAGTATCAATATCTCTATAAGCAATGAACTTAAGAAACCAGAAATGAAACAATTATGTGAAACCTTGACTGAGACTGATTATACATAGCTCAAGAATAAAGTAAAACTTGGTCATTCTTGAGTTAAGCCAGCCCAATTTTAACATACATTAGAGACAATATGACAGATACAAAGTAATTTCTTAAATAAGTACCTTTTAGTATTGAACAATTTTAAGGCTTAACTAAAAAAAATTTATGACTGTTACTTGAACCTTAAACAATCTATATTAACATTGTTTTCATACAGTGGATTTTTCTAAGACACAGGGAGCTTTTTTAGTTTTTCTAAGAACAATATCACAACAAGTTACTTTTTATAAGATTTAGATTATAATGTCAGTGATAATCATCTATCAAAGTCAGCAAGAACAAGAACCATCTTAAAGTCACAGAGTTTTAGCCAGTCATGTCGATGCATGCTTATTGATAGTCAATCGTTATGGACTTTCTTTAAACCAAATTACAGAATTGTAATATTCTGGTATCTAGAAAAATCTGATGTTAACAAAAAGTAGAGTTTACATATTTAAGGCACATGAGGTTAAGGAGCATAAGCTATGAACAAAAGATCTGCTGACAGAATTTAAAATAAACAAGAAATCTACATTATGTAAAAGCTAAATAAGATATCCATCCAATCTCTAAGTCAGTTTGTGAAATTAATGTAGCTATATTTAACATATCCAAAGAATAGAGAACTGGATTAAACTGACATGATCTAGTGAAAAAAAAGGACACAAGTCTTATGGAAAAGAGAGCGAATGGGCATGCAAGGGCCACTTGCCATTGCAAACAATTTCCAAATGTATGCTCCATTATGTACAGCTGGTTCTGCAAATAAGGGCGTTTTACTGATGAGCCAAAAATAAATATTTTTAATCTCTTCCAAATCAGTTTTAGAGAAGTGTATTGAATTTCAAACATACACAAAATTTTGTAACATAATCTATAACTATTCAAACCTTATCCCACTCTATAATTCTGCCTGTGATACTTTGGTAAAATTGTTCAGTAATGGAATAAGTTAAAATGAAAGTATTAAGACTGGTGGTTGGAGGAATTGAGGAATTACATCTTAAATCGCAACATAACTTTGTTTATAATTTTCTTTTACTGTTCACCATGAAGTAAATGGTTTTCTAGTATGTGACAGATAAATACTGTTTAATGTTTTAAATGTGGTTTGTTTACCTTATAAAATAAGGAAAAATAAGAGCAAATAACTTTTCTATGAGATTTTTTGAGGCAATTTTAGATATCATAATCATATGAGGTATTAAATATTAAGTCAATTTTAATCTTAATATCTAGTTATAAGGTTGACAAATAGAGGAACCTAGTTAACTTGGTTGTGTACTCTAAATTCAGTTTTCATGACCATTATTATGACCAGATTAACATCAATGAGTTAATGATAAGTTTACTAATTGAATACCATAGCAACCTGCTCCCAGCCAGGGCCATACATTTTAGTCTAATGTGTTAGGTTAATAGTCATTTTATATCTCAAGACTTTTGTAATCTGACTAAGTACTTTGTCTTTTAACCTTCTGTTTAAGCTTATCATATCTTCATCTAAATACTTTACTCATACCTTCTTCTACATACTTTTGCTTTACAATATGTAACCACCTTTTTCATCAAATATTTGACATCCAACATATAAAGTGTTCTCTCCATTCTTTCTTCTTTAGTCAGTTCATCTCATAACTACCAATAAAACTTTTATTGTCCTTACCATAACACTTTTAATATGACCATTTTTTCCCTCAAAAGACATCTTAAAAAACATTTTAAGGAAAGAGTAGATCAGATTTGACTTATACTATTTTCCCAGAATAAACATAGATTTTGGAACTTTAATTTTTATAACACTTCTGAAATGATTTTTTAAAAAAATTTATGAAAGCAGATTTGAACATTATTAGAAATTTTAGAAAAAAAATTTACAAATTTAGTATCAAGTACTTCTAAAGTTAAATATAAATCTTGAAGCTATTGTCTTTTAGTAGTTCCATAGATACTTAGAAAGATAAACGTAAAACAGTCACAAATTTCTTATAAGAAGTCTGCATCTGTTTATAGTGACTTGGTATTCATTCATCATCATTCAGGGGCCAGGATCCTGAGATTCCCTGTGCTTGCAGCTCCCTGGCTCTACAAGGCACGGAAGCTAAGAAAGAGCCTTTTTTTTTTTTTTTTCCTTTCTAAATTCCAGGGAGAGTTTTGGACTTCCCTTGGAGCTAAAAGGCTTTTTTTGTCCTAAATTCCAGGGAGAGTTTTGGACATCCCTCTGTGTTATAGGCTCCTTTCTGATCCTGCCAATTTACAACTCTTTAAGAGGAGGAGCATCATATTTTTTTTGCCTATGATCTTAATTACTTTCAGTGTTCTTCTGGGGGACACTCAACAGTAGAACTTGGCTATGCCATCTTTAACAGTGGGCTTGGTGGTGAACTTCCTCCACAATGAGATGGCACTGCTCAGAACAGAAATCATTCTGCAGCCTTAGGGCTGTGAGCCACATACATACTCACACACACACACACCCTTTCATTTCAAGTGCACTTTTGATATAGATTCTAGACAACCATTTCCCCTTCACATATTCATTAATTCATTCATTTATTCAGAAGCTGTACATTCATGTTTAAATTTCTATTTTATTCACAACTCCGGAGACTAAAATCAAACCTTGTAACCAGGCAGGAGGTCAGGAGAGGCTCTGAGAGCTGGAGGAGCTGGAGGAGCTGTTGGTGTGAGGTAGCCTGAAGGAGCTGGTGAGAAAAGCAGGTAGAGCAGAGAGAAGGCCTTGCATGCAGAGTGAAAAATATGGTATTTCAGGCCATCTTCTATACATTGGCAGAAGTTTGTTGTTTTTTGTTTTTTTCAGTGAGAATTTGGAAATCAAAAGCCCATTCTCAGGCCATTTGTACCCATAGTCCAGCTTATACTGTGGCTAGACAGAGTTGCAGAGAAAGATAAGTTGTTGTCTAAGAGTCCTAGAGTCCTAGAGTCAGGGAAAGAGCAAAATAAGTGTGAGAGAAAAATGAATCAAGGCTTAAGCTGGGTTTACATAGAACACCAATATGACCAACTGGCCCATTAGGGTGAACAGGGCTTGCACATCTCACATGGGCAGAGGCCATACAGGTCACAACTGTTGGGTATTTAGCCTATAAATGGGCAATGAGGGTGACTGTTATACAAGGGTGAATGCTGCTGGCACAGGAAGATGAGAGCTCAGGAGGGAGAGGGAGAATAGAGAGGAACAGGGAGAGTCTCGAGATGGTAAATGAATGAAAATGTGCCCCTTAGGATACAGTAGACCAGAGAACAAGAGACCCGAGGTGTCTAGAGGGCATCTTTCTTGAGACTTGGGGTTGTGGCCTAAAAGCAGCCAAGGCATGTACCAGGTGTGCTAGCACAGCTTCCACAAGGAGGGATGAAACCTGAAAGCAGACCAACCCAAGAGGGACACTTACTGAGAAGGAGAGAGGAGATGGAGAAGCGAAGAAGAATGAGGCCGAATTGGTGTGGTGGATGTGAAAAGCCAGTACCAGACAGAGATGGTCCGAAGCCTTTATAGGGTCAAATGGAAGAACGGTGGTCTGGTCAGGGCAAAAGGAGTTCTGGCTACCCAAGAGGACAAATGGTAGCCTCCTCCAAGTCATCAGCAGCAGATATAAGGTTCAGGAGTGACCAAGACCATGGAGACCACTCTGAAGCAAAGATGGAAGTTTTCACTCAGGGAAAACATGAGCTGCTGAGACTGACTCTCATGAGTGTTGCACAGTCAACTTTGAGACTATAGATAGTGGGCTATATAGAGTTCATCACTTGGGGGAAGGTGAGGAATGGAAAAGAACTCCTTTGTTCTTTACATTAGCCATTTCAAATAGCTGGGGTGTGCTACCAAAAGTGTGACCAGGTGACCTTAGAGATAAGTGGACAGGAAACCTAGACCTGGGGCATTGTTATGCAAGGAAAGGCTAATGGCTGGGTGGTTCCTTGAGGAATGTGGATTACCCACTTCCTTATGTCTCTGTCGCCCTCCTGATGAGACTCCATTTTGTCCTGACCTAACATATATACTGTTACAATAGTCTATACAATGTATTCATATCTTATCTACAAGTATACATACAAGTACATATGTATATTTTTCTTAGCAATTTCCTCTATATGTACACAAATATAAACTCCAAATTTAATAATATGTAAAACATTCAGTATTTAAATGTGAGTTTTATTATAAATAAAAATGATAGTATTTATATAATTATAAAAAAAGTTTGCTCAATAGATTGATTTTTGTAACCCATATTGACACATCCTTTTACATGATAACTTATCATATATTTAGAATTCCTTTGGAAGGATGACTATAACACAATGTAGCAGTTACCTTCTTGTACCTATGAAGAAAACACCTGTCTTGAAGCAGCTGATGGGAGGAAAACACTAATTTCAGGCTTACATCTTGAGGGGAAGGTTCTCTTTGGTGGGGAAAGACTGAAATGAAGCAGCAAGAGAGTGAGCTGGCTCACATCTGGCAAGCTAGGCTCATAAACCTCAAGGTCCATTGCCAGTGAAAACCTCCTGCAGCATGTCTCCAACTCCCAAATTGCCCCCAGCTGGGAAATGAGTATGAGGCTTAATCATGAACACATGACACTATGAAGATATGGGGAACATTTCGCATTCAAACTAATACATTCTATCTCTGTTCCCCCATAGACTTATAATGATACAAAATGTTTTCAGTCCCACTTTAAAGAACCCATATTCTTCAACTATTGTAATATTTTTCAAATGACCCAAATCTCTTAACTGTGAGCCCTGTAAAATCGAAACACAGGTTACATACTTCCAACACATAATGGAACAGAGTCAACATTATAAAAGGGGTAATGAGATTATAGCCAGGAAAGCCTGCAATGTAGAAAGCCAGCAGGGAAAGAACTCTGCAACTCCCTATCTGACATCTGGGACCCATGACTAAATCCCAGCTTTGGCTGTTTACTATGTGGGCAAATCCACCTGAGTCAGAGTGTGCAGCTTACCTTGGCAGCCATCCCATATTCTCGGCATCTCCAAAATACTAGGGTCTTCATTGCAACCCAAAGTTCATCTTCATGTCTCCATACCATGACCCCTCTGACCTCAATGCAGGTACTATGAACTTGTTCCACATCACCTATGTGCCATTTCCAACAAACACCATTGCAAATTCAATGAACTCATAATCTCCTGCATTTGTCACAATTCTTATACTAATATAAGGTGAGTTACCAAGTTTGTTAATCCAAGGGTACTTTAAGGAGCGGAGAAAAATATTTCAGTATTCTTCCATCAGGGCCCCTCCTTTCAAAAGAATCAGCATTCCTTCCATTTTCCCAATGCAGAACAGCTAGCACAATCACAAAACTAGTAATCTCCTAAACAATTGCAGCTGAACTGGGTTGAAGTCTCCATCTCAATATTTCATTTTATAATGTGTCAAACATATTACTTCATCAAAACTTCAACTTTTCTCAAATTCTCAGGATACAGGAAGAACACAGCCAGTTTCTCCACCAGAATGCAATAAAAATTGCTTCTAGCCTGGTTCCAACAAAGCCCTCTTCCCCACTAAGAACACATAAGCCAAGAACCCATAGTTCACAGTTCTCTCTGCATGAAAGCTGGGCTAATAATCTTCAAGCTTCACCCAAGTGACACACCTCCTGCAGCATATCTCCACTTCCCAAATTTCCAGCAGCTGGGAAGTGAGTATGATGATCAAACATAAGCACAGAAGAATGTGCATTCAAAGTACCACATGGAAATATGTGAACTGTTTGGTGTACTAAATTTGGTTAATGTTCCTTGGTATGTGTAATCAGTGTTTTCTTATAAGTCAGCGCCCAGGAGCTAGGGATATGGCTTAGTGATAAAAGCACTTGTATAGTCTAATGCATAAGTCCTTCATGGTAACATGAAATAATGAAAATAAAATAAAAATAAAAATTATCCCCAAAGTAAAAAGTGATTACAATTTATAACATATTTGCAAAATGTTCCAAGTCTTCGTGTCACTAGGTAGCATTTACACTAGCTGAATTTTCAACCTGTATATTCCATTCCATTCATACTCCAGGGTTCCTCTGATGACAAGTGCAATCTCCAAGATGGTGCCAATCAGTATAAACAAAATCACAGTAATTGAAAACATAAACATTCAATATGGTTAATATTCTATTATTATCTCATATTGTAAGGAAGGTAATAGTAGAGATATTTATTTGCACTTTGTTCAATATTACATAATCTGTGACATTTTATTAAATTGGCTATTCTCATTTTTATTTTTGGTTCACATTCAGAATGGATTTTCCTCCTATGTAGATTGCTACTGTTTTTCAGTAGTAATTTATGTTTGGTATATTATCATGTACTTCCATCTGATATTTTGATTATTCTTTAAATGTCATCCAAACAAACAAATGCAAGTATTTTTTCAGTGTTTGGAACAAGACCCACACAATAAATGCAATGAAAATTCTATAATAGTCATTTTTGTAATGATGTGTTAGCAGGAATGTTTAGAGTAGGATACAATTATATAGAGTTTAACCATGTCACTTGACGAAAATAAGCTAGATGATAGTGAAAAGAACAAAAGGATCAAATGAAGATTTTATGTAGTCAGAGCACCCAGACATGCTCTCCGTCAGGATGTGGTGTTTAAGACTTGAATGACAAAAGGAGAATACTATGAAGAGTGCTGAAAAACACCTAATTTTCGAATATGCAGAGTAATATATGCTAAGGTCCACAGAGACATATGTGCAAGACAGTGGTAAAAAAATATGTAGGCCAGGTTGGCAGCAACATAGTGAGTTGGGAGAAAGGAACAAGTATATATATATATATATATATATATATATATATATATATATATATATATCTAACAGGCTAAAGAACAAACTGAGGGAGGAAAAGCCAATGAGATGGGCAAGAGAAGGCTGAAAGTTGTGGCCAATTATGAGTAATATACACTAGCATATAATGTATATGTAATACACATATATATACATATATACATATATAAATATACCATGTATATACTATACATATATGTGGATATAATATCAACATATATAATGTATATGATAAAATTAAAAATATACTCTTTCCTTAATAGAAAAAAATAAGTATTTGATATTTCATATGCTTTCACTAAAGAGGATCCATTTTATTAGAAGTCAATTTGTAGCTGACTAGAAGATATTAAATAAAAAGAATGAATATTGTTATGATTTATAAAAGTATATCTGGCAGCTATGTAGAGATCAGGCTATAGAATTCCAGAGAAGGGAAGAGTATAAGAATTTCAGTGTTTGGCTTGTTGCTACCATGATACATGATAATATATGGTTTTATGTGGTGTCTTGGATTAAAAAAATATAGATCAGAAAGGCAGAGGAATGATCATACATTCGTAGAAATGCTCTTATTTTACATGGAATAAATGAGAGGAAGTGTGAAATAAAAGCATTAGTGAAATAGTAAGAATTTTTCTTTTTTTTTGTTTTTGTTTTATATATATATGTATATATTTTATTAGTCAGTTCTGTATTCAGCAAATACAGTCAGTTTGGTACCATTATTAGGCTCATCCATGACCTACCCCCTCCCCTTGGCCCCTCCTTGTTGAGGTATACAGGTCATGCATTGTGGAGTTAGCCCACAGTTATGGGTAAGCTAAATGTCTCTGCATATCATGACCCAACATGTGACTCTGACATTCTTTCCGCCCCCTCTTCCGCAGAATTTCCCTGAGCCATGTTGGGTTCAGTTTTGGTCTGCTTCAGTGATGAGGTGTTGGGGGCCTCTGAGGCTCTGGCTCTCTGATTTGGTAGGAGTTGATTTTTCTCTGTGCTGATCTCCTTCCCCCTTGTGCTGGTATCCGGTTCATCAGGAAAACAGCCCCCTTGCTTGTTTCTCCAATTTTTCTTAGTTTCAGCCGGGGCCCTTTTGAGGTATGATGGGGTGGCTCTCTCCTTAGGATCTACATCTATCTGAAAAAGAGAAGCAGATTCTCCAACGGAGAGTAAGTTAGCACCAGGACAAATGAGATAACCCTTACTTTTTTTTTTATAGAGAATTTAATAGGTGTAGGCCCTCTTGTAGCCCACAATTGATGGTAGCTTGATATTGGAGAGTGGGCTTATGTTTGGATCTAGTTCTGACTTGTTTCCCAGCTCCAGCTATGGGTCCCATACCAGTGAGGGGATCAGTTAGCCAAATTGAGAGCAGTTGGTTCCCCACCATGGCTGTGTGCCACCACTGCACTTGTGTGGGCATCACAACAAGTTATTTGCTGCTAAGTAGGTTAGACCATGCGTTGCTTCCATAGATATTGGTCAATTCCCCCCAGTCGCCCATGTAGCACCTTCTGGCACTAGACGCGCTGACTGTCTGGGGACTGACTCTCTTCCAACTTCCAGCTATGCCATTCTAATTTGCATGTCAATCACATAAGGTATCTTCAGCAGTAGGGTCTTACCACTAACCGTTGGTGGGTCATGAAGGACTCTGACAGAAATCTGTCTGTCCTTTAGGAAACCTTGTAGGTCTCTCTGATCAAAAGCTCATTGTGGATGATAGCCCCATGCTGGATCTTGGAGTTACAGGTCAGTGCCCACTAAGAAAATGAGGAAAAAGATAACTAATATACAAGAGTTAGAGATAAGAGAGAGAGAGACAGGGAGAGGGGAAGTGAGGGAGGGAAGATGTAGGAGATTAAGGTTAGTTTTAATCTTACCCTCTCCAGTGTCTTGTGGTTCAGGTGTTCCCTGTAAGGGCCTGGTGAAGGATCAGCCATTTGGTCTGTCTTTTAGTAAGTAGAAGATTATGGTACCATTGCTGTTTGGGTCTAGATTTGTGTTTCCCACCCCTTTGCTGCCCTCCCCTCCCTCCCCTTCCATCCTAGTGTCTAGTCTAGGAGATGCTTGCTGGGTATGTAAGGTATCTTGGGTAGATTCAGGTTAGGTGCTGTAGATGAGTGAGACTATGTGGTGATTTTTTTTCTGTGATTGGGTAAGTTCACTGAGAATGATCTGTTCCAGGTGTAAAATTTGATAATATTAAAAATGAGCAAATCCAGCTGGGCGTGGTGGCGCACACCTTTAATCCCAGTATTTGGGAGGCAGAGGTAGGAGGATTGCTATGAGTTCAAGGCCACCCTGAAAATACATAGTGAATTCCAGGTCAGCCTGGGCTAGACTGAGACCCTACCTTGAGAAAAAAAAAAAAAAAAAAGAGCAAATCCAAGGATACAAATAAAGCATTTATTACATGAATTATGTTTCAAAAGACTATGTGGTATTCTATTGGTGACAATTATAGATATAAACATTGCAGATCAGCAGTATGGTTGCACATACAGAAAACATCCATGTGTTGGTAATTTCAGTTTTGAGTTGAAATAATCTTTTTTTTTTATTAGTCAGTTTTGTATTCAGCAAATACAGTCAGTTTGGTGCCATTATTAGGCTCATCCGTGACCTACCCCCTCCCCTTGGCCCCTCCTTGTTGAGGTATACGGGTCATGCATTGTGGAGTTAGCCCACAATTATGGGTAAGCTAAATGTCTCTGCATATCATGACCCAACATGTGGCTCTGACATATAATCTTACATAGGGAAAATCTATAGAGAAAAATATGTGTTCTATACAGCAACATACAATAGTTTCAAAAGAAGAAATGGAATCATAAAAGTAAAATGTCATAATATACATACATATTAAGGTCAATATAAATAAGAGATGGAGTATTGTTTAGTAATAAAATAAATATAATATTTCATATTTTAAAAGGAATCCTATAATCTGTTGATTTAAAATGGATGAACCTTAAGGGCATTATGTTAAGGCAAGGAACTGAGATTCATCTGAATCTACAGACTAAAATTTTTTAAATTTATTTCATTTTACTTATTTGAGAGACAGAAGGAGTGAGAGAAGGAGGGAAATAGAGAGAATGGGCATGCTAGGGCATTTAGCCACTGCAAATGAACTCCAGATGCATGCACAACCTTGAGCATCTGGCTTATGTGGGTCCTGGGGAATCAAACTTGGGTCCTTTGAAGTTGCAAGAAAATGCCTTAACCAATAAACCATTCCTCCAGCCCCAGAGTATACTTTTTTGATATTTCTATATCAGAAAGTCTATAAAGTAAAACAAAAATTAGTTTGTGCTACACATGGTGGCTCACAAATTTAGTCCCAGTAATTGGCAGGCTAGAGTTATCGTCAGATTGCCATGATCTTGAGGACAGGTTGGGCTCCAAAGTGGGTTTCATTTCAGCATAGCATATAATGAGAGTCTATTTCAAAACAATATAACAATAATAAATAAGTTCACCTGGGTGTGATGGTGGAAATGGGAGTTGCCTGAACTTGAGTTTTAATGGTTTTGGACAAATCTAAATTTACTAAAAATCATCAAATTTTACATATGAATTGTGTCATGTTTTAAATTATTGCTCATAAAATTTGTTATTTTGTGTGTAGTATTTATGATGTTTATATGTGCATGTAGTGTATGCACATGTGTGTGTGTTCAGACACACAGGCCACATACATATGCATGCAGAGATCAGAGGAAGATGTTGGGAATCCTCTATAACTCTTCTGCCTTATTTCCCTGAGATAGTATCTCTCACTGAACCTGGTACTCCCCATTTTCAGGTTACACTGACTGACCAGGGAACCTGAGCTGCTGTTATAGACATGTACCCCCATGCAGGCCTGTGCACTTGGGCACTAGGGATTGAACTCAGGTCCTCCTGCTTGTGCCACAAGTGCAATTACCTCATGAGACATTTCCTAAGCCACATAATAAAATGATTTTAGGGAAAACAGCAAACTATTATAAATGCAATATCCTTAGAAAGACACTGGGGGGGGGATGGAGAGATGGCTTAGCACTTAAGCGCTTGCCTGTGAAGCCTAAGGACCCCGGTTTGAGGCTCGATTCCCCAGGACCCACGTTAGCCAGATGCAAAAGGGGGTGCATGCATCTGGAGTTCGTTTGCAGTGGTTGAAAGCCCTGGTGCACCCATTCTCTCTCTCTCTCTCTCTCTCTCTCTCTCTCTCTCTCTCTCCCTCTTTCTCTCTGTCACTCTCAAATAAATAAATAAAAATAAACAAAAAATTTAAAAAAAAAAGAAAAGAAAGACACTGGGGAATTATGTTGCTTTTCAAAGGATTTTTTATTGCAATTTCAAGTATTACTTGTTGCTAATGGTAAGAAAAGTAATGAAAAAGAACAAAAGAATTTGGTAAAGGATATGAACACACACTTCACTAAAAAATGTTTGGATGGAAAATGGGCAAATGGAAAAAGGTCAACAATGATATGTATTTAGAGAAATGATAACAATAAAATATCACTAAGCAAGTATGTTGAGTAAAGAATCAATTATCAGGCAAAATGTGATGAAGCTGAGCTTAGAAAAATATGGACTGTGTATATATAATCAAAGGAAGGCATTCCTTTGGGAAATGCTAATGGCTGTTTCTTTGCAGTTTTCACAGTTGAAGCCTATATGGTGCTCATGTAAGAGTTGATTTGAATAGATGACTAGATAAACTTTTTACTTTTTGGTAAAATGTATGAATATAGAAGCATAATTTTCATTATATAGAGTCTATAGGTTAATTTGGAACAGAGATATACATTTAAAGTGTTTATTCTCCCCAGACACTAATATGCAAGGAATCAATTACAGGAGGCATTGTTTTGTTGACTGCTGACCATTTCCCTGCAACATATCTGGATTGTATCTACTCAAGCACCAAAAATGGATTCTGAAAACAAACATACTTTACAACAAAGAAGTGTTTTCCCAAACAAAGCCATTGCAAAATTTTGACATCAAAAGATGTGGTTGGTAAGACCACATGTAGAGACAAAATTACTAAACACCTAGAAGAAACAAATTTGTTAAAACTTCCTCAAGAAATAGTAGAATCTTGAAGCAAGAATATTCAACAGGATAAATTTTCATCTCAATTCAAGCTTTTTGTTGTTGTTGTTGTTTATTTTTATTTATTTATTTGAGAGCGACAGAGAGAGAGATAGAGAGAGAGAGAGAGTCAGAGAGCGAGAGAGAATGGGCACACCAGGGCTTTCAGCCACTGCAAACAAACTCCAGATGCGTGCACCCCCTTGTGCATCTGGCTAACGTGGGTCCTGGGGAATCGAGCCTTGAACTGGGGTCCTTAGGCTTCACAGGCAAGTGCTTAACTGCTAAGCCATGTCTCCAGCCCTCAATTCAAGCTTTTTATTTGACACAGGAGAAAGAATATCATTGATTTCAATTTGGTGAAGGTACACTAGACAACTTCTACGCATATATTATGAAAAAGACTGGTGCCAACTTAGAATTTGCTTTTTCGCAAAACCATGGCCACTATGTGACAGTCTTGGTAATCCAGATACTGTCAGAAAAGCTCACAAGGAAATTGTTGAATAGTGTTGTGAACAAGGTTTGAGCATGTCTCTGATCCCCAAGGAAGAACACTGGTCTTCTCTGGGCCAGACTGGAGATAAAGCACAAGATTTGGAACAATATGCTGCAAAGAATAACAAGAATAAGTGTTCACATAAGGAGAAAGCCTGTGTTGATAGTACTGACAAAGCAAATAAAGAGTAAGAACTCATATGGACACCTTGCTACATCTGCCAAAAACATAAGGCTGTGATACAGAGATGAGATACAGAGAAATCATTTAGTTCCATGACTGCTGGGCTATACATTAATGTAAGTGAAGATGTTTCCCAGGAAACCGAGGTACACCTCTTAATTCCATTGTTGAATATCAGTAAGGTGGATATATAGTTCATTGGATGAAAGCCTGAAGTGGATCCATCTGAGTATTGTATAAAAAAGATGCTTGATAAACCTCAAACACAAACTGAATCTGGAGATGTTGTGAAGAAATGGCCTCACGAATTTTCCCCAATTGTCAAGAAAAGTTTTTTGTACCAAATCTTAGCAGAATTTGAAGACTTAATAGAGAACTCATCCTCATGAGGCACATCAGATTTGGGGACACATGATGGTGAGCCCAGTAGTGCAGGAGAGGTATTTTATGAAGTTGATTGGAATACCAAAAATTCCATTATTTCTTCCATCTATGCTCCTTCCTGGCTGCACATTCGTATTAATTCATATTATTAGTAGTAAGCATCAATATATATATATATATATATATATATATATATATATATATATATATATATATATATATAAGATTCTGAGAATGTGCCAATGGTTCCTATAAACTTTACAGATAAAGATAACATTATCCTAAAAGGACAACTAGATGATGTAAATTATGCTCAAGAACAGTTTCAGCTCATTGTGAAGGACCTCATGAGAAGATTGGATTATGCTGAGATAAATAGTGACTGTAAATTTCACAAGCACCTAATAGAAAATAGTAATGATAACATAAGCAGAACTTCAGAAAAGCACCAAGTTTCTATCATGATCTCCCCTGAAGTTGAAGAGAATAATTTGATCAGGATTGAGGGTGAATCTATGGATATCCAAAAGGCCAAAAAGGAACTTCTGGAACTTGCTGTTCATTCTTCTCATGAGCATATCCAGTTTACTCTCATCAAACACCACTTTCAGAACCTAATTTTTGGGAGGTAACGTGAAAGACTTCATGAAATATGTAAGAAATTTCCAGATCTTATCATCAGCTCCAAGGATAAAAGTGACGTTGTCGAACTGGTAGGGCCTAAACCTGAGTGAAAAAAATATAAACTGTATTTTGAGAAAATGTTGAAAGACATTGAAGAAAACAAGTATTCCATTACTGTATCTGTCTTGAAAAGACTTCAAAAAAGGATAATTGGAAAAAGAGGTTCAAATGTCAAATTTATATCTGAGATAAGCAACACCACTATCCATTTTCCATTTCCATTTTCTCAGAAGCTTTTGTGATTACTGGATAACCAGAAAATTGTGAAATAGCTCATGAGCGGATTCTTTCTATTCACAAAGATATTTATGACACTACAGAAGAGGAAATTTATATTCCTTCTAGTCTATACAAATCACACATGAATGTCAAAACATCTTTGATTACCCCAATCATGTATGAAAATGTATGAAAGTGGCAAGTTTGGTATATATTTTCCAAGAAGCAACACCAAAATTGAAAAAGTCATTACCAAAGGCCCTGTAGAAACTGTGAAAAAGGCCAAGAGGAAGCTTCTTTACCTAGTAGAAGAAGAAAAAGCAAAGAGTTACTCCATGTCTGTTCATGTCAAATCACAGTATCGTCAGTTCCTCCTGAATAAAAAATGGTAGCAATGTTCCCATAGTCTGTGAGAAGACAGGGGCACGCATTGTTTTGCCTACCACTACAGATGAGGATCAAGAATTGGTAAAGATCATAGGAAGAGAGTAGGCTGTTAAAAATGTGAAAAAAGGAGCTTGCCTTTTTATTGAAAGACTTAGAGAATGTAGGAGAAGACAGTGTAGTGATAAATTGCAAGTTCCACTGTTACTTTGTCATGAGAAAGAACCAGTTATTACGAGAAATAAATGAGGAGTATGGAGGCCTGGCCATTGCCTTCTCTTGTGCAGGAAAACAGATTGCAAAAAATAACAATAAAAGGGACAAATCCTTGTGTTCAAGCAGCAAATAAAACCACATTCAGGATCTGTTTAAGCCCTTTCGTTCCAAAGTTACAATTTGTTATTCCCCAAAAGTACCATCTTTTCATTATGGGATCAATATGTTCACCCATCTACCAGTTTCCCAAGTAATTATGACTATATATATATATATATATATATATATATATATATATATATATATATATATATATCAGGCCACACGGACAATTGCAAAGCAGCCACGAAAGCCCTTGAGTCTCTAATTCCAGTTATTGATGATATACACTCGCCCTCTAATCATCGTTCTTACATCATGGGGCCCAAAGGAGATGGATTACTCAGGCTAAGAAAGGTATTTGGAGTTCATATTCAATCGTCACAACCTAAAATAAATTGTGATGCCATATCCATTATGGGTCTTGCTGCTAATGTGGAATAGGCCAAGATTAAATTACAAAAACAAGTCAAGGATCTGAAAATGGAAATAGAGGACTGGGAGCTAAAAAATTTCAAACTAGTACTTAATCTAGATCCTAAGCACTATTACAAGATCACTAGCTTTAAAGGCTTACTTTTTGTTAAGACTTACACAGAACATGGCATTACTATACATTTTCCAAAGAAAGCATCTCATCATATACAAGATAAAATCTTCATTACCATATATAAAGAGAAGACTCTAGCTGCTCAAGACACAATATTTAGAGTGCTGCATGAGATTGAAAAAAGAGTTTCTAAGCAAGTCTCACTAAACCTCTATGTCTGTGGCAAAACTCCTGGCTTTCAAGGAAAAGCTATATAAAAAATCATGAATCAATTCCAAGTAGACATCTATCTCCTCCCATAGGATACTATAATCCTAGCATAACAGTGACTGGACTCCCTGATAATGTGACGAAAGCAATTGACCACATCACTAATCTTCAGAAGAGTTACCTGTCAGCTTCGACAGAAAATGTATCTCAGAGGGGTCATAGCAGGAGTGCCTCCATTGGCAACATAGTCATAGTGCCATCTAAAAGTTCTGTAAAAAAGTATGTTGCCTGTAATGCAAAAATGACCCCAACACTTCCAGATGGGGATAACTGTGATAACTTAGGCTGAAACTGAGAATCTCATAATATTCACACTTGCAGACAGAACAATTAAAAGCATTAAACAGAATTTGTTCCAAACTGCTTACCTGAAAATGCTGTCAAAATTATTCCTAAGCCAATGTTGTGGTTACAACATAGGCACAATTCTGACACATGTGCCACTAATACCTTGTTGTAGTCAGGTTCACATTGCTTGTAGAAATATCCCAACCAAGAGCATTTCGTGGAAAAAAAAAGAGATTAATTTTGGCTTACAGGCTCGAGGGGAAGCTCCACGATGGCAGGGAAAATGATGGCTTGAGTAGAGGGTGGACATCACCTCTTGGCCCACATAAGTGGACAACAGGAACAAGAGAGTGTGCTAAACACTGGCAAGAGGAAAACTGGCTATAACACCTATAAGTCTTCCCCCAACTATACACTCTCTCCTGGAGGCATTACTTCCAAAATCTCCATTAGCTGGGAAACTAGCATTCAAAATACCTAAGTTTATGGGGGACACCTGACTCAAACCACCACATACCTATTGACTGGGTCCTCCAAAATATGTCAGTAAAAGGGAGGTTACTTAATCATTTGCACCTGCATTAATTACCACCTTCTCATTTTCACTCACCACTTATTCCTGACATTTTTTTCATAAACCACTTTTTCCACTGTTTTAAATACTCTCTAATAAATTATCACTTAGATACCACATGCTTACTCAATTTCATTGTCTACTCAGTCTAGTCTAACTTTGATTATTGCAACTTAACCACTATGGCAAGAAGCTACATTTGTGTTATTACTGGCAGGCACAAAGTCTCTGTGTTTCACAAAAATTCAATCTGATTGTATCATTTTTTTCTTTCTTCAAGTCTCATTTGCATGCATCCTGGTTCTTCTTTGAAGAGGGTAAGCAAGAAGCATTCTTGTCAGGCCTATCATGGTGTAGGCATATAGAAATGAAAATTTTTGGCATTGTTTTAAGGAACAGAAGTGGTGATGGAGAGCTTGCACACCCAAAATGGTGTGATAGCAATAGTTAAGACTACTACCAATGCTAAAGTGTATCACCTTATTCTTAATGCTTTTCAGTGTCACCTATCAGTTAGGGCCTTGGGATATCCAGGGTTATTTTTTCACTTCCCACACACCTCCCAAGAAATCTTTTGGGAAAATTTAAAACAAAGAAAAGAATATACTCTCATTTTTCTCTAGTCATATAGTACGTCTTGTGAATTTTAAAGTAATGGTGCCATGCAATTTAAAAAAAATATTATGTTTAATTATTTGTTTTAGGGTGATAGGGAAAGAGCAAGATGATAGATAAATAGATAGATAGATATGATAGATAGATAGACAGACAGACAGACAGACAGACAGACACACACACACACACACACACACACACACAGACTGACAGACAGGGAGAGAGGGAGGGAGTGAGAATGGGCACACAAGGGCCTCTAGCCACTAACAACAAACTCCAGACACTTGTACCACCTCATGCATCGTGTTTACATGGGCACTAGGGAATTGAATCTGTGTTCTAAAGCTTTGTAGGCAACTTTTTTAATTGCTAAGCTGTTACACCATCTCCCATTATTTTGTCTCAAGTTTTAGTCACAATTACTGCTATAAATATAAGTACCTGTTGTCTGACATGTAAATTCTCTCACTTCATCTTATATCCTCATTTGAATTGAGCATCTTGGCAAAGTCAAGCTTGTTTCTTGAAATCCCTGTTGCCACCTGAGGTTATTAAGATTTTGCTAGAAAAATAATTAGTTGACACACAGGCTTTTTTCCATGGGTGTTTGAGTGCATATGTCAACAGTAGAGATAGGGCATGGGACTGGATCATGTTATCATGATAGCCACAAACATGCAAGCAAGAAATAATAATGCTGTATAAAATACTACCTGATCTTCGCTCCTCTGAAAGTAAAAATCTTAAGTCACTTAATGTATCATATCAAATTCTGATGGCCCAAAGGGAAGTAAACAAACAATTGTAGCTGAAAAGTGGCAAAAATAACCAAACAAAATATTACCTAGAGCCTTCTTTTCTGGTATGAGGCAAGAGTAGAAACCTTTTAGGAGAACTGAAAAGGTAGATTGCAGACATTGATGGCCACATGGAAGAGGCAGAAGTCCATTGTGAAAGTCAACTGCCAAGATAAAATGACATAGATTCCCTGAGAATGAAATTGCACAGGATAATCCATTTCATCCCATGAGCCCTTCCCATCAGTCTAACAAGTACTGAGAAACACTCTACAACAAGGCACAAATAACCATGGGGGACAACACAGATAGAAAAGCTACTACTGAGCATTCTTTGTCTTGTGGCACCCTCTCAGAGCTAGTGACGATGAGTTTGTAGTCCACGGATCCCAAAGGGAATGCTGTATGGAGTTTCTTCTTTGGACCTAACATGATAGCATCTTAAAGTAAAGAATGATTTGTCCTTGTAGACATGTCAACTTTGGAGCAGAAAAATACTGTGGTGCCTAGTAAGATGCAGGAGGAGTGGGTCACAAGATCATTACTTGGGATGCCAATGAGTATTCTCTCTTGCTCACTCCCCAGCTTTAAGTGATCCTGGCAGAAGCTAGATTATGTAAGAGGTGTAGAAGGTTAACTAGAAATGTGACCTCATGGTGCAGCATCCATGAAGACCATCCATGAGGTTGCCATCTAGGAAGTGGAGGAACTTTGTGGTGATGCAAATGCCTTTGAGTCACTCACATTCCTGAAAATTCCTCATCCATGCCCTGTAAGTAACCCCAATAAAATCATTGCTTCACCCAAATTTGCTTTTGGTGCATTCGCTAGTTACTCTGTTGTGGATCCCTATCTGGAGTGAGTAGACATGTGCTCATGGCTCATGGGCGAGGGGGAGAAAATTTTATGTGACACTTGACACCTGAACATGGGGTACATTAGAACCACAAATGAGAGTAGCAAGCCTGACTATGGTTAACAAGGCATGAAGCTGAGGCTGAGGCTGAGGGTGGAGCATCTGTGGATGAAGTCCCAACATGTCTGTCTTCTCCAGGTGGTGTCATGCTGTGCATTCTTACAGAAGTGGGGGTTGCATGAACCTTGCTAGGGGTAGTAAAGCATGCAATTAAGTCTGACACAACAATAGGTGTAATGTCTGTGAAGGAAATCCCAGGATGGTAGTTTTACTCTAAATGTTTGGGATGCAAGCCTGCTTGACAAGTGGGGTCTACTATCTGAATATGGGAATATTCTAAAAATGGCTAAAGGTCTAAAGCAGATATTGAGGCCCATGAGTGCTGAACATAAGGGACTAGGTTGTTGGACCAAGTAGCCACAGAAGTAGCTTGGCCATTATCATGGGCAATAAGATATGTATCTGAGCCAAGATGGCTGCTCAGAGGGAACTTGGGTATATAAAGAAAGAATTACAAAGAGAGAGGGCAAACTGCTAACATACTCTTGTTAGCCTCAGATTTGTAAGATAAAGTATATAAAAATTTCTATATAAAAATGAGAATAATTAAATGGTGATAGAATATGTAACCCAACTCCAACCTTTAGGAGAAATGAAGGAAAATTCATGGTTAATATATAGACAGAGGTATTGTTAATGGTACAGTTCAGAAGAACATGATAGGGCATATTCTGCCTCTGAAATGATTGATTTGGGAAAGATTTTGAACCACCAATGATAAAACATTGTCAAAGGCTTTCTTGCCTTTTTGGCAGAAATCACCCAGCCAAGAGCAGCTTATAAGAAGAAATGGTTTATTTTGGCTTACACACTCTAGGTGAAGCTCCATCATGGCAGGGGAAAATGATGGCATGAGCAGAGGGTGGACTTCAGCCTCCTTGCCAACAACAGATGGACCACAGCAACATGAAAGTGTGACAAACACTGGCATGGGGAAACTGGCTATAATGCCCATAAGCCTGCCCTCAACAATATACTGCCCCCAAGATGCATTAGTTCCCAAATCTCTATCACCTTAATCAAACCACCGCAAGATCCTAGTTTAACAATCAGAAATATATACACAGAATTCAACCTTGATAGTTACATTGGTGTTATAGCACAACCAAACACTCATATCTCTGTACAATGACCCAGATCTTCATTAGAAACTCAGAATTAAGGAGAAAAATTCCCTGAGCTCTGTCACCCAAAGCTTCTAAGGCATAATTCATTCTGTAGTTATATTCTTCTGCTTGGTAATTAAGACTAAATAGGTATCCAAAATTAACTATGTATGTTTATTTTAATGACACTTGCAGCTCTTTGGGAAAAACTTTTAGAGACCTGCGAGGAGCCCCAGGGCTCCTTAACCATTTCTGCTATCTGATCAGATCAGTTAGGGTATTGCTGACCATGTGGCTCATATTGGAAGCACTGAGGATTTTTTTTTCTATTTTCACTCTTCTGTTGTTGACTATGATAAGGTTAGAATCTACCTTCTCCAGGTGACTTACCCGACCTCTAGGACTGTTTATTAGTGGTGTTTCATTTTTGTTTGTGGCCTGCTTCACCTGGGGCAGGGACCACAATATACACTGCCATTTTAGCTGTAATACCTTCATTGGATTTGGCATCTACATATGGTTATTGAATACCAGAAAGTTAGTTATACTAGTCTAGAGGACAAAAGTGGGAATAGAGCATATCTGAATATTTCTGCCTTTAGCAAAACACTGCTAGTGAAACGATAGTGTAAAAGCTTAAAATTACTTTATCTAACATCTGACTTAAGTTTCCTGATAAAAGTGTAAGCCCTATCTAAAAAATTGAAATCATATATTTCTTATTTTTAAATATCTAGAAGCTGTAAGTAGGCAAAATATCTTAATAGCTCTAGAGGAAATGTTTACTAACAAATTAAAATTAATTGATTTGCTAAAGATTTTTAAAAAGCACCCAGAAACTTACATGTTAAAAAGACAACTAAAGCAGAATGAAGTCCTGACAATATTGTAATGGGGGTGAAAAGGCCCAAGTGAGGTCAGGGGAAAAGACTGAGTAAAGGAAAGGTGGAGGGAGGGCTAATCAAAATCTAATAGGATATAAATAACTCATATGGAAACCTGCATTTTGCACAATGGAACACTCAGGAGCTGTACATTGTCGCTAGAAAATTTTCAGCGCCAGTGATGGGATACCTTCCAGTGAGTTGTTGGCCAGGGAAGTCCCATGCCCCCAGAATATTACAGGCCATTTTCAAGGCCCTTAGTTTCCAACCAGGAGTAGATGGTAAGACCCTATTTCTGAAGATTCCACGTACGTGGACTGCAAGGCCACTGAGAAATCCTGCTGAAACTGAGCTGATAACTTCCTCCATGTAGTCCAGCTAACAGAAAGCTGGAAAAAGCCATTCTGTATACAGTTCAATGGGAGAGAGAGAAATCACTAGTAAAGATACTCAACAGTGGACACTGCAAGTCTTAAATTTTGCCAGCCAGGCCAAATGAGCCAACAGGTGCAATACTGGCTCATCTGTCATGGTGGAATCCAACTGCCTTCTAATTGGACTGGAGGCCCGTTCCATGGGAGGGAATGAATCCCTGATACTGAAAACTTAAAACAGGGTAGTCATGAGACCTAGAGGTGTAACATCTGCTGCTGTCTGCCTAAATATATGTACTATGCTTATCAAACTGCCCAGTAAGCACTTCTCTTAATGTTCATACCCATATATTAATGCTACTCTCACTTTTGGTAGAGAACTTTCTCTTTTCAGATGGCAGTGACCTTGGGATGACTCAGAAGGCATCATGGTGCTGGACAAAAGTGACAGGAATGTTCAGCACTGCAATATCTCTATCACAGCTTCCAAGGCTCAGGGTCTATTGCAGAAGAGGTGGCAGAAAGTATGTAAGAGCCAAAGGAAGGATAGGAATCCTTACAATGTGCTCACCCCAGAAACAAAATGGCGTGGATATCCATGACCTCACAGTGTCTGACACTACCTGTACAAGATCATCATAATAGGAGGAAAAGTATCATGAAATCAAAATAAAAGAGAGATTGATTCAGAAGGGGAGGGTATATGATGGAGAATAGAGTTTGAAAGGGGAAAGTGGGGGGAGGGAGGGCATTACCATGGTATATGGTTTACAATCATGGAAGTTGTTAATGAAAAATATAAATAAAAATATTTTTAAAAATAATGTCTTTTGATCACCTTCAGGTAAGAGCAATTCTTTTTTCCTCCGTATACAGATGCTGTGTGAGTTGTAAAGCATGTATTGGGGACATAATCCCTATAGAGCTCCTTTTGAAATTAGGGCTATGTCTAATACCTCTGAGGTAGGAGGACTCAGCAGCAAACTGTTCAAAAAATCTAATTCCCCTCTGAGGTTTTATTTAGCCTTTTTTAGTACCCTTTGTAGTGCAACCATACAAATCCAGAAGGAAGAAAGTTTGGCAGAATATCTTATTTATTTATTTATTTATTTATTTATTTATTTATTTATTGCAAGCAAAAAGAAATACAGTGAGGGGAGATAAACACAAAGAGGGAATGGGTGCATCAGGGCCTCTAGACACTACAAATGAACTCCAGATGTATCCACCACTTAGTGCATCTGGATTTATGTGGGTACTGAGGAATAAAACCAAGTTTCCAGGATATTTCTACAAACACCTATATCACTGATTCATCTTTCCAGCCCTGTATCTCCCTTTTTAAATAGTGTTTTTATTTTAAACAGTGGCATGAGTATGGAGGACCAGGAAGGAATATTTAGAATTCATGTAAATATTAATCCTATAATCCTTGATTATTTCTAGCGCCTTTGTAAGAACCAATAGTTTTGTTCTTGAGCACTAGAGCTTGGAGAGTGGGGTATAATTTTATTAGCCTCATGGATGGTGACTACTGCATAGCCAGCCCTGCATATTCCCTGTTTTACATAAATTTCCAGCACAAGGGTGAAGGAGATGGACACAGAGAACACTCAACTCCTAGCAAACCAGATATTCAGAGACACAAATGTTCCCAAGACCTCATAACTGAAGTAGACCTAAACTGAACCCAACAAGGCTTAGGGAAATTTGTGGAAGAGTGGAAGCAAAGATTATTAGAGCCACATGTTGGGACATTATGAACAGAGATATTGCCTCTTCCCCATAACTGATAGCTAACCACACAATGCATGACTGTCATTGAGGAGGGTCCCTAAGGAAGGAGAATAGGGAGGAGGCTAAGGACAGTACCAACATGTCCCCAGCTGAAAGCCAGAACATATGGTGTCATGCCAGCTAAAAGTGTTGAGGTGATATTTGTGTTGTTTGTATAAGACTGAGTCAACTCCTAGGACAAGGAATGCTTTACCTAAGTGTTGGGCACTGCCAGGCACAGGCTAGAGCCTTGGGGAAATGGCCCTGAGCTGCCAGGCATGGCTGAGCACCCCTGGGCTACAGAAGGTCACTCCCTTTCCAAGCCTGGCACACCTGATCTTAGGCTTTGCTCATAGCCCTCTGACCTTTGGCCAGTTGCCTATGAAACTCTTTATCAGCCAGCAGCCTTCACACAGCCCATCCCCCTGCAACCCTCTTCTTGCCACTGTAGATTACCTGAATCTCTTCCTACGTGCTGCACCTGACTTTCTCCCTACATGCTAGAATGAACATCTCTAGGCATCAGTTAGTAGGCTTTGAACCCACCAATCCCATCAGGACCCTCTTCCCACTCTCAACTGCTTATAAACCCATTTCCCTATTGACTATACTGAGTTGTTCACATACACATTTGCCCTAAAGTAATTCTTTCATCGTTGCACTCACCATAGTTGCCTGGATGTCTTTGGAGAACCATGGCCCCGAGGATCCAGGGACCCACAGCTGGCACCTGAAAAGGACCCTCTGAGACAGGCCAGGATAGGTGAGTGCTCTCCCTGAGGGACTGGAAGATCTCAGTCAATGTGCCTTTGCCTCCACATTTTTGAGGGCTGGAAGAATTCCCTTTTTCCTCCTTTCTTTTGGGTTTGTACCATCACAAGGGTCCAGAAATGACAAACTGGCAACTGACATCTCTTGGCCGATGACACTCTTTGGAATTAACTAAAGGCCAGCCATCCTCTGCTCAGACCCCGACAGCCCATTGGGTGTTGGCAAAGAACTTCAATCTAATTATCTTCAACACAAGAATCCTGTAACACATCGATGTCTTAAAAGCCTGTAGGGCAAGGTTGCCAGGCTCTTAAACTTTTGGACAGGCTTATGTCAGGACTAGTGGGGACTCCTGCACAGTGCTTTTCAGTCTTTTGGGAATGTTGCCCTCTGTTATTGGCATTTCCACTCTTTTTCTTTTTTTTTTTTTTGGTTTTTCGAGGTAGGGTCTCACTCTAGCCCAGGCTGACCTGGAATTCACTATGGAGTCTCAGGCATTTCCACTCTTTTTCTATCATGAATAATATTGTCTCCCATGAAAAAAAATCACAGATTTGTAGATTAAGGGCTCTCCTGAAAGTTAGGGGAATTAAGCTCTCCCAGAGGGAGGCCAGGCTTTTTGGGGAAGAAGTTGTCCAGGTCATTCCCTGGATGATTTCTGGGGATCCATGTGACCCAGACACATGGACCCACATAGCTTATCTGTCTAGGAAATGACAAATTAAGGAGGGAAATTTTCCCTCACTCCTTTTTCATCTCCTTTCAAGTTTCTCTGCCAGGGCAATGGCAAAACTGCAAGGCAGCTGTGCAAGTGTTCCAAAGAGACTCGGTCCAGCAGCTGGCTCATGTCCCCAAAGACGATGGTGGTTCGGCCCATGTAGGTGCAATGTCTCTGCCTCCCTTCTCCAGTGGCCCCCAGTGATCCTGGAGGCCCCCTCTATTATTTCCCCTTCAGGAAGCCAGACTCGGGCTGGTGGGCTGGCAGGTGTCTCAGCCATTACGTTCACATGTACCAGACCTGACACTGGGTGAGCATATGCGAGCTCCTGCCCTGCCCAGCAGCTGCCTGTAGTACCAGCACCATGAAGCAGCAAGAAAATAAAGTGGTCATGTTTAACTAAACCCTAAGGTAAACTAAAATATTATTTAAATAATGTCACTGTTACATGATATCATAAATATAATTACTGAGTTTATGTTCTAGGTCAACTTCAACTTACAGAGAAGATTATTATTGAAAACAATATAATTGTCTCTATCATGTGACATAATTTTCCAGATATCTTAAAAAAGATTGTAATGTCCTGATACTTAAAAGGAGGACGCAACTGACCTGACTTCTAGTACAGCCTGCCTCAAGACAGAAAAAAAAAAAAAATGTGCCTTTACTATATCTAATAAAAGCATTTCCAAGTGTGGTAGAGGTATAAATGACATAAAATTGTCTTTAATCTAGACCACTTGCTTGTCAACAAAATTAATCAATTTGGTGTAGTTTCTCTTAATGTTCTTATAAGAAAGATGGTTAATTATGGGGAGAGATGAGTTGCTTGAAGGAACTAGGAAGGAATTGTTCAATGCTGGACATTGAATGCTCAAAAATGCTTTTTGACTGGTACTGAGATCAGAATGTTAAAGTATGTGGATAAAGATGTGTGTGTGCAGAAAATAAATTTCAGGCTAAACCTAAACACCATGCCTAAAGTTAAAGATTTTTCAACTGTTTACAAACTTTTAAGGAACAGGAAGTGAATTTTCAGGCTAAAGTATGTTGGGAAAACTTGCTTAAGCTTTATCAAATTTAAGTCATGGGTAAAACATCAAATTGTCTTATGTTAACAAAAATTTCTATGGTACATAAAATCAGTGGTTATTAAGCTAAAATCATTGGTTGTTAAATGGTGTTTTTTATTTTAAAACAGATTTATCAAGGGTTGTATTAGAGCTTAGGTGTTTTGGCTCAACAGAGACCAGGTTTTGCTCTATAGTATGTAAGGTAACTGTCTCATTTCTGGCATCTTGAGTCCATTGCATATAACAAAATTAACTCTTAGAGCATATTCCCTAATTTATGGTACTCATGCTCAAACAATGGTCCTCATCTGAGAAAAATAATTTCAAGCTCTTGTTCTGTTTCCAATGTTCTCTGGGTAATTGGCACCCACACAGGTATCTGAAAAAATAAAATATGTTTACAAATACAGGTGCTAAGACTTTATATTGTCTTACTTGTCCTTTTAAAACAAAATTTTAAAAGGTTGAACAACAGATTTTAAGAAGCTCTTCTGCCATTCTTTAACTAAATCTATTTCAGTAATCAAATGTGCTCTAAATGTACATACATCCAGGCTTGCATAACTCCCTTTATTAGTGTGTTAATCACCTATGTAGAAGCCAAAGACAATTGGGATCATCAAAGCAGAAAGGGCCAAAATTTTGGCCTGTGCTCCCAGGTCATGAGGCCACTGGAGATGATGGGACACTTCTACAATGCTCCCCTAGTAAGCCAACTGTCTTTCTGAGTAACGATGATACGTAGCCCCAAACACAATTGGTGTACAGTCTGAAACAGGAGATTCACAATTGAGGAGCCGTCAGTCCTCCTGACTTCCCACAGAAGGGAAAACGACTTGGCCAGCATGGGTCTGACTCATCCTTTCAGACAGAAAACACCAGTAAACTATAGGGCTACTCCTGGGTCCCTAAAGTCTCCTTTGAAGAGCTATTAATGATCTCCAAAATTAATCCTTAATTAAATTTTGGCCATATGCTTGGTCTTAAACACTAAGAGAGAAGTGTATGGCCAAAGGAAAAAAAAAAATACCTTAAATATATGAATGGTCTGTTAAGTAATACAACAAGAGCTTTCCAAGAGGGGAAACAAGCAAGACCTTAAGAAAATTTTCCCCAAATTTTATAATAAAAAAAACAATTATAGATATAAAGGGGGTTATTTTCAAATCTAAGAATATATAAGTATGTTCTGAGTCCAAAAATATATTTGTACAGCCATTAATGTCACCAAACAACTCTCTATTATCAAGGTTAAATGTTGTGTACATGATTCTGATAAATGTGCTAATATCTCTTATCTGTTTTTCAAGCCATATGAAAACATATTCAGGCCATGTTAAACACTGCTATGCCATTCGATGAACAGTTCTGGAAGAAAATCTCGGCCCTGCATGCTCAGATGATCCTGAGACAATCCAATTCTATCTGCCTGGGTTCCCTCAACCACAAGCAGGACCAGTTTGCTAAGTGCTGACTTCTCATTAACTGCTTACTTTTATTATTTCTCCCCAATGTTCTCTTCCAAGACTATCTTCCTGCACTCCCTCGATACTTGCCAGGGACTGTTAGAATAGTTCCTTTGTCTGGGAGACACTCTCTAAGTGCCACAACTTCATGACCTATTCAGCAAGAAATAGTAATCAATGATGTTTTTGTCTTTTGTTGTCTATCAACAGTTAAGAGTGTCTTCTCATGAGAGGGGGAAGTAAAGGGGGTATAGTTAGGGTGACTGGACACCTGAAGGTAAAATGGGAAAGAAACATGAGACAAGCCTGAGCTGCCAGGCATGGCTAAGGACCCCTGGACTACGTGAAGCCACTCCCTCTCCAAGCCTGGTGCACCTGAACTTAGGCTTTGCCCATAGCCCTGTTACCTTTGACCAGTTGCCTCCACACAGAACATCCCCCTGTGACCCTCTTCCCACCACTGAAAATCACCTGACTCTCTTTCTATGTGCTGCACCTAACTCTCTGGCTACGTCCTGGAACGAACATCTCTAGGCATCCAGTAGCAGCCTTTCAACCCACCTATCCCCTCAGGACCCTCTTCCCGCTCTCAACTGCTCATAAACCCTTTCCCCTATTGATTAAAGTGAGCTGTTCAGAAAGACTATCTCCCAAAAGAAGTTCTTTCATTGTCACGCTCACCAAGGTTGCCTGCACGCCTTTGGGAAACCATGGCCCCAAGGACCCAGGGACCCACACCTAAGTCATTTTAGACCATTAACCAGTTTTTATTTTTGGTTTCTCAAGGTATGTTCGCACTCCATCCCTGAGGGACTGGAAGATCTCAGTCAATGTGCCTTTGCCTCCACATTTTTGAGGGCTGGAAGACTTCCCTTTTTCCTCCTTTCTTTTGGGTTTGTACCATCACAAGGTCCAGAAATGACAAACTGGCAACTGACATCTCTTGGCCGATGACACTCTTTGGAATTAACTAAAGGCCAGCCATCCTCTGCTCAGACCCCGACAGCCCATTGGGTGTTGGCAAAGAACTTCAATCTAATTATCTTCAACACAAGAATCCTGTAACACATCGATGTCTTAAAAGCCTGTAGGGCAAGGTTGCCAGGCTCTTAAACTTTTGGACAGGCTTATGTCAGGACTAGTGGGGACTCCTGCACAGTGCTTTTCAGTCTTTTGGGAATGTTGCCCTCTGTTATTGGCATTTCCACTCTTTTTCTATCATGAATAATATTGTCTCCCATGAAAAAAAATCACAGATTTGTAGATTAAGGGCTCTCCTGAAAGTTAGGGGAATTAAGCTCTCCAAGATGTTGGTCTTGTCTTTGCAGCACACACAGAATCTCAGGGAAGATCTCTGTTTCCCTTCAGATTCAGTCTTGGTCCACTGCATATCTGTGTGTACCTCCTTTATCTAATAATATTACAGCATTAGGCTGATGAGATATACAAGTGGTTAATGTTACTTGCTTACAAAGCCCGAGGACCTGCGTGTGATTCCCCAATACTCACATAAAGCCATATGCACAAAGTCAAAGTGGCACATGCATCTGGAATATGTTTGCAGTGGTAAGAGGCCCTTGTGTGCCCCCTGCCTCCCGCACAGGCAACCACTCCCTCTCTCTCTCTAAATTAATAAATAAGTATAAATGCATTAGTTCCCTTGTCACTTGCCTGTCCGAACATTTTTTTAACCAAGGCACTATCTCAATTTTCCACAGAACATATACACATACCTCCAGTTTCTGGCTTTACAAATGGGAGAAAAGGGAAAACACAAGAAGTTTTATTCTGGTCTTCCTCAAAAATCTACCAAATATTCCATCTGCATAGTTTTAAATGTGCCCAGGTCCCATGCAAAAGTGAGTTTAAAAAAGAAAAGGGAGGGCTGGAGAAATGGCTTGGCGGTTAAGCACTTGCCCATGAAGCCTAAGGACCCCGGTTCGAGGCTCGACTCCCCAGGACCCACGTTAGCCAGATGCACAAGGGGGTGCATGCATCTGGAGTTCATTTGCAGTGGCTGGAGGCCCTGGCGTGCCCATTCTCTCTGTGTGTGTGTCTCTCTCTCTGCCTCTTTCTCACTCTGTCTGTCACTCTCAAATAAATAAATAAAAATTTAAAAAATTAAAAAATTAAAAAATTAAAAAGAAAAGGGAGAAGATAGATGAGGTAATGTTAAAATAGGGTAAGAATAAGTACTCATCTCCTTCAATTTCTGCCCTACACAGAAAAAAAAATGGTATTTAAATTTCAGTGCCTTTGAGAGAGATGGAGCTATTTTCGAATCTTGGTTGGACTTTAACCCAAGAGTTGGGGTATCAGATTGCCACAGTCACAGGTGATAGTATATTGTCACTGTTGTTGGTTATACTCAAAAACTGGATAGTAAGACCCTAATACTGAAGACATAATGTTTGGAAAAATCATACTGAGACGGAACTGAAAATTCCCTCCATTTTGACTGGCAATTGTAATGCTGGGGTTATGAGAAACTGAGTTACACAGTGTATTAGTCAGTGTTCTCTAGAGGAACAGAACTGCTAGAATGAATTATTTTAAAAAGGGGATTTATTGGATCAGCTTACAGTAGTCCAATAACAGTTGCAGGCCCGAGAATCATCGAACCTGGTATTTGCTCAGTCCTCGTGGCCAGATGCCTCAGCAGTCCCAACCCAGAACTGCAGATTGTGCTGGAAAGCCGGGAGACTTCCTGAAGAGCCACTGGGTTTTGATCGAAGGGGGTCTTCAGTTGATGCTGGTCTTTAGTCCGCACTGGTCTTCAATCCACGCTGGAAGGTAGCAAGCAGCTCCAGCAGCCAAGTGGGAGGAAGGGAGGAAGGAACTCTTTTTACCCAGAGCTTCCTTATATCAAGTCCCCCTCTGAGCAGGGCCGCCCACTCTGGGGGAAGGGCTCACCCTGGGGGAAAGACTTCCTCCTTTAGTTGATCCTTCCTAGAAGCAACCTGTGGATTACTAAACAGATCAAGTTGACAACACCTTAACTATCACACACAGAGATGAAAACAACGATACAGTGGAGTATGAGAAAGTTTATTTATGCCATCTTTTACTCAGGGGAATAACTTTCAAAGCCTTAGTACCCAACTCTGATAGCTCAGAATTTTAATAGAGAGTACATCAGGCAGTTTGACATCATCTTGAATTCATTGATAGTTTTGTGGGTTACAAGTTTCTAAGATTACATGAATTTGGAGCACAATCAGAAAATTCCTTAGCAATAAATCAGTGATTAGAAAGTACACATGTAGAACAGAAAGCTTTTTGTTTAGGTGTGTTTGTGCCTATGGCTACACTAACCAGATAACATGCAAGGAGGGTGCAGCTATATAGATAGGGAGGATATTAAGCCCATTCTCTTTTCTGGTAAAGCTTGTACAATAGAAGCTGTTTTATAGTAGCATCTGGGCCTCTTTTTTTTTGGGGGGGGTTAAATTTGTTTTATGTAGCACGCTGGAGAATAAAGGTCATCAACAGTTCTACATACCTATGAAAGCTTCATGATACAGTACCAACATTCCAGACTAGATATTCATCCTAGTTTTATATTAGTCCAACTATTGTGGATACTACCATCAAGTTTCTTATTGGATTTAAGACCCACTCCTCAGGATTGAGTTCATGTCTGGTACTGTAAACCAGGTCAAAAGCCTGTGGCTAGGGAGGTCATAGGCAGCAGTTGGAAAGTAGCTGCTATTGTATTCTTAAATGGATAAGATGTGCTTGTTAAATTCCTCTCTAAACAATGGAGCTCACAAACAAAGAATACTGATATTGTGGCAATCTCTCAGGAATGATTATTCCAAAATCAATATGAGTGGAAGAGAGGAGTTTATTTATCTGGAGAACAAGGCTGGGATCACTCCCCAAAAAAACTCCAGCCTTGACCTCAATCTGGACTTTCATTTTCTGTTTAAACAGCCAGGTAGATTCTATAGGAGGAGGATAGACACTTCAGTGATTCCAGAGCAGTAAAGTGGATATCATAGCTCTATTCTCCTAGTTTCAGGGTTCAGCTTCCATCAGTGAAAAGCTCTATGTCTGAATTAAGGCTTAGATCATCCTTTAGGTACAGTCAAGAGAAGAATTTCTTTTTTCCATAATCTCCCCACAATCATGGAAGAGCTTCCTCTCCTCTTCAGGTAAATATGTGGCTGGGTTTAGGGCCTAAGTGTCTTCAACCATTAGGCAGGGATTTTCATTTTCTCCAACATGGCCTGGTATGAAGCCACTCACTCACCAGTCATCTCAGAGATGTCTGTTTTTTTTTCATTTTCATATATATATATATATATATATATATATATATATGTATGTATGTATATGCAACTTCTATACTTACAGACAACAAACCATGGTATTTCCCTCCCCCCCCCTCCCCACTTTCTTCTTCATAACTCTTCTCTCTTTCATATCCCTTCCCTCTCTCCATTAGTCTCTCTTTTAATTTGATGTCATCATGTTTTTCTTCTATTATGATGGTCTTGTGTGGGTATTGCTAGGCACCATGATGTCTTGGATATCGAGGCCAAATTCTGTCTGGAGAGTTGTGTGTATGGAGTGGTACCCCTCCTTTGGCTCTTACATTCTTTCCTCCACCTCTTCTGAAATGGACACTGAGCCTTTGTGGGAGTTAGAAGTTTCAGTGCTGGACACCCCTCCAGCCCTTCTTCTCAGCACTGTGTTGCCTTTTGGGTCATCCGAGTAGTCATTGCCATCTGAAAAGAGAAGCTTCTCTAACCAGAAGTGAGAGTAGCATTAATATATGAATATTAACAGTAAGTATAGTGCTTTCAGGGAAATTTGGTGAGATTAATATATGCATTTATCCAGACAAGAGCAGGCTTTATACACCTAAGGCTCATGAGCTTTCCTGCCATAAGTTTTTGATTAGGTTTTCAGTACCAGGCATGTATTCCCTACCATAGAGTGGGCCTTTATTCCAATTAGACAGCAGTTGGTTTCCCCCAGAGCAAACATGCCATTATTGCACTCCATTCTTGTGTCCACTGTTTGCATGACTGATGACTTCTGTCTCCCATAAGATTGCATACAGTGCAGCTTTTTCCAGGTTTCAGTTGGCTGGGATACAGAGAGAAGGTTTTCTGCTCAGCACCAACTTGATTTCTCAGTGACTTTGCCTCTCAGGCATGTGAAGTCTTCAGCAATAGGGTCTTAGCATCTCTTTCTCATGGGGAACCAAGGGCCTTGGCAATAGCTTGTAATGTTTTGGAGGCAACAGGGACCTCCTTGGCCAATGACTCTCCATACCAGGCACTGAAAATTTTCTATTAATAATCTATGGACTCTGGATGTGCCATTATTTAGGAAAGTAGATTTTCACATGTCTTATTCATGATATCTTGAATTTGAATGACCCTCCCCCCCCACCCTTCTTTTCTATAATCTCTTCCCCTGACCTCACTTAGGCCTTTCCCCTCCCTGAAATCTGTTCTTCAACTTACATATATACAATACCATCCTCTTAAGACCTTCCCTCTACTCCCTCACTTATAGCTTTTTTCTAGCTTATGGCCTCTGTTACTGATTTTTAGTTCGAGATCACACACAAGTCTGTACATTTGTAGCTAGGATCCACATATAAGAGAGAATGTGTGATGTTTGGCTTTCTGGGCCTGGGTTACCTCACTTAGTATAATCCTTCACAGATCCATCCATTTCCCTGCAAATTTCATAATTTCATTTTTCATTACCACTGGATAGAATTCCATTGTGTGATGTACCACATCTTTATTATCCATTCATCTGTGTATGGACATTTAGGCTGGTTCCATTTCCTAGCTATTGTGAATAGAGCAGGAATAAACATGGTTGTGCAAGTATCTCTAAGGTAGCGAGAGGAATCATTAGGATATATGCCCAAGAGTGCTATAGCTGGTTCATATGGCAAATCTATTTTCAGCTGTCTCAAGATCCTCCACACTGATTTCCACAATGGCTGTACCAAATTACATTCCCACCAACAGTGCAGATGGGTTCCCCTTTTACCACATCCTTGCCAACATTCATTGTCATTTGTTTTCTTGATGGTAGGCATTCTGATGTCAGAAAGAGGGAATCTCAAGGTAACCCTACCTTTTCCTCTAGCAATTTTAGAGTTTCTTGTCTGATCCACTTGGATTTGATTCCTGTGCATGGAGAAAGACAAGGATCCATTTTCATCTTTCTGTTTATAGATATCCAGTTTTCCCAGCACCACTTGTTGAAGAGTCTGTCTTTTCTCCAATGAATATTTTTGGCATTTTTGTCAAAATTCAGATGGCTGTAGCTGCCTGGATTAGCTTCTGGGACCTCAATTCTGTTCCATTATCCTACATGTCTGTCTTTGTGCCAATACCATGCTGTTTTTGTTACTATGGCTTTGTAATATAAAATAAAACCAGGTGTGGTGATGCCAACAGTCTTATCTTTGTTGCTCAAAATCATTTTGGCTATTCAAGGTTTTTTCTGCTTCCAAATGAAATTTAGGATTTAGAATTTTTTTATATATTCCTGTGAAGAATGCCACTGGAATTTTAATGGGTGTTGCATTAAATGTGTAGATTTCTTTTGGAAAGATTGACATTTTCTCCATATTGATTCTTCCAGTCCAAGATCATGGGATATCTTTCTATTTTCTTGTGTCTTCTACAATTTCTCACTTGGTTGTTTTAAAGTTCTCATTGTAGAGCTCCTTCACTTCCTTAGTTAAGTGTATTCCAAGGTACTTTTTTTTGAGGCAATTGTGAATGGGAGAGATTCCCTGATTTCATTTTCCGCACATTTGTTGTTAGTATATAGGAAAGCTACTGATTTCTTTGTATTTATTTTGTATCCTGCTACATTGCTAAAAGTGTTTATCATCTCTAACAGTTTTCTGGTAGAGGTTTTAGGGTATTTTATGTATAGAATCATATCATCTGCAAATAGTGATAATTTGATCTCTTCTTTTCCTATTTGTATCATTTTATGAGTGTATCTTGCCTCATTCCTATAGCTAAGACATCCCGTACTATATTAAATAAAAGTGGGTACAGTGGACACCCTTGTTTTGTTCCTAAATTTAGTGGAAAAGCTTCGAGTTTTTAACCATTTAGTATTATGTTAGCTGTAGGGTAGCCATAAATAGCTTTTATTATGTTGAAATATGTTCCTTCTAGTCCAAGATTCTGTAATACTTTTATCATGAAAGGATGTTGGATTTTGTTGAATGCCTTTTCTACATCTATTGAGATGACCATATGATTTTTATCCTTCAAACTTTTTTATATGATGTATTAATTACATTTATTGATTTGTATATGTTGAACCATCCCTGCATCCCTGGGATAAAGCCAACTTGATCAGGGTGAATACTCTTTTTGATATATTCTTATATTCTGTTTTCCAATAATTTGTTCAGAATTTTTGCATCTATGTTCATTTGTGTGATTGGTCTGTAATTTTCATTTTTGTCCTATCTTTACCTGGTTTTGGTATGAGGGTGATGCTGACTTCATAGAAGGAGTTGGGTAGAATTCCTTCCTTTTCTATTTTATGGAAAAGTTTGAGAAGCATTGGTGTTATTTCTTCCATGAAGGTCTGGTAAAATTCACCAGTGAATCCATCTGAGCCTGAGCTTTTTTTAGTTGGGAGACTTTTTATAATGGCTTGGATCTCTGTACTGTTATAGGTCTATTTAAATGGTTTATCTCATCTTGATTTAATTTTTGTAGGTCATATGATTCAAGGAAATCATCCATTTCTTTCAGGTTTTCAAACTTCGAAGCATATATATTCTTAAATTATGTCCTTATAATTTTATGAATTTCTTTGGTATCTGTGGTAATGGTGTCTTTTTCATCTCTAATTTTGTTAATTTCATCTCTTCTCTCTTTCTTCTGGTCAAATTTGCTAAGGGTTTATCAATCTTGTTTATCCTTTCAAAGAACCAACTCTTTGTTTCATTGATTCTTTGGATTGTTTTCTTAGTTTGTATTTCATTAACTTCTGCTCTAATCTTTATGATTTCTTCTCATCTACTGCTTTTTGGTATGCCTTGTTTTTCTTTTTCCAAGTCCTTAAGGTGGAGCATTTGATTGTTTATTTGTGAACTCTCTAATTTCTTAATATAGTCACTTAGATCTATAAATTTCCATTTTAGGACTGCCTTCATTGTGTCCCAAAGGTGTTGGTATGTTGTATTATGATCATCATTTGATTCTATGAATTTATAGATTTCATATTTTATTTCTTCAATGACCCATTGATCATTCAATAGTGTACTCTTTACTCTCCATGAATTTCTGTATGCTCTGTAGCATTTCTTGTTGCTGATTTGCAGTTTAATCCCATTGTGATCAGGTAGAGCACAAGGGATTATTTCAATTTTCCTATATTTGTGGAGCTTTGCTTTGTGTCCTAATATATGGTCTATTTTAGAGAATGTTCCATGTATTGCTGAGAAAAATGTATATTCTGCAGCATTTGGATGGAATGTTCTGTAGAAGCCTGTTAGGTCCATTTGTTCCACATGTCTCTCTGTTTACTTTTTGTAGGGATGACCTGTAAATTGATGAGAGTGGGGTATTGAAGTCTCCCACTACAATTGCATTTGATGTTATCTGTGACTTTAAGTCTAATAGTGTTTGTTTGATGAAACTGGGTGCCCCCATGTTAGGTATATATGTTTAGGATTGTAATGTCTTCCTGCTGGAGTGTTCCCTTAATCAGTATAAAATGACCTTTTTCTTTCCTCACTAATGTTGGTTTGCAGTCTATCCTGTCAGATATTAGGATAGCAACCCCTGCTTCTTACCTAGGCCCATTTTGTTGAAGTACCATTTTCCATCCTTTCACCCTATGGAGGTGTCTATCTTTTATTGAGAGAAGAGTTTCCTGGAGGCAACAAATGGCAGGAACCTGCCTTTTATTCCAGTCTGCAAGCCTGTATCTTTTGGACGGTGCATTGAGGCCATTGATATGAAGAGTTATTAGTGAAAGGTATGCATTTATTCTTGCCATTCTTCTTACTTTGCAGTGTTTCCTGTTCTCCCTTTACTCATTTGTTTTAACTGTTATTTGAGTGTGGTTTATTTTTTCCTATGTCCTCCTGTGTGTGTTTAGCTTTCTCTTTGGCATTAAGAATTCCTTCAAGTATTTTCTGTAGAGCTGGTTTAGTTGTCATAAATTCCTTTAGCCTGTTTTTTTTTTTTTTCAATGTCCTTATTTCTCCATCAATTTGGATAGATAGCTTTGCAGAATAAAGTAATCTTGGTGGACAGTTGTGATCTTTCTGAACTTGGAATACATTATTGCCAGCCCTTCTGGCTTTCAAAGTTTGTGTTGAGTAATCTGCAGTTGTTCTGATGAGCTTGCCTTTTTAAGTGACTCGCTTATTCTCTCTAACTGCTTTTAATATATTTTCTTTGGTTTGTGTGTTTAGTAGCTTAATTATAACATGGCAAGGAGAGGTTCATTCCAGATTTTGTCTGTTTGGTGTTCTAAAAGCTTCTTGTATCTGCATTGGCATTTCTTTCCAAATTTGAGGAAATTTTTCTTCTATGATTTTGTTGAAAACACATACTAAGCCTCTGGATTGAAATTCTTCTCCTTCTGTTATACCCTGTATGCCTAATGTTTGCTCTTTTCATACTGTTCCAGATATCTTGAAATTCCCATTCATACCTTGTTATTATCTTGTGTTTCTCTTTGTTGGACTATATTAGATCTGCCACCTGGTCTTCTAGTTTAGATATTCTGTTATCTCTTTCATCCATTCCACTGGTGAGACTTTCCACAGAGATTTTTTTTATTTCATTGACTGTATTCTTCTGAGCCAGAATTTCATCCTGGTGTTTCTTCGGTACTTCTATTTCCTTACTCATGTCTTGTAATGACCTCTTTATTACATTAAGCTGGTTTCCTGTGTTCTCTTTCAGAAATTTGTTTTCTTCTTTAATTCCTTTGTTTTCTTCTTTGATTCTCTTAATTTCTTCTCTGATTTCTTTGAGCATAGATACCATCATTTTCTTGAAATCTTTTTCAGGCATTTCATCTAAAACAGTCTCATTGGTGATCATTTCTGAAGAATTTATACTTTTTGGTGGGACTGTATCGTCTTGATTCTTTGAGTTTCTTTTATTATATTGTAGCGACTTTTGCATCCTGAATTGATTTGATGATTGGGTTTTCTACTTATATGCAGTGTTCCCAGACATGGCAATCCACCTCCATTTACCCTCAGGACATGAGTTCAAGGTTCCAGGTGTAGTTCTTGTAGCCCAATCAAGCCACAGAAGTAATTGTAGGTGTTGAGTTTGCTTGCTAAGCAAGTATTCTAGTGTACTGGGTGGCATAATTTACTGTCAAATTCTAAACTTCAACTAAGTAACATACACAATCAATAAAAACCAGCACAAAGTATGCAATTGTGGGAATTAAAACAGATAGTCATATAAAGCCAAAATCTCTAAGGGTGTCCATTGTTCTACACCCTTAATCTTGTCAGCTGGTAGGTAGAGGTTTCTATTCTGAATTGGGTTCCAGGTCAACCTGGATCTGGGTCAGACCCTGCCCCAAATAATGACAGAAGCAAAAAATAAAGACACTATATATATGAAAGCACCAAAGGCAAAAGATCCAACCCCCCAAAACAGGTTATTTGAAAATGATAAAGCCAACCAAGAATATATACCCCATAACCTGCCCTAACAAGGAAAGAGAGATTTTCTCTGGTAGGGCTGTGTATCTATTTTTTTTTCTTTTTTTGTCAGTTAGCCTCCTTACCTTTTAAGATGGCTTCCTATTCCACCAGTGCTGAATGCCCTCCGTGGTCCCTCTATGTTTTGCTGTGCAGCTGTACCTCTGATCAGCTCTGCTGGCTGCACTGCCACTGGGGGCTGAATGCTGGAGGTTTGTGGTTCTGATAGTGGGGGATGGGAGAGTTCAGACCTCTGTACTTGCTCACACTTTCAGTACCTCTTTTGTTGATCTCAATTGTCTTCCCATCAGATTTCTTAACTTTGCAAGAAGTCTGATGGAGTTGAAAAATCTGTTGCTTGGTCTCTGCTGCTGCTGCCACTGCCTGGTGTGCCTGGCTGTACTGCACTGGGCTGGCACACATGGATCGCAGATGGTGATCACCTCAGTGGCACTCTGGCCATTTTCCATCTTTCTGGTGGGTCTTGGTCTCTCCAGCTTCTCTGCTGTGTCTAAGAAAGCTATACTCCTTCACTTTTCATAAGAAAAGTGTAATTTTGCTGGGGTATTGCTTAAATCACTCACTAGGCTCATTTGGCGTGACTCCTAAGCCACCATTTTACCCAGATGTCAGAGCTGTCTGTCTTATTTAGCAAACAGTTGACCTGGTGTGGCCCTTTGACAGAGAAGTTTTTGTTTCAGAGTCAGCTTCACTGCCTCTTTTACCAGTACTCCTGTGACCAACAGTGCCCGGAGGCAAGGAGGCCATCCTGAGGTCACTGTGTCAAGTCTTTTGGACAGGTGTGTCCCAGTCAGTGGGTTAGGGTTACTTTTTCATCTATGTAGAGATCAAAGGGGTGAGTAATGTCCAGGATTGGCAAATCAGGAGCTTCATTCAGTCCCCTTTTGCGTTGGGCAAAAACATCTTTTTCTTTTTCGCATTTCAATGATTCTTGAGCAGGTCCTCAGAGGGCATTGGGGAGAGGCAAAGCAGTGGTGTAGAGTTCTGGCATCCAAACCTGACAAAAGCCAGCTGCCTGCAAGAACTTTCTGAGTTGTCTCTTAGTTTGGGGCGAGGGTATTGAATGAATACTCAGTTCTTTCTTCTCTCAGTCTCCTTTGCCCTTGACTGAGATGGTATTCAAGGTAGGTGATGAACTCTTGGCAGAATTGGGCTTTATTTTGAGAATCCTTGAGTCACATCTTCTGTAGGAAGAACAATAGTCCTCTGCTGCCCTGTTCACAAATTTCCTTCATGGATACCTTAAGCAACAGGTCGTCAATGTTCTGCAGGATAGTACACACAGCAGGCTGTCAGTTCTTGAGTTCTTCTGCAAGTATCGCCCCAAATCTGGTTGGAGAGTTCTGAAACCCTGGGGGAGTTGAGTCTAGGTCAGTTGCCCCTTTGAGCCAGTTTCTAAATCTTCCCATTTGAAGGCAAACAGGTGTTGGCTTACTTCTGTCAGCCTTGGGCAAAAGAAGGCATCCTCTAAGTCCAAGCATGTAAAGACTGCAGCCATGGGAGGTATTAAACTTAGCAGAGTGTATAGGTTGAGTACTGCAGGGAATAACTTATGGTGGCATCATTAACCCTGTGTAGGTCCTGATCTGGCCAATAATCACTGGATCCTGGCTTCCTCACCAGGAGAATAGGATTGTTCCATAGGTATTGAATTTCCTGAAAGTCCCCTTTAACTTTGAGTCTCTTGATGTGAAGGGCTATCTTCATTTTGGCTGCTAGGGAATTTGGATATTGCTTCTGTCTTACTGGGTGGTGTGAGGCTTTAATGTCACAACCACTGTAGGGTGGCCTTTAGCAAGTCCTATTTCTCATTGGTGTCCCAGACCAGAGGGAACATTCCTAGATATTTGCCAATGTGTGAGGTAACTGAATTTTCCCTTTAGGTGGAGTCATCATTTTTTCTTCTGGGTGGAACTCCATTGTCCATATGGGAAGGGTGTCTGACCACCTATCAGAATTTGTAGGATCTATGCCCATGGTTACTATAGTGCCCAACTTAGACAATACATCTCATCCCAACATGGGCCTGAGGGTTCCAGGCACATATATAAATTGATGGAGAACTCAGTGACCTCCTACTACACAGACTTGTGGATGACAGAATTGGTATTTTTAGTGGAACCCGTTAACCTCATTATGTAGATGGAGTCTCGTGTAAATTTCCCATTAGGGGTGGTTACTGTTGAAATGGCTGCCCCAGTATCCAACATGAAGTTCATGGTCTGGCTGCCCAGATGGACTCACAACATGGGCTCCTGGAGGCCTATTGCAATTGATCCTGGTCACCCTCAGTGTGATTTGGAACCCTAATCATTGTCCCCAGTGTTAGGATCTAATCATGTCTTTCCCTTCTGCTAGGAGACTACAATTTCTCCTCTTTTGGGGGGCCTTTCTTGAGTATGATCATTCCTTTTCTCAGCTCTGGAACATTACTTTTTGTCCAGGGAGTTTGGCCATCTCCCTCTTTCTTTTCCTTTGAATCTAGGCTTACCTGGGTTCATGGTCTTTTTCATGGAAACCACTAAGATGTGGGCTTTTCTCTCATACCATTGGACCTTTTCTTTCTTTGTGTTAATATCCTGCTTGGCAACCACCTTATATGCAATTTCAAGAAGCTCATTTACGTTTTGCCCAATGAAACCTTCTAAGCATTGCAGCTTGCTAAGTATGCCATACACTGACTAACAGAATCATGTTTACCATTGACTGATTTTCAGGTGACTCAGAGTTAAATGGAGTATATCTGCAGTAGGCATCACCAAGTCTCTCATAAAACTGTCTGGGTGGTTCTTTTTCATCTTGAATTACTTCACTTGCATATGTCAAAGGGGTGTTGCTTCTGCCCCCTGCCTTAGCCCCTTTGAAGATGGCTTGTCTCATGAGGTTGTGAGATTTGGCACCTGCATCTGTATTAGGGTTCCAGTATGGCCAGACATTAAGCAGGGCACCAGCAGCTAAAATCTGCATGGTTATACTTTTTTTTTCTTTTCTTTTTTGCCTGGATGACTCATCATCTTTCTTCAGAGTCAAAGAGTGTGGCAAGGAGCTGACGGCAGTCATCCCTGTTTGGTGTTTCCATGATGGAGGACAACATGTCTATTATGGCCTGGGTTTTCTCTGAATAAGGTGGGGTGTGCGGTCATGAGTTAAGGAGAATAGTGGTGGTGAAGAACTGATAGACAAGAGTTGGTGGCCTGTTGACATACCCACCATCTGCTTTAAGGAGGTGATGGCCTGGAATCTCCTTCTGTAGAAACATTGGAATGGGCTCATCTCTAGAGCACAGCCAACAAGAATCTGGCAAGTGTCCCCACATGCTTGTCAAGTCTGTCAGGGCTGGCTATTCAGTGAGTGCTGCATTGGGATGAGTAATATTGGAGGTCCAACAGTGGACTTGGCACCATGTGGCATTGCCAATTGGAGCTAGTAGGTAGGTTGCATTGTTGGCAACATCTCATTCTTTGAAGAAGACAATTTGGGTGTTGGGCCTTGAGAAGCCCAGACACGAGACCAAGTAGAACTTCCTGAACCTAGCTAAAGTTTGTCGACCTGTCTCTGGCCAGCTAGGACTCAGCAAGATGCCTAATGGCTTCTTGCCTGTTACTTCTGCATAGGAGTTGGAATTCCTACGTGCACACACGCACACGCTTAGAACCAATCATTTCAAAAGACGCTGTATACTATTGGCCCTTACCACTCCCCCCATCCTAGAATCCCCACCCTCATTCTCAACACTATATAGGCAACCGCCTGTCACAGTAAAGTGAGTTCCTGCTTCGACAAGACTCCCAACTCAGTGTGGTTTTTCTCCGGTGACTAGCAGAGGTTCTGAGTCGTCCGACGTTCACCCTCCTCCTCAACCCCTTAGGAGGAACCAGCGGGCCTGGTTCTTCCTCAGCACTACCTGCCAGGGGAGCCCGGCATTTAGGTGAATCCTTGGTGTCTTCAGGCTTGAAAGTCCTTGCAATATGGTCTGGGGCCATCCTGGAGGTTATTGAAACAGCATATACCATAGGTCAATATATTGGAACTGAACTGGGTGGCTAGGTGTTCCCATGGAGATGTCTCAGTTCCTGATGTCCAGTGTCAAATCTAGAGTCCTTTCAGGTGGCTAGCCCATGTCAAAAGAGTCAAACCATTTTAAAAAATGTTCTTAATTTGGAGGGCTTCATCTTTATTCCAAAGTTGGCAGTATATCCTCATTTGAAGTTCTCAGGCATGGTTTACAAGACAGTGTGAGTCTCACACTGGGACTGTGCAGACCCCATAATGCAAATGGTTACCTAATCAGGAGTTTGGGTAGTTTATATATGCCTAAACAAATTGAGCAAGGAGTTGTTGGACTCTGGCAACTATCAGTATCTACTACAATTTGGCAATTAGCAAGTGGCCTTTTCTACCTCACTAATGCTATTAATATTGCTGCCTATCTTGGTTGTGTAGAAGAACTTCTTCCGATGGGTGATGTTTGCTGATAGACAGACTCATAACTAGTTAAGTTGCTCACAATAAATGGCTGTTGAAGAAGCATGTTTTCCCATTGCTCAAATACAGGCTTTTGATATATTGCCCTACATAAAGCTTAGGAAGTTTTGCTGAAGTGGTGGCAGAAAGATTATAAGCTCCAGGGAAACAGGATGGGCTGTTGTATGATAATTTTGCTCCAGACATAATATGATGCCACCTTAAATGAAGAATTTTTTGGCCCTATAGTCATGTCAATTTGGAGCAGAACAAAATTTTCATAGCAGGTATATGGTAATGGTAATGAGCTATTTACACTCTTAGTGGGGAAGGTCATAAGACTTCACCTGGGATTTCAGCAATTTCCCCTCACCACTTTCCCTTCAGCTGAAAATTATCTTGGGGGAGACTAGATTATATGTAGGTAGGAGACTTGTTAGAAGTGATACTTGATGCAGCTTCCATGAGATGGTCATCCATGATTCTGTAAGACATTTTTGTGATGCAACTGCCTTTGATTTACCAATGATTCTGTAAGTAAAACCTCACTTGTGCTCTGGAAGTAAGCTAAATAAACTCATTTTTTCACCAAAATTGGATTTCGGTGCAAAAATTCTTTTGTGCCCTATTCAAGTTTAAAAGTTTTAAATGAAGGGAGAAATATGTGTAAAGATAAAAAAGAGTTGAATTGATAAGAACAGAAACTTTAATGCCATGGAAGGCAATCCATTTTATAAAACATTATATACTCTCTCTAAGTACCAGATCTTTACTGGAGTACCTCTTATGCATTTAATAATCATACATATTTTCCATATACAACTGTGGGAGTTCCTGAGTAAGTAGGTGGTTTCTGGCTAGGTAAGATCACGAAGGCCCTTAATGGAAGGATCTATGTCACCCCCTTGCAATGCCTGTCTCAACTTTTCCTACTTGCATCAGTTGTGGGATTTTGCACTTGCCAGTCTCATCCATCTCTCTTGACTGCACACTCTGCCCAAAGTAGGTGGATCCCTAGTCTGAGCCCAGGCAATTGTCTGGGACACCTGGTATAGGTGTGTTGAAGGGTACTGGGCATGAACTCAAAAGTATATCTTCTCTACCCATGAAGAGATAGGCTCTCTCTGAAACTGTAGCAGCAATGCTTTTGGTTCATAGCACCAGTAAGATTTCTTTCTCCCAACTGGGCATGGGTGCTGGGGTGGGATGGGTCACTGTTTTTGTTTGTTTGTGTTGTTTTTCTTCAATGTGGGGCCTCGCTCTAGCTCAGGCTGACCTTGAATTCACTACATAGTCTCTGATTTGCCTCAAACTCTTGGCAGCCCTCCTACCTCTGCCTCTTGAGTGCTGTGATTAAAGGCATTCACCACCATGCTCAGCAAGGATGGGTCACTTTTTACAACTGTCTATACTTTTAATATTTTTGGAAGCACACACTTGTTTTTTACTCCCTTCTCATATTTCAGTATTTAAGTGTTGTGCCAAGAACCCTGACCAGGAGCCAAGTCCCCTGGTCACCCAGGAGTCACCCAGAGAACCGCCACAGAAGCTGAGACACTCGAATGTAAAAGCAACAGGTTTCTTTATTGCAAGCCTAGGCCTGGGCTCTGTCCACACAGTCCAGCACAGTGGTAGTGAGGGAGAGAGCCCCTTTCTTTTGGGAGAAGAGGTTCATATAGGAATTCGAACAAAGAAGTAGGGGATAGATGCATGATTGGTTGATTTAAACAGTTCTGATTGGCTTGGGGTTTCAGCGGGCAAAATTGGGAGCAGGAGCTAGGGGCACTCCAGGCAGATGAAGTAATCTCCATTGTCGTTGAAGTGGAGATTCCTCAGTTTATCTAAGCAGGTGGTCAGAGGCTGGAAGTCCCCTATAGTGGAGTGTTTCTGCAATGTCCTTGAAGTGGAGATTCCTCAGAAACTTTAGGGGGAAAGGCAGCAATTGAGCAAGCAAGCAAAGTTTACAGAAGCAAAGGTCAGCACATTAGCCTGCTAGTTCTGTATCTAAGTCAGGCCTGGGCCTTTTTATTTAAATGGTTATATTTGGTCTCTCATAAGGTCCATGTTTGTTTACATGAGATCCTGGACCATAAGTTTTATTTCCTTTCTTCCTACTCTACCTCCCTTCCTCAGCCTTTTCTCTGTGATACCATGTGGTGTACTTACTTTCTCTTCACACTATTGTTCATTCCTCAGCACTTTCCCAGTGATATATGAATAAAATACATTTTCTTGATTCTGGAATTAACAATATTTAGTTAATTAACAGATATTGGACTCAGGGCTTGGGGTTCCAGAAAACACCCTAGAACACCCAATTTATCCATTACAGAACAATTGAAAATGTCAAAAGTTTATATCGTATACTAATTTAATACATGTTCTAAAGTTGTTAAATTTAAATTTGCTCTCTAATTAGAGGGACAGTTAAGTAGCTTTGGTAGATAGACAGTTCAATAAGGAAGAATCCCAAAATGAAATTTACATCTCACTGTCACCCTGCCTTCCTCAGCAGCAGAACTTGAATTCACTGTCTGCTTGTCTCACAAAATCAAACCTTTTTCTTGAGCATGCACCCCACCCAAGTGTTGGTGGAGCAGTTCTCTGAGTCCAGATCAATTGCCTTTCACACATTTCACAGGTGTGCCAACCTCTTCTGGAGTCAATTCCCTAACTCCAAATAAGTAGTGTGGCTTGGGCTCACAGGGAGAAATTCCTTGTTGACTCTATGGGTGTTCATATCTCCCCATATGAATCCTCCACTGGTAAGACTATGTCCTTCCCAATAGGGCAGGTTTCAGCACTAGGAAATTCTCAAGTTTTACCTGGATGTTTGCACAGATTAATCCTATCTGAGTCATTCGGTAGCTGGTAAGTCATTAATGTCTTTGGCTACTCATCAGAGCTGTGACTGTATAGGGAAACTTCACATTAATGTTTTAACCTGGGTTAAGCTTGTCACCTTATGTGGATTTTTGTCTTTTGAAAATGATTTTTGGAAGGAATATGGAACGAATTGAAACTTTGCACTAAGAACCACCTTACTGTGCTCTAAGCACAGATTGATGATTGATGGTCAATTCTGGTGAGAGTTGAATGACATAGATGCAGAAAGAACTGTGGACTATGCAGGCTTCGCATATGAGGGCAAGAAGAACTTTGTTGGAACTGGGCTAGAAAATTTTGTATGAGCAACAGGCTGTGCTCTTACCATGTCAAAAGAACCTTATCAAGTTTGGTTTTAGAAGAAATGGACTAGTGTGTCACAGAAAGACATGACAATTTCAGGCTGGAGATTACAGTCCAGTTAAATTACAAGCTATTGAGAGATTACTACCATTGAGATTGGGCCAGCTATCTGTTCTGGAACAACAGAGGTGTTGCTGACATACTTGAATAAAACTGGCTTGAAGGACTTTTCCTACACCTAAAGATCAGCTTCATACCTACTTCTGTTTACAAAGTTGTTATTTTATGGAGTTTTATTGATTTTTGTTAGTGAACAAAAATGTTTTTCATTATGACAATTTCATACACATAAGCGCGATCCCTTGCTCATATTTGCCCCCATCACTCTCCCACATTTGCCCTCCAATCTTGCTGGTCCCCTCCTCCATTACTCCCTTTTCTTCTTTCATGTCAGATATATGTGTGTATAGGTAGATATAGTTAATTCTAGATTCTACTGTTGGGTGAAAATGCACCATATATTGTGCTTCCATCATTACCCTTTCTTGTTCCCTCATTTTCTTTTACATGTCTTTCTTCCTCTTTAGAATCCCAAGTATATATTGATATCGTGTATAACACACATACTTCATAAATACATATTTTTATTAAATCTTTTGAGTTGAAGTAAATTTGTCTATGTCGCAAGGTTCCTACTTTCCCAGGACAAATGCCCTGATATGCTGTAGAAAATATGCCCTAAGTTGAATTTGATAATCTCCAAGTTATCTCTCCTGTAGAGGAAGGAAATTTTATAAACTTCTCACATTTGTTCTAAATTTTGATTTTTTTTCACATAGTTACCATTGTGAATGTGTGTAATAATAGCATACCAGGAGATAGATTAGAAAATGCAAGCCTTCCATTCACTCTGTGGGAGCTGCTAAATATTCACTACTTTTTCTTCTCTTTAATCCATTTTCTCCTGGATCCACATGGTTTGTTTTTATATCTCTACCACTCCACTGACTCTGACTTTAGGGTCAAAAAAAAAGTTGGGATATTTTCAGGCTACATTTTAACTGGCACTTTTGCTAATACTGTTGTACAAATTCTCTGGAAAATTTACTCCAATGCCAGTATGAGTAAAACTAGAGGAGTTTATTACACAGGCACCAAAGAGCTTGAGATAGCCCTCCAATGAAGCTCTGACCCTGAGCTGAGATTTGGGGAGGGGTAAGTAAACAAATAAGATGTGACAATTTGCAGGTCAATCATTTGTGTGTTCAACCACCCTAACAATGAACTCCATTTTATTTATTTTACTATAAAATCTCTTCCCTTCTTATCATCCCTTTGTACACTTTCTGGCCAGTTCCTTCTTTGGGATTGTTCCATCTTCTGACATAGATAAGTTTTAGCTCCTCAGTAATTAACTCTCACAGTAACTCAGTGAATCGGTTCAACTTTTAGCTTCCTTTCTACCACAACAGCAAAAGTTTTCCTGCTTCATGAAAAAATATTTTGCTTGGATTTCCTTTTCTGCTTCAAATTTTCTGCTAACAGTTCTGTTTTCTGCTCTCGGTAATTCTACAAAAGGAAAATGAAGGGAATTGGGCTAAATAGTGTGGTTTGAACTGAGATGCTCTCCATAGCCTCATATGATTGTTATACGCCTTATACTTACAGCTGGTGGAGCCTTTGGACAGTGAAGCCTTGCTGGAAGAGATGTGTCACTGAAGGGTTTTATACTACTACCTTGTCTCTTACCAGTGATTGCAAGTTTACTTTTGCTGTTTCTTTACAGCTCATGTGATAAGAACTGTTTATGCCAAGCTTACAAAAGGAGAACCAAGGGAATTGGGATAAATAGTGTTGTGGCTTGAAGTAAGATGCTCTCCATATTCTCATATGATTGTGGTTAAGCCTCATACTCAATTCGCAGCTTGTGGAGCCTTTGAACAGCGAAGCCTTCCTCAAGAGATATGTCACTGAGGGATTGTACACTACTGCCCTGCCTCTTACCAGTGATTACAAGTTTCCTTTTGCTGTTTCTTTACAGCTCATGTGACAAGAGCTGTTTGTGCCAAGCTTCCCTTGCCATGTTGAAACTTCTCCTTGAGACTGTAAGCTGGTAGAAACCCTTTGCTTCTGATCATGTTTCTTGTCATAGAAAGTAGAAGATTACTGCTAATGGTAGGTGACACTGTCAAATAAGAATGATATTCTGGCAATGTGTGGGCTTGATCAATTGAGATGTGCAGAACAAGGAATGCTGTTTCAAAATATATTTCTCTAGGGACAAATTGCAAGTTATTATATGCCCCTATTTCTCATTCATCATCCAGGGATTCAAGTGGTGCTAGAAATAGTACACATCAAAATTAATCTTAGTAGGAAGGAACATAAGAGTTGAATATTGTGAGGTTACTGTACTCCTTGCAGCTGAAGAGCAAATATTTTCTTGGAGAGAATTAGAATGCATAAATCTGTGTTTGTTAAAACACAATGTTGTTATGGCCAGGAAAATGGCCAATACCTGGCCCTTTCCCATGAAAAGTGCCAGAAACAGACTTCACTCAGCTGATGATTTGTCCAGAGTTTGTCTGGCCAAGACTTTGGCTCACATGCAATCAGGTGATCTCCATAAGCTCTTGGATGTCATTACACCAGACTGTGGTGAAATAGATGACTCACAAAAATACCATTGTATCCATGGGATGAAATCATGCAGAAATGAAATCAGCACACTGGTGTCTTTGCAAGAATGTCTACTCCGTATCCTGGAGATGGTTGGGCCAGCACCACAGTGGAGCTTCACCATTGTGAAGTGGGACAGAGCAAAGGACTGCTGTTACTATAGGAATAGCCATTTTGGGGGATACTAGCTGAAGCTATGTCAATTAATTTCATTTATGGTTGGAAAATTATCTTTGAGGAAGTACTGCAAGATTCACTCTTTTGTCTCCTGGCATATGCTCATATCCTCAGATCAATAAAGTAGAAAAGAGAATATTGAGTACATTTTAAACAATGTCAAGACATTTGACTTATCCTGTAATACAGTAGTGTTCATTGCATAACTCAAATGTTGTCAGGATATTACACATGGGCTATGTGTTTTTCTTAATATGGATATTAAGGAAATAATACATTTAAGAAAGGAAAAAAATCCTCAGTCCAGACCCTGGTGTACAATTCCCTAGCACTAAGTAGGTCCCCAAGAGCACTCCCCCCATGCACAGTTAGTCATTTGAGTTGTAGCTTCTATAAGTATTGTTTGGGGATTACTGGGGATCAGGCCCATTTGGTGCTGTCTTCACTCCTCAGCCATCTCCCAGTACTACCCTGAGTAGGGACAACTAAACTATGTCCATTCTGCCCTGGTAGACCTAGCCAATCTCCCAAGGTCAAACAACCCAGACCCCTGCGGAGTTTTTCTACTCACCACTCACATCGTAGGGTGCACAGCTTTAAACTTGCCCAGCACAAACCGACAAATACAATGTCAACTCTAGCCCACCTAGATCAAGGCTGACTAGGCCACTCACCACAGACCCCACAAGAGCCACTGTTGCTGTCTGAGAAAGACACAGGGATTATCTGAAGATGGGCCAACCCCAATGCAAAACAAATAGCATAAGAAACCAAGGCTAGATATCTCCACCATGAATGGCTAGTCTCATAGTAGAAAACTCCAAAAAAAGCTACTTAGGGACTGGAGAGATAACTTATTTCAAATGTTAAAAACCACAGCTGCCCACCCCAAAATGCCATACCCAGAAAAATTACTGTGCATAATAGAAGGTGAAAGAAAAATATTCCATGGGGCTGGAGAGATGGCTTAGCGGTTAAGGTGTTTGCTTGCAAAGTCAAAGAATCCCAGTATGACTCTCCAGGACTCGTATAAGCCAGATGCACAAGGGAGTGCCTGCATCTAGAGTTTGTTTGCAGTGGCTGGTGGCCCTGGCATGCCCATGGAGTACCCTTTCTCTCTCTCTCTCTCCCTCAAATAAATAAATAAAAATAAAAATATTTAAATGAAGGAATAAACAAATTTATAATCCCCTGAATAAATTGATCCAAAGAAAAAGAAGACGGCAATCAAGATTAAAGATAAGAAAGGATTTGTTACAGCAGATAGCAATGAAATTGGGAGAATCATCAATGTATCTCAAATCCCTATGCTGGAAAAAATTGGAGAATTGGAAGAATTAGAAAAATTTATGGACTCATACAACCTACCAAACTAAATCCTGAAGGGGGAAACTATTTAAGAAAGATATAACATTTAATGAGCTTGATTCACTACTATACTATACCTTTATTGAAGAATGAAAATTTCTGGTTCTCAAGTTCTTTCACAAAAACGAAAAGTGGGGGGATGCTCCCTAACTACTTTGAAGACAGCATTACACTAATACCAAAATCATTATGAGATATGACAAGAAAATTATGGGCAATATCCCTGATGAACATAGACACAAAAATTCTCAATAAAAGTTTTTGCAAATAGAATTCAAGAATACATCAAAAGTATTATCCTTCTCCAACATATATGTGTCATACTAGGGATGCAGCAATTGTCCAACATATGGATATTGATAAATTTAATGCATCATATAATTGGACTTAATGATAAAAGTGATAATTTCAATAGATTTTAAAAGGGCCTTTTATAAAACACAACATCCCTTCATGATTAAAACACTGGAGAACTTATAAGCAGTTAATAGTTGCAGAGGAATGGGGAAACATTTTCTTCAGAAGTGTAGCAACTGGTAAATAGCTCTTCACTTGTGCTTATATAATCAATCGTAATTAAACTCATTAGGGAACACACACACCTGAGAGTAGAAGGAGGCACTAGTTTGGAGGGAAAGATCAGCAGGAGTGGGGGAAGGGCATAAGAGAGGGTAATGAGATAAAGAGTAAATATGATGAAAATACATGCTTACATATGTATGAAACTCAAAAAATCCTCTTCACTTTGATAAATTATTTCTTTGTTTGCTTAATTTTTTTTTATTTTTTTGTGGTAGGCTCTTGTTCTAGCCCCAAATGACTTGGAATTCACCATGTAATCTCAGGCTGGCCTCAATCTCACGGTGATCCTCCTACTTCTACCTCCTGAGTGCTGCAATCAAAGGCATCTGCCACCATGCCTGGCTATGCTTAAAAAACTTTTTAAGGCCGGGCATGGTGGTGCACAACTTTAATCCCAGCCCTTGTGAGGCAGAGGTAGGAGGATTGCTCTGAGTTCAAGGCCACTCAGAGAATACATAGTGAATTCCAGGTCAGCCTGGATTAGAGACTGAGACTCTACCTTGAAAAATCAAAAAAAAATGTTATTATTTTCTTTGCAATTTTTTTATTAACAACTTTCATGATTATGAAAAATATTGCATGGTAATGCCCGCCCTCCCCTCACTTTACCCTTTGAAACTCCATTCTCCATCATATCTCCTCCCCCTCTCAAACAGTCTCTCTTTTATTTTGATGTCATGATCTTTTCCTACTATTTTGATGGTCATGTGTAGGTAGTGTCAGGCACTGTGAGGTCATGGGTATCCAGGCCATTTTGTAAGCCTCTACCTCATCCATTACAGAGTGTTGATGGGCCCTATCTTGTGTAGGTCTTGGGCAGACAATCAGCACTTTATGAGTAAGTTTATGAATGTAATGGCCATGTCATGTCCAGGAAACAGCTTGACATAAGACTCCTCCCTTACTGTAGCTCTTACACTTTTTTTTTAAAAAAAAGATTTTATTTATAATTTTCATACACACACACACACACACGTACATAAAATGTATTTTGATCATAATCCCCTCCCAATGACTTCTCTTTTTTTACATTTTTAATTTTTATTTAGTTATTTGAGAGTGGGAAAGAGGCAGAGTAAGAGAGAGAGAGAATGGGTGCACCAAGGCTTCCAGCCACTGCAGACAAACTCCAGAAGCATGTGCCACCTTGTGCATCTAGCTTACTTGGATACTGGGGAATCGAACCAAGGTCCTTTGGCTTTGCAGACAAGCACATTAACTGTTAAGCCATCTCTCCAGCCCTAACTTCTCTTTTTTAATACTTTTTTTTTTATTATTTTTATCTTGAGAGAGAGTAGCAGACAGAGAGAGAATGGGTGCACCAGGACCTTCAGTGAACTCCAGATACATGCACCCCCTTGTGCGCATGTGCAACATTGTGCACTTGCATCACTGTGTCTGGCTACGTGGGACCTGAAGATTTGAACATGAGTTCTTAGGCTTAGTGGGCAAGTGCCTTAACCACTTAGCCATCTCTCCAGCATTAATACTTTTTAAAACTTATTTATTAGAGAGAGATAATGGGCACACCAGGGTGTCTAGCCACTGCAAACACTAACTCCAGATGCATGCACCACTTTGTGCATCTAGCTTATGTGAGTTCTGGAAATCTAGATCCTTAGAGTTTGCAGGTCAGTGCCTTAACCACTAAGCAATCTTCTCCAGCCCTCTAAGAGCATTTTTTATACCCTTTGCCCCCTTTCACTGAACCCTTTCTTCTTTCCAACTAGTCATTCCTCTACTTTGATGTCTCATATTTTTGCCCTTGTCCACCATCCCTGATGAAATGTTGATGGCCCAATACTGGGAAGGTCTTGTGCAGGTCATAAAAGTTCCTGAGGTCATGAATTCAATGGACATGTCATGTCAGGAAGACAGCATTCCAAAGCATTCCTTCCCACCCTCTGGCTCTTACATTTTTTTCTGTCCCCACTTCCACATTGTTCCTGAGCCTTGGGGTGGGGGTGAGAGGGATGTCTCATTTAGCAATGTAGCTCTTATACTCTTCTTATCTCTTCTTCCCTAATATTCCCTGAACCACATACCAGGGAGATAGATATAAATATTTTATCACTCTATCAGAATTTTTGTATAGGCATCTGAAAATATCCTCACACATTCACACATACACATAACACACACAGATACACATGACTCAAACGTATGCACACTTATTCACAAACTGCACACACCATACACATACCCACACCACACATACACACACACACACACACACAGACACACATGCTCACACACATACACAAACACACACACACACAAAAATATACCTTACAGCAAATGAAAATAAAAGAACTGTTCTTTTCTTTTCAAGTACACTTCTTTACTTACAGTATTTATTTATTTTTTTGTTTATTTATTTATTTGAGAGCAACAGAGAGAAGGAGGCAGAGAGAGAGAGAGAGAGAGAGAGAGAGAGAATGGGCGCGCCAGAGTTTCCAGCCTCTGTAAACGAACTCCAGATGTGTGCGCCCCCTTGTGCATCTGACTAACGTGGGTCCTGGGGAACTGAGCCTCGAACCGGGGTCCTTAGGCTTCATAGGCAAGCGCTTAACCACTAAGCCATCTCTCCAGCCCTAACTTACAGTATTTATTAATCAAGGAATATTTTTAAATTTGAATAAGAAACAAGTCTCTAAAATACAAGTTATATGTGACAGATTCGACATTTAAATGCTAATATGTCAAAGCCATCAAAGTCATACGGTTAGAGAGAACTTCATTTCAAATCTATGGCATGACTCATAAGCAAAAAAAGTAAATTGGTCAATGCCATTTTGAAAATCATAGTAAATACCATATTGTTTTTCCATAGCAGTTGTACCATGTGATGCCACTAACAGTACACAATTTATTTTCAACTTTGCCAACATTTTATTACTTTATTTCATAGTTGCCATCCCAAGGGGTATGTAATCTGTGTATTTTGAATTGCTTTGTAAAAAAACTTTTGCTGGTTAATTACAAAAGGATTGAAGCTTTCATACCGTGCAGGCATGTCAGCCTGCCAGCACCTTCACATGTTCAGCAATAGACAACTAACTCTCAATACCATGTCTTTAAAAAAAAATGGGGCTGGAGAGATAAATTAACAGTTAAGATGCTTTTGCCTGCAAAGACAAAAGATCTAGGTTTCATTACCCAGTACCCATGTAAAGTCAGATGCACAAGGCGCAGCATGTGTCTGGAGTTAGTTTGCAGTGGCAAGAGGGCCTGGCATGCCCATTTTGTGTCTACCTGCCTCTCTCTCAAATAAATAAATAAATAAATAAATAAATAAATAAATAGAGTTCTTTAAGTTGCAACGACTCGTTGAATCATTGGCCACTGCTGATCAACTAACCTTTCAGACCCTTTCCCCTCCCTGGTAATGGAGATGGGCTCAGAGATCTGGCCCTCTACCTAATTGGTTTGCTCCCTGGTCAACCAGCCATCCTAAGGCTACCTGCAGATACCTTCAGGTATCAGGCATCACATTTTACTTATTTTTAATTTTAGAGATAACAAGAGACAGAGAGACAGAGAGAGCAGAGATAGAGAATTGGCATGCCAAGGCCTGAGCCACTACAATTGAACTCCAGACGTTTGAGCCACCTAGTGGACATGTGCAACTTTGCATGCTTGCCTCACATTTGTGCATCTGGCTTACTTGGGATCTGGAGAGTTGAACATGGGTCCTCAGGCCTCACAGACAAATGCCTTAACTGCTAAGCCATCTCTCCAACCCTACTTATTTGTTTAAATTGGAGGAAGCACATCCTACTTGTGACCAGTCATCTTCATGAATTATTCATGTAGTCTGTTGACACATTAGGTCAGCTTTTGTATTTCCAGTGTGTTCTAACAGACTTTACACCTTTAATTAACATTGAAGTTGTATGTACCTGTAGTTTTATGCTGAAGTTGGCTCTGATACTTTTCTGTAATGATGGACCCTTTACAACTGTATATTACAATATTCAGTCTCATCAGTATTTAATCTAGTCAGAAAAAAAATATCAACCTGACATGAGAAAAAAAATCAAATTTCCAAAAAAAAAAAAAAAAAAGCACTGGAGAAACTGGGGATGGAGAGAACATTTCTGAAACACACACACACACATTCTGAGATCTAAGGGCCATATCATTCTAAATAAGGAAAACCTTGAAGCATTCCTACTAATGCCTGGAATAATCCAACAGTGTTCACTTGCAACATTGCTTTGGGATATAATACTTGAAGTCAAATATCAAGCAATAAGGAAGAAGTCAAACTAGCCCTATGTGAAGATGTTACAATTCTATACATAAGTGACCCAAATAACTCAAAAAATTCCTAGAGGTGATAATCCAGAAAAGGAGGGAGATATAAAATAGACATACATAAATCAGTACCATTTATATATACCAGGGACACACATATGTAGAAAAACAATCAGGGAAGCAGTTCCATTTACAATAGCCACAAAGGTTTAATGTCTTCTATATCATGTTCATGGATCAGAAGAATTAACATTGTGAAAATGGCCATAATACCAAAGCAATACACAAATTCTATGCCATTCCAATCAAAACTGCAGCAACATTCTTCACAGAGACTGAAAAAAAAAATAGTCTCTCACCATCCATATGGAAACCCAAAAGGCGTTGGATAGCTACAAATGTGCTCAGCAAAAGAATGCTATGGGTCATTTCACCATTCATAATTTAGAGACATTGTGCAAAGCTGTAATAAAAAAAGAAAAAAAAAACAGGATGGTATTAACACAAAGACAGACACATAAGTCAATGGAAAGGAATAGAAGATCTGGTATAATATCTAGCAATTACAGCTACCTGATCTTTGACAAAGAAGCCCAGAATGTACAGTGGAGGAAAAAAAAAACAGCATTTTCAACAAATGGTGTTGGAGAAATTGGATAACCACATGTGCAAGGATGAATTTAGATCCTCTTGTGTGTCACACACAAGGTGACAAACAAGGTGACTTGGTGCATGTGCCACCTTGTGTGTCAGGGTTATGTGGGATCTGGGGAATCAAACATGGGTCCTTAGGCTTTGTAGGCAAGCATCTTAACTGATAAGCCATCTCTCCACCCAAGGGAAAGACTTTTTGAATAAGACCCAAGTAGCCCACAGAATTAGATTTTCTACCATTGGAATATCATGAAATTTAAAATCTACTGTACAGGTCAGCAGACTACCAACATTGCCAACAGACATCCTACAGAATGGGGGAAAATCTTTGCCAGCTATATGTCTGACAGAAGTTTAATATGTAGAATATATAAAAGACTCAAAAACTAATTTAAAATCAACGTACTCAAAAATGGGGGAGGGAACAGAACAGAGAGTTCTCAACTCAAAAAATAGCAAAAAAAAAAAAAATCTAAAAAGATGTTTAACAACTCTAGCCATCAGGGAAATCTAAATTAAAATAACTTTGAGAGTACATCTCAATGCATTCTGAATGGCTATTATTAAAAACTCAAATGACACCAAATACTGGCAAGGGTATGGTGAAAGCTAAATCCTCATCTACTGTTGGCAGGAGTACAAACTTGAACAGCCTTTGTGCAAATCAGTATGGAAGGTTCTTGAAAATCTTAAAATAGATCCAGCTATACTACTCCTGGGCATATTCCCTAATGCCTAATTACAGTGATACTTGCTCAGCCATGTTTGTTGCTGCTTTATTCACATACATAAGAATTGGAATCAGTCCAGATGCTCATTAACTGATGAGTAGATAATGAAGATGTAGTACATATACACAATGGAATTCTACTCACATTTAAGGAAAAATAAAGTTATGGAAGTCGCAGGAAAATCAATTGAATGGGAAAAATCATACTAATGTAGGCTCAGAAAAATAAATATATTTTATCTTCTCTCCCATATGTGGTTCCTAACATGGAACATTTTGATATGTTCATATATTGTAGTAAGCATTAATAATATTGGCAGAGGACTAGAATGAGGCCAGGAGAGATGGAAACAGGGTGGTATACTGTTGCAGTCAGAATCTCATTGCTGGTAGAAATCACACAACCAAGAGAAGCTTCTGGGAAAAAGAAGTTTATTTTGGCTTACAGTCTCGAGGGAAAGCTCCATAATGGCAGGGGGAAATGATGGCATGAGCAGAGGGTTGACATCACCCCCTGGCCAACATAAGGTGAACAATAGCAACAGGAGAGTGTGCCAAACACTGGCAAGGGGAAGCTGACTATAAGCCCACAACCAACAATACACTGCCTCCATGAGGCATTAATTCCCAAAGCTCCATCAACTGTCAACCTGGCATTCAGAACACCTAACTTTACGGAGGACACATGAATGAAACCGCCCAGATACTTAATAGTAAGTGCAGGACATACATACACTAGAAGGACCTTGGGTGGGCCAGGGTAAAGGAAGGTTGGAGGAGATAAATACACAAAACTAATTCCTGAATGGACCAGTACTATAAAAATCTTCTGCCTGGTTAGCTAATTAAAACCTGTAACTCCAAATAAGAGAGGGGTGAGGGAACAGTCCAGGCCGAAGTACCCTGTAGGGAATAGACAAGGTTTAGTCCTAAAATCATCGACTCTAGAAGGTAAATCCCAGTGCCAGAACTAGATTAACCCCATAGTAAGCTGTTGGTCAGGAATGTCCATGAGCCCCACCCCCCCCAGAAAAACACAAGCTATTGCCAAAGCACTTGGTTACCACTAGAGGTAAATGGAAGACAATATTGTTGAAGACACCACAGGCTGTGGTTGTAAGACATCAAAAGATAGTAATGGAAATGATAAGGCAGCCACTTCCCTGCTAGTTAGACCACATTAACCTGGAACGTGTTATGTGGGCTTCGGGGGGTGGGGGGGAATGGTCACTAACAGCATGAAGAAGCAGGGGATCCTGCAAGCTAAAAACTCAACCATATGTTGAATATGGTTACACCTGTGTAACCTCTGTAATGCTGGCACATAGGCTATGGTGGCAATCAACTGCTCTCTGATTTTATATGAGGCCCACTCAGTTGGAGAAAATTCATACCTCCTAATGATAACCAAGTCAGAAGCCTGTGGCTTGGCAAGTCACATAATCTAGAGGGAAACTCCCACTATTCCTTGGCTAAAAGGAGAATGTATGTCTATTAAAAAGCCTTGGAAATGTCTATGCTTATCTACGTATATCCATACTGTTATTATTTGTTCTTTGAGAATCTGCTTCTTGTAAAAGGCAGTGTATACTGGGAAGACCTGAGAGCAATCAGTATGACAAGAAAAGAACGCCAACTTGAAAGCCCACGACAAGTCATATTTCTATCATACCAGCCAGTGCCCAGGAGACATTACAGAAGTGGTGGGTTAAGAAATGGTGCTTTCACTGCTAACCTGAGAACCTCCTCCAGTGAGATGGCGGTAGGCATGGAGGACACTCAAAACACAACATCAGAGGCTGCAGATAGCTCAACACTAAGGGAGACTTATAACATGCCCTCCAAGACTCCAATTATATTGTGGAAGAGGGAGAAGAAAGAAGGTAAGAGCCACAGGGTGGGAAGGTGTTCTGTAAGGCATTATCCTCCACACAGAGATTGACTGGCGCATTCATGACCCACAGTTGTTGATTACCTCACTGAGGAGGGTCCTCAGTGGAACAGGGGGGGAGGGCTAAAGTGGATATGTGTAGAACATAATGGTTATATGACCAATTTGAAATATGTTTCCATAATGAAGTTCTCAAAAGCTAAAATAAAATGAAAGAACTAGCTAGCATATTTTAAAATAAAAACATTTAATCTACTCTATATGGCAAATAGGATTTATAGGCCATACAAATACTATTGCATATATTAATTTCTAATATTGTAATACAAAATCACTCATATTGATACATGAAAATAATCTTGGCTGATTTTCAATCAAATACTATTAGCAAAGCTAAAATTAAGGAAATAGTAACCAGCTAGTTGAGCCAATGACATTCATTTACCAATCACTGCCCAAGAACTCAAATATGATATCCACTGATCAGCTTAAAGTATACGAAAGTTTCCTTCACACCAAAAGCTAGCTATATGTATTTCATAATGCATTTGAATCCAAGTGATATTTAATCTTCAGAGATCTGATTGCATCTAGTTAGCCAAGTAATACTGACTGAACAAAGACTCGTTATTATTTTTTGTATGCATATGGAAATGTGTGTGTGCCTGCACATATGCATGTGGTTGTGTGTGTGTGACAGATGCCCACCTCAGGTATTAAAATTACCTGCTTTTTGCTAGTACAATACACTTGACAGAATATCTTATGAGAGTAAAGGGTTTATTTTTGCTTACAGTCAGAAGGAGAAGTTTCTTTAAGGCAGGAAAATCATAGCAGAGCAGATAATAGGCATTATATCTCTGAATGGAAATAGTATAAGTGAACTTGAGTTAGGCTAATAATCCTTAAGATCTTCTCCCAGTAGTATAACTCCTCCAGTAATGATTCACTTGTAAAATGCTCTATATGGCCACTAGCTGGAGACAAGAATTCAATAACCTTAATGTTATTTGGGACTTTTATTCAAACTACAACAGGTCCCACAGATACTTTCCCTCGGTACATCTCCCACCACTTCTCGAGGGAGGGACACTCATTGTAATGTAACTCACAAACTTGACTAAAATATCTGGTTAGTGACCCTCAGTAATCTGGCTTTCTCCACATCTGCAGAACATGGAATACATGTGCATGCCATCACACTCAATATTTTATTCAGGTGCTGGGATTGAATTCTTCCTTATGTTTATGATACAATAACTTTACCAGATAAGCCATCTTAACAGTTCCTACTGCTAGAATTTTCATTTGGAGAAGCAAAAACAGAGAATTATGTAATGGGGAGGTAGGTAACCATTAGACCATTGCAATTACACTGAAATAAGAAATATTAAACTTCCAAAAGACAAATTAGAAGATACTCAAATAAAACTTCCAAAACAATGAACAAATATAACACCACATAAAATCTTATGGTCGCTAGAAACTTGTCAGAAAGTTAAATAACAAAATTAGTTGAAATAAGCTCTTGAGTTATGCATATGAAATTTAATTGGAAGACTGGTCTCTTTAGCTCTCTGTATTTCACCACATTGCCCAAGGAGGGCAAGAAGAAAGACACCAGACAGCTAGGCAAGAAAGACAAAGACCTTGTAAACATGTGTTGAACAAGGGTCAAAAAGAAGTGGTCTAAGGCAAAGTTTAAAACATGTCCAAAACATTAGTCTGGTACCACACACCTCTTAGGACAAACTGTAAATAAACACCATGTGTACACATATTCCTACTTCTGTGGTCTCTGAGGTGGAAGACTTCTGGTTCTGTGGCAATGACAGCCATTCAGCAATTCCTAATTAAAGAATGTATCACCTATTTTGAAAGTTACCACATACCCAATAATTATAAAGGAAAGATACCAAAAGTACTGCAAAGAGGCAAGGATTGCCACACAAGACTGTGCATACACCTGCTATCCTTGAAAAATGATTAGACTGAGATGGGCTTGTTGATTAGCACATGTAGTCCAAAAGTCAGGAGGCAGGGGCAAGAGGATAGCTAGAGGCCAGTTATTCAAAGATAGATAGTCTGGGCAAAGCAGGGAGACTCCTTGCCCCCCCCCCAAGCAAAGAAAAAATTGTACAATTGGTTATATTTGATAACAACTAACTTTAAAATAATAATGTAATCCAATGGCATTCAGTACATTTGGTAAGTCTGTTGACACAGACATTACTTACATAATATCTTATTATTCAGTGGTTGGTAGTGAAGGTCAACATTGTATCTCTTGCCCATACACACACACACACACACACACACACACACACACACACACCACTCAATACTCTATCCATTAGCTATAACCAAATTCTGCAGTGGATAATCCATCCAGTGTAACTCCAGTAGTGAGGGAAACAGTGCATGTCCTCCCATTCAGACTAATAAATCCACATGCATTCTATGAGCACAAAGCTTGTATTCATAATTTTAATACTTTTTAAAGTAATTTGTTTGCACTCAGTGAAAACAGTCAAGTTGGTACCAATGTTAGCTTCCTCCATGTCCTACACCCTCCCCCTAGCCCCTCCTTGTTGAAGTATATGGGTCATGCGTTGTGGAGCTGGAACACACTTATAGGTAGGAGGAAATGCCTCTGTGTATCATGACCCAAAGTGTGGCTTTGACGTTCTTTATTCCCCCTCTTCTGAAAAATTTCCCTGAGCCATGTTGGGTTCATTTTTGGACTCCTTCAATGATGAGCTCTTGGGAGCCTGTGTCTCTGGATATCTGATTTAATATGAGTTGTTTGTTCTCTGTTTGAATCTCCTTCACCCTTGTGCTGCTACCAGGTTCACTAAGAAAACAGCATCCTTGCTTGTTATGCCAATTATTCTTAGTTTCAGCTGGGGCCCTTTGGAGGTATGATGGGGTGGTTCTCTTCTTAGGATCTGTGTCTATATGAAAAAGAGAAGGAGATTCTCCAATGGCGAGTAAAGTTAGCATCAGATAAATGGGCAAAACTTATTTTTTTCTATAGAGAGTTTAATAGGAGTAGGCCCTCTTGTAGCCCATGATTGGAGGTAGCTTGATAATAGAGAGTGTGCTCATGTTTGGATACGGTTCTGACTTGTTTCCCAGCTCCGGCTATGGGTCCCATACCAGTGAGGGGATCAGTTGGCCAAATTAAGAGCAGTTGGTTCCCCACCATGGCTGTGTGCCACTATTGCACTTGTGTGGGCACCACAACAAGTTATTTGCTGCTAAGTAGATTAGACCATGAGTTGCTTGGACAGATGTTGGCCATTTTCCCCCAGTCGCCCATGTAGCACCTTCTGGCACTAGACGCGCTGACAATATGGGGACTGACTCTCTTCCAGCTTCCAGCCATGTCACTCCATGTTATGTATCAACAACATATGGTGTCTACAGCAGTAGGGTCTTACCACTAACCTTTGGTGGGTCATCAAGTACTCTGACAGAAATCTGTCATGCTTTTAGGAAACCTTGTAAGTCTCTCTGAACAAAAGCTCTTTGTGGATGATAGCCACCTGCTGGTACTGGAAGTTACAAGTTAGTGCCCAAGAAGAGAAGAAAGAAAAAGACAACTAATATAAAAGAGTTATAGAGAAGAGAGAGAGAGAGAGAGAGAGAGACAGAGAGAGATCGATCCTGTAGAATATTAAGGTCAGTCTTCATCATACACTCTCCAGTGCCTTGTAACTCAGGTGTTCCCTCTAAAGGCCTGGTGAAGTTTCAATTATTTGGTCTTCCTTTTAGGATGTAGAATTTTATGGTACCATTGCCGTTTGGGTCTAGATTTGTGTCTCTCACCACCTCCCTTGCCCTCTCCTCCCTCCCCACCAACCCTATTGTCTAGTCCTTGAGATGTCAGCATCTTGGGTAGATTCATGTTAGGTGCTGTAGATGAGTGAGACTATGCAGCAATTATCTTTCTGTGATTGGGTAAGTTCACTGAGAGTGATCTGTTCCAGGTTCAACCATTTTTCCTCAAATTTCACTGTGTCATTTTTTTTCTTATTGCTGTGTAGAATTCCATTGTGTAGATATATCACATCTTAGTTATCCATTCTTCTAGTGATGGACATCTGGGTTGATTCCAGCTCTTAGCTATTATGAATTGAGCCACTACAAACATGGTTGAGCAAATCTCTCTGGCCTGTGGTTTGAAGGTTTTAGGGTAGATGCATAGTAAGGGAAAAACTGGGTCTGTTGGTATCTCTATAGTCAGCTTGGGGGGTTGGGGGACTGGTGGTCTACCCACGAGTGAGGGGAACAGCAATTCCCTCTTTTATTCCCCTCTGCAACCCCCAATGACGATCTATTAGAGATTGCTCTCCCCTAAAAGACCCAGTGAACCCTTAATTCCTTGCCTTAGTTTCTCAAGGAGGTGTGGCGCCTTTAGGTGGTCGCCATCTTGACCAGAAGTCCCATAATTTTTAATTCTTTAAAGACAAAATTTCAGTAAAAGGCCAAGTACATCACCAATATAATCTTAGTAATTTATCACAAAATCTGAGTTATTTTCAGTAAACATACATAAACATTGCATACAAACTTACAATAAATAGAATAAAAATATTAAAAATTCTCATAATTTCTGTTGGTTTTCAATTTCAAGGCACAAATAACCAAAAACTCCTCTAAAAACAGATTTAAATTCTCTTCAATGAATTAACTAAAACAATTTTTTTCAAAGATTTATGAAATCTACAGTCTGGGAAGATGATTCAGCAGTTAAAGTTAAAGGCTGAAAAGCATGGAAGCCAAGGTTCAGTTGCAATACACACTTGGTTCAAAAGTTCCTATAAAAATGGGGAGCAGAAACAGCAGAATCTAATGCTAACCATCCAGCTTGTCTGACAATTTTTTTCCAGTTTTTTTTTTCAGTTTTTTTCAGTTTTTTGCAGTCTGGCAGTTCATTTGCAGAGGCAGGAGACCGAGTCCCAAACAACATGAATCACAAACTCTTGAAGTTGTCTGCTGACCTCCACACACTTACATGGCATGCACGTCCACAAACACACACCTACAGGTGTCATGGTATCCCCCCCATTCCCCGCAAGGAAATAAATAAAAAGATAAAAACGTACAGAACCATTTAAGTCTTCATACTTTGGTGGATATTTAAAACATGAATCTGGCCTAAATCTGTTCTAATTAAAAAATAAATATTTATAAACACTGGGCATATTTTTGTTCTCATGGTCTCGGACATCTACTACCTTCTATCACAACACCTTGGTGTTAAATTTATTGATGTATTGTCTTTGTAAATACTCTGATAATATGAGCTTAGAGATAGACACCTACAAAAAGTACAGGGAAGAAAAGTAAGACACAAGTGAATCTTGTTTGTGAACGTTCAGCCTAAAAGTCTCCTGGCACCCAAACAGCCAACTCTGTCTCCAGCAACAACAACAAATCTTAACATACTACACAGTGCCCTTCTCTATTCCCTTGTCTCACTGCACTCCTTCTTATCTTTTACTAATGTCCATGCTTTTGGAAAGAATATTTCTCTCTCCTAAAATGTAATATGTAAGTGTGAATATGTAGAAAAATATATATAAAACACACACACATATGAATTTATAATTGTCATTCTATTCCTCTGTTGCCTAAATTCTTCTTCAGAATTATCTTCCATCACATATCCAAAGCAGGGTTCAAGTTCCATTGGCATGCTTCAATTCTATGAAGCATAATTAGCAGACAATTTTCCAAATGGCTCCATCAATTCAGAATGCTAAGCACAATTTTCAAACAGAAGGAAATGGTTTTGTTCCTACTGTTATTCTATGGGCCATGCTGTCCTAAAATATTAACTGTTTACCAACATAAAAAGAGTCACAGGGGTCTGGAGAGATTGCTTAGTGATTAAGGCAGTTGCCTGCAAAGCCTGAGGACCCAGGCTTGATTCCCCAGTACCCACATAAGCCAAATGTACAAAGATAGCTTATGCATTTGGAGTTAGTTTTCAGAGGCCAGAGACCCTTGTGTGCCCATTTTCTCTCTCTCTATCTAACTCTCTATCAAATCAATCACTAAAAATATAAAATATAGTCAATATAATATAAATATAATAACATAACTAATATATAAATATATATGTAAATACTATGGATATATAATTAATATAAAGGTATCATAGGACATTTGAATATATCTTGTGATATTAATCAACAATAAATTGAAAATATCCACATACCTGTAATATAACAATAAGAAAAATATAAAACACACATAATGAAGGAACAGAAATCGTAAAACTAATACAAAAAGAAGAGAATTCTCAAATCTATATGTTACAACTATGTATCATTAACAACTTAACATTTCTTTCCTCAGTGAAATTGGTTAATGATTAATATTGTCACAGGAGTATTGTGTTTGAGTCTTTTCTACATGACTAGAATTTCTAACCTTCCATGGAAAAAAAATTAGCATGAAAATTACATCAACTTAGTAAAGGACATATTTCCCTTGATTTTTTTTCAAGATATGGTGTCACTGCACACTCCAGGCTAGCCTTTTAGAGCTGCAATTCTCTGAATGAGCCCTTAGGTGCTGACATTACAGGCTCATGCCATTGCACAAAAGTACACATACATCACAATGCACACACACTCTACACACACACACACACAAACACAAAATTGTTAAACATTCTTATTTATGGTTATGGCATTTTTTGAGTTTTCTTAATTTTTTTTTATTAACTAGTTTTGTAATCAGTGAGTACAGTCAATTGTGTACCATTGTTAGGCTTGTCCACATCCTACACTCTCCCCCTGGCCCCTCCTTGTTGAGGTATATGGGTCATGGACTGTGGAGTTAGCCCACAGTTATGGGTAGGAGAAATGCCTCTGTGTATCATTACCCAACGTGTGGCTCTGACATTCTTTCTTCCCCCTCTTCTGCAAAATTTCCCTGAGCCATGTTGGGTTCACTGTTGGTCTGCTTCGGTGATGAGGTGTTGGGAGCCTCTGTGTCTCTGGATATCTGATTTGGTGGGACTTGATTGTTCTCTGTGTAAATCTCCTTCACCCTTGTGTTGCTACCAGGTTCACCAAGAAAACAGCACCCTTGCATGTTTCGCCAATTATTCTTAGATTCAGCTGGGGCCCTTTTGAGGTAAGATGGGGTGGTTCTCTCCTTAGAATCTGTGTCTGTCTGAAAAAGAAAAGCAGATTCTCCAATGGAGAGTAAAGTTAGCACCAGAGAAATGGAAAAACCGTTTTTTTTTAATAGAGAATTTAATAGGTGTAGGCCCTCTTGTAGCCCACAATTGCTGGTAGCTTGATAATGGAGAGTGGGCTCATGTTGGATATGATTCTCACTTGTTTCTCAGCTCCAGCTATGGGTCCCGTACCAGTGAGGGGATCAGTTAGCCAAATCAAGACCAGTTGGTTTCACACCATGACTGTGCACCACTATTGCACTTGTGTGAGCATCATGACAGGTTATTTGCTGCTAAGTAGGTTAGACCATCAGTTGCTTGGACAAATATTGGTCATTTCCCCCCAATAGCCCATGTAGCACCATCTGGCACTAGACACGCTGACTGGGGACTGACTCTTTTCTAGCTTCCAGCCATGTCATGTGATTTTACGTGTCAACCAGCTATGGTGTCTTCAGCAGTAGGGTCTTACCACTAACCTTTGGTGGGTCATCAAGTACTCTGACAGAAATCTGTCTTTCTTTTAGGAAACCTTGTAGGTCTCTCTGATCAAAAGCTCATTGTGGATGATAGCCACATGCTGGTACTTGGCGTTACAGTTGAGTGCCCACTAAGAGAAGGAAGAAAAAGATAACTAATATAAAAGAGTTAGAGAGAAGAGACAGAAGCAGTAGAAGATGAAGGTCAGTCTTTGTCATACCCTCGCCAATGCCTTGTGGCTCAGGTGTTCCCTCTAAAGGCCTGGTAAAGGTTCAACCATTTGGGCTGCCTTTTAGGATGTAGAATTTTATGGTACCATTGCCGTTTGGGTCTAGATCTGTGTCCATGACCCCTCCCTTGCCCTCCCCTCCATCCCCACCTACCCTATTGTCTAGTCCTTGAGATGCTTGCTGGGTATATTGGTATCTTGGGTAGATTCAGGTTAGGTGCTGTGGATGAGTGAGACTATGTGTGATTATCTTTCTGTGACTGGGTAAGTTCACTGAGAATGATCTGTTCCAGGTTCAACCATTTTTCCTCAAATTTCATTGTGTCATTTTTTTCTTACTTCTGTTTAGAATTCCATTGTGTAGATATACCACATTGTAGTTATCCATTCTTCTAGTGATGGACATCTGGGTTGATTCCAGCTATTAGCTATTATGAATTGAGCTGTGATAAACATGGTTGAGCAAATCCCTCTGGACTGAGGCTTCAAGGTTTTAGCGTATATGCCCAGTAAGTTAATAACTGGGTCTGCTTGTAACTCTATAGTCAGCATTTTTGGAATCATAAAACTAATACAAAAGAAAAGAATTCTCAAATATATAAGTGAGAACTACATATCATAACCAACTTAACATTACTTTCTTCAATGAAAGCGGTTAATGAGTAATATTGTCACAGAAGTATTGTGTTTGAGTCATTTCTACATGACTAAAATTTCTAACCTTAAATGGGACAAATTATAGCATGAAAATGACATTAACTTCATAAAGAACCTCTTATTTCCCTTGATTTTTTTCAAGATCACTCCACATTCCAGGCTCGGCTTTAGTGTTGCAATTCTCTGCTTGTGCCACAAGTTGCTGATATTATAGGCTCATTCATCTACACGAAGGTACACATACATCACACTGTACACATACTCTACACACACAAACACACACACAAAAAAACACAAAATTATTAAATACTCTTTAGTCAAAGTATACTACACATGGAGTCATACTTTGTCAAACTTACGTACATGATTAAAGGAAGAAAAATTACAGAATTCCTGCATTCCCTTCCAAAAATAAAAAGTAAATTTTAAACACAGAGAAAGATTCTAATAGTGCAAATAAGCATAGCTCAGAAAGTTAAGTGAACAACATAATGTCTCTATTAAAGTAATATTGCTACATCTTCAATATTAAAGAAATAGGTCATAAAATAGTCAGTCTTGGAATTGGTCACTTAAAACTTGCTTTTGTGCCTTGCTTGGGCCATAATAAAATTTATTGGGCATGTGAACTTCAAGTGTTTCTCCTTGTTACTTCTAAAGAAAAAGACTCATTCAATATGGTGACCTAGTGAAGTAGCTATTGCTTTGCAACTGGTACACTGCTTCTCACAGACTGTATCAATGTACATCAAGGTTGATTGAATTTCATCTGAAACTACCCTCACAGCCAGATACCTGGGTGAGTGTTAAACAAAGGCATTAACTGAAGTTTTTGTAAATCTTGTCTGTGCACTGTCAACTTTATCCATAGGTGTGGGGTCAGAACTGCATACTAAATTAGTTTCACAAGTGCCCAACATTACTGGATTGATCACCAGTGTTAAACTGATGCAATCATGTTCCAGCCTAGAACCCTCAACTGGTTTGTCCTGGTCATTACTGTTGCCTGCTTCCTGGTTGCTGTGTGTGGATACACTACTGCAGTGGGGACTGTCATCACCTCTTCTACTCCACTACCAGTGTCAGTCTGCTGCTTCCTGCCTGGCTGGCGTCTGCTCCTGACTCGTGTCTTCCACCTGTTCACAGTGCTACCACTGAGTGCTTTCTGAGTTCTGTGCTTCCTGCTCCTGGCTAATGAATCCTCTTTAAGAGCTTAATACTCTTCACCACGTGTACACATTTTGCTGATGAGTGCATCAATCCTGGGATCTGAATCAGGTGATCTTATGGAAAGTAGCTTTTTCCTACAGTTAGGGTATTCACTGTAGCAGTGTTTAAGGGCTGTGATGATGCAGTCTGCACAGTAAAGGTGTAAACACTCCTTTGCAGTCAATGTGCTCCTCACTGTAACCAAAAAGTTGGACATGTGAATTCATGATGTAGGTTTGTATTTGAAACTACATTATCCAAGTAATTTGTTGCCACCTCCTGAGATGTTTATTGTAACTTATGTAAGATGAGTACAGATGTTTTGTTTGATAGTTGAGTCCCAGTTTCCTGGACATGGGAGCTCCTGAAACTACCACAGCATCCCTGATCTCATATTGAGCAAGAGTCTGGCTTCATAGACCTTGACATTGGCTTCTCCCATACAGCACTATGAGTGTCTTCCTACACATCATAAAGTGGAACGTTCAAAATGAAAGATCTATGTAAAATCCTCCAATAGAGAAAATAAATGTTATCTAAATAGGGGAGAGTGATGTGATTTGGCATGCAAACAATCCATACAGGAAGACTGTAAAATCAGTTTTATCACCCCCCAAAATAGTTTGTGGTTAAGACACTTGCCTGTGAAGCCTAAGAACCCATGTGTGACTTTCCAGTTCCCACATAACCCAGACCCACAAAAGGTGAGGTATGAGCAAGATCACACATGCCCACTAGGTGTCACAAGCTTCTGGAGTTTGATTGCAGTGGCTGAGACCCTGGCACCCAAATTCTCTTGGTCTCCCTATCCCTTTGTAAAAAAAAAAAAAAAAAAAAAAAACAATAAAAGAAATTGCTGAATTTTACAGCAGAATTCAGAAGAAAAATAATTGCATCAATTTAAAAATATATCAAAATTCTAGCTTGGCTAATTTTCTACATAGAAACGAATCACCAAAATCAGCAATCAAAAGGAGACACAGAGAACTCGCAACTCCTACCAAACCAGATATCCAGAGACATAGAGGCTCCCAAGACCTCATCACTGAAGCATACGTAAAATGAACCCAACATGGCTCAGGGAAATTTCCAGAAGAGGGGGCGGAAAGAATGTCAAAGTCACACGTTGGGTCATTACACAGAGAATGGGGGGTAACACCACAATGAAAGACCCACATTCCCCAATGAAGAGGGGTTGAAAGGGAGGAGGCTAAGAATGATACCAACATGACAGTATAAACTGTGTACATAAGTAACAAAAAAGGGGGAAATATTCTTATACTGAAATACAACCATATAGATTTCTTCTCTCTTTTTGAAATGTGCACTACTTGTTTTTTCTCTCTTTCTTTTTTAGATTCTAGTAGTTAATATAGTCATACAAAATCATTTACCTTTTAGTATGACATAAAATGAGAAATTATCCATGTTTAGAAAAGGAAGAGGATTAAAAGGAAGGAGTGTGTGCGTGTGAGAGAGAGAGAGAGAGAGTGAGTGAGAGGTGAGGGTATGGATTTTTAGTGTAGTCAAAATATCTGATACACTTGAGAGAAAATATGTTTCTGAAACTTGTTACTATGTACAATGAATATATATATTCATTGTACAAGAGAATTTGTTACCTAAATATACCTGAAAGGAGGTTACCTCTTGTCGGGAGCCATAAAGCAAAAGCCTCTCCATTTTGCCTGGGCCTGTTCTTAAGTTGACTCATTCCCCAGAAAGCTGGTCCATCCAGCTTGCAGTTAGGAATGTGGTCTGCAGAATCTTATCATTTGCAAAAGGCCAGTTTATGATCAGGATGTCAAGCCGTTAAGGCAAGATTAGGAAAACACCCGGATACATCTCCTCTAGGTTCCCTAAGATTAGATAAACACCCAGTTTCACCTCCTCTTAGTTTCCTAACAATTCCAGCCCTAATTCACGTCAGGCAGCTTACTCCCCCCTTTTCTTCCCCTATATAACCACTGTGTAAAAAATAAAGTTAGAGACCTTGACAACTCTTTGCTTGGTCTCGTTCCTTCTTTCTCACCCATCTTTTCACAGGCCTGGTCCCCCTCACGCTCCCCGAATAACTGAGTCCTGCTGGATGGGACAACCTCTCAACATGCATTTAGTTATATATAAGAAAATAGTCATCAACTAAATTTTGAAAAATAATAGGGTTAACCAAATTGAGCATGCAAGTATATGTGTTTTAAAGCTTATTGGTTTATTTTTCTGTTCTGACATTTTCATTCATGTTTACAATGTATTTGGATTTTATCCCCCTAACATCCCCATTCTCATGAACACCCTTCTTCCCCATAACCCCCTTTTGTTACTGACTTGTTATTGCACATTGAATTAAATTGGGGTGGTGTTGCAGTCTGGTTCACATTGCTGGTAGAAATCACTGAAACAAGAGTAGCTTCTGGGAAAAAGAGATTTATTTTGGCTTACAAGCTCGAGGGGAAGCTCCACAATGGCAGGAGAAAGCGATGGCATAAGCAAAGGGAGGACATCAACCCCTAGCCAACATAAGGTGGACAATAGCAACAGAAGAGTGTGCCAAACAGTGGCATGGGGAAACTGGGCTTTAACACCCATAAGCCCACCCCCAACAATACACTACCTCCAGGAGGCATTAATTTCCAAATCTCCATCAGCTCAGAACCTAGCATTCAGAACACCTAAGTTTATAGGGGACACCTGAATCAAACCACCACATTCTTCCCCTGGTCCCCATAAACTGATAACCACACATGATGTGAAATGCAACACGTTCATCTAACTTTAAAAGTCCCATAGTTTTTATCAATTCCAATGATGCTCATATATCCCCATAGTCCAAGATCTTTAAACTGATTCATAATACCAAAAAATAACCTCAAAAAACCCATAATGGCACAGAATATTCAAACTGCAAAATGTGGCATTGGGCATAGCAAAGAAACATTCAACCAATACAAGATTTAAAACAACCAGGGCAAGCCGGGCGTGGTGGCGCATGCTTTTAATCCCAGCACTCGGGAGGCAGATGTAGGAGGATCACCATGAGTTCAAGGCCACCCTGAGATGACAGAGTTAATTCCAGGTCAGCCTGGACCAGAGTGAGACCCTACCAAAAAAAAAAAAAAAAAAAAAAAAAAAAAAAAACAGGGCAAACAGCAAACTCTGTAGCTTCAAGTCCAACAACTTTAGCCAGTGACAAATCCCCAAATCTGATAATTCTAACCAGCAAAAAGTCTCTGGCATTCCAATTCTGCCCCTCTAGCTAGGCTACTCACAGTCCAGGAAAACTTCACTGGAGCAGCAGCTCTCCTTGGCATCCATCTCGTGGTCCTAGCATCTCCACTGGGTCTCCATTGCAAGCCACGGTAAACCTTCATGGCCCCATGGGGTCTCCATTCAGGAAATCAACAAAACCTGCTTCACACTGCCCATGGCCATTTCCAAAACACAAGACCATGTTGCAAACACAATGACCCTCTCTTTCCTGCATTTCCTATACTCCACAATACCAGGTTGGATGCCAATTTGTTAATCCAGGAGGGAATAAAGCAGACTTTGAAGAACAGGAAACTCATTGAGCACTCAGGCCCCTTCACAAGAATCAACATTCTTCCTGTTGCCACAGTGCAGGTCAGCTAGCCCAGTCTCAAAGGTTGTAATCTCTCAGTTTCAGCTGAATGGGCAACAGTTCACCCAAAGATTTTTCTTTCTGTGCCATATCCCTTTGCTCACACGAGTTCTTTTCTACCCAAAGCAGCCCTGTACAACTTATCAGGACATAGGCATAAAAGCAAGCTTCTCACACAAACTGCAGTCAAAGCAAAGCTGTGAAACCCAATCCAAGCAAAGCTATTTCTCACCCTCATAAGCCAAACCTCACAATCCATAGTCCTTACTGCATTCAGGTCTTGCAGCTCAGACCAGAATAGGCCATCAAGCTGCACTTACAGCACTGCAAGGCATCTCTTAGGCCAAGGTTTCAACTCCTCCCACATTCCTCTTGAAAATGAGCTCCAAAAGGCCAAAGCCTCATAGTCAAGTGTCTAGCAGAAACCCTACTCCTGGTACCACTTTTTGTTGCAGTCCAGTTCACATTGCTGGTAAAAATCACCCAACCAAGAGCAGCTTCTGGGAAAAAGAGATTTATTTTGGCTTACAGGCTCGAGGGGAAGCTCCACGATGGCAGGGGAAAATGATGGCATGAGCAGAGGGTGGACATCACCCCTTGGCCAACATAAGGTGGACAATAGCAACAGGAGAGTGTGCCAAACAGTGGCATGGGGAAACTGGCTTTAACACCCATAAGCCCACCCCCAACAATACACTGCCTCCAGGAGGCATTAATTCCCAAATTTCTATCAACTCAGAACCTAGCATTCAGAACACCTAAGTTTATGGGGGAGACCTGAATCAAACCACCACAGGTTGCTTACATGAACATAGGTGGAAAATTATTTAACATGGAGTGGACAACTTGCTGGTGAGTACACTATTGGTGAACGTGACTTCCTTCTCTCAGGAACCATTAGCAACTCTTGGAGTTGTGTGGTCTCATGCATTCTTCCCACTTTTAGGCTGATGTTTTGACATCCTTAATCTTGTGCAGGAAACTATATATCCATGAGTGCAATGGCTATGTTGTATCAACAAGAGAACATTTTGCAGCCCTTCTCCCTATTCCTACTCTTACATTCCTCACACTGCCTCTTCTAGGATGTTCCTTGAGCCTTGTAGGTAATAGCTTAGAGAAACAGTTTGATGAGGAGAACACACTATTCACTTATTATTGGCAAACTTGCCAGCAATGCATCTCTGAATTAACCACTGCCCATGTCAAAGACCCAAATAATCTATATTAGTTCCCATAGATTAGTACTTTTTGAAGCCCCCAGCAGTTGTATCTTTGTACTTCTTCTCAAACCATCGCAAAAAAATATACCCAGTGTTTACCTGACATAGGTGATGCTAAACATTTATTAGTTGAGTGATGGCTCAGAGCAAGAGGACTCGCCTACTAAGCATGATTGAATAGATTATATGCACCTTCACACACACACACACACACATACACACACACATACACACACACACACACACACACACACACACAATATGTTATATGCTATAAAGATTCTTAGAAGTACACTTAGCACTGGAAGGTTTTGAGAAACAACTCTTAATGAGTTAATACACAGGTGAATGCACATTGAGAGGAGGGGATAATTGGATTGTCAGTGCTTTACCTTGCTCAGCAGACAATCTGCTCAAGATATTGAACATATTTCCATTGTAAAAGACTGACTCTAGGTGCATGCTGCTTATCTCAAAAACCACCTACTGGAGAAAAATACATATATTCAGTCATATATATATATTACTGTGTTTAATCAATTTTAGCAAATGTGATCAATATTTTCCTAAGCATTCTTTCATGCAGACATAACTCTTAAGCTAATGAAGTAAAAAATATGTCTGAAAAGATGATTGAAGAGCTACTTAACCTTAAGTTTTTTTCTACTTCTTTTTGTGGTATATGATAAATTTCTGAAAGCAGAAACTCAACTTAAAGGGCCCCAGAATATGCAGAGATGACAACTTTTTGAACCACTGATTTGGCACAATATGATAGTAAAGCTGAAAATAAAAAATGTGAATCTTCCATTACCTGAATTTGAGAAGAATTTTGTACTTAAAATACAATGTGCCATCAAACAAATAGAAAAAAAAAAGTGAAATGGAGCTGGCCATGGTAGTGCACGCCTTTAATCCCAGGACTCAAGAGGATGAGGTAGGAGAATCTCTGTGAAGAGTGTGATTTACAGGTCAGTCTAAGCTATGGAGAAACCCTCCACCCCACAAAGCATGAAATAGACAGGTACTAGACTAGAGTTTACTTGTGTAGTAATTGGTAGCATCATGAAAATCCTCTCTTCCAAGGGAACTTCACAATACACTACATATTTGGATAATAAGACATCTCCATACAATGCTATTATGAGAAAAATAATTTGGAAGAGTTGACTTTAATGTATGAAAAAATAAGTGTGGAATTCATGACTTTCATAATTTATAGAATAAAATATAAAAAGCAATAGGATTTATGTAAAATACCAATGAGAATATAATATGCAGAATAGGGAGTTTCTGATTAAATGTAATTTAAATAGGGTAAAAGTGGGATTATTCATCTGGAAATTCATAATATTTTTTAATTATTTTGGGTTTTTGAAGTAAGGTCTCACTCTAGGCTTCACCTACCTGGAATTCACTACATATTGTCAGGGTGGCCTCAACCTCACAGTGATCTACCTACCTCTGCATCCTGAATGCAGGGATTAAAGGTGTGCACAATGACACCCAGCTCATAGTATTAAAAAAGAAAAACTACTTCTGAGGAATTAACAAGTACATGACTCTACAGGCAAAGGGCCCCAAGTCCTGAATGGTTCCCTATGGGACCCCAAAGCACTTGCCATGGAACTATACTCTGAGATCTGACCTGAAGAATGCCTTCACGTCAGAAGCATATAGTGCTCCACAAGTTAAGAAGGTGATCTCAAACATAGACTGAAGAGGACTATTCAAAAACAAGTCCAACCCTTGTACCCATGCAAAGGAACATATAGATGCTGGCCAGGCATTAAATTGGCACCATTTCCTATGACTGAACACATACCACATAGCAAAGAATACTGGAAATACATGTTTATTGTAACTCTATTTACAATTACGAGGTTATAAAATCAACCAAGGAGTCAATAAACAGATGCATATGTAAAAAGTGTGTGTGTTTGTGTGTGTGTGTGTGTGTGTGCACATGCAGGACTTTATTTAGCCTATTGTTGCAGTCAGGTTTGCATTCCTGACAGAAATCACCTGACCAAGAACAGCTTGTGGGGAAAAAAGCTTTTATTATGTCTTCCCGACTCAAGGGAATTCTCCATCATGGCAGGGGCAAATGATGGCATGAGCAGAAGGTGAACATCAACCCCCTGTCCAACAACAGAGGGACCACAGCAATGGGAGAGTGTGCCAAACACTTGCATGAGGAAACTGTCTATAATACCCATAAGCCCTCACCCCCTGCCTCCAGGGGGGTTAGTTCCCAAATCTCCATCAGCTGGGAACCTAACATTCAGAACACATTTTTTTTCATTAGATTGTTTGAATTTTTATTGCTTAGTATTTTCTTTAGCTCTTTGTGGAATCCATATATTAAACTTCAATCAGTGGTATAGTTGGCAAAGATTTCCTCCAATTCTGTAGGTTGTCTGTTGGCTCTGTTGATAGTTTTCTTGTTTGTACAGTAGCTATTTAGGTTCATGAGATTCCATTGGTTGAGAATAAATCTTGGAATATTCTCCCTATTTTTCTTTTTTTTTTTTTTTTTTTTTTTTTTTTTTTTTTGGTTTTTCAAGGTACAGTCTCACTCTAGCCCAGGCTGACCTGGAATTCACTATGGAGTCTCAGGGTGGCCTCGAACTCATGGCGATCCTCCTACCTCTGCCTCCCGAGTGCTGGGATTAAAGGCGTGCGCCACCACGCCCGGCTCCTATTTTTCTTATAATTGTCTTAGAGTTTCTGGTTTATATTAAGGTCCTTGTACACATGTACCTGCACTATGTGAGGGAATCAGACTGATTATCTGTTTGTGTCCATTTATATGAGTAAGGCATCCACCTAACATGAGCCACCTTATTAGGCTCAGTTGTTTAGGGAAGAACATGATTGGTTAGTGGGCCCAATAGGAACACTGACTTAAGAATGCACTACCCATGGGATCTAAACCCCTGAAATTGAGAAAGAAACAGGAAGTTGTTTCTGTTGCTGAGGATGGGTTTGGAGGTGGCTGCTTATAGTCATCATGGGTATCATACACAAGTTCTAGTTTTGCCAGGGCACAGAAGGTGGAAGCCTGCAACTAGCGCAATACCTATTATTAAAAAAACTATCTTATTCTGATCCTTATCACCATGATAGGTCTTCTAGCCAACCTGTCTTCCTAAGGAAGGTGTCTGATCTTAGATATTCAGAGAATATGGTTTGGAACACAAAGTTCTGCCTCTGCACCCCACTGCGTACACCTAGGAATTGAGCATGGTGTTGCTATCCTGTCCTGTACCTGACAAAGTTATGAAGGTAGGTGAAACTGTGAATAGCAAGGGGTTTTCCTCAGCCAGCCATTAACTCCAGAATTCTCATCCCACAAGCCTCTGTTTCAGCTTCTGCTGATGAGTTCATTCTCTTTACAAAGATATATTTTTTTCCACAAAAGAATTTAGTGCAAAAGCTTGGGGGCAATTTTATTAGCATTTAAGAGAAAATCAACAGGGTAGGTGAGATGTAAATCTCAATAGTTACTTGGAGGGGAATGTTAATAGAGGGATTACAGGAACAGAGAAAGACATATAATTTCAGTAATGGAGGTCAGCCAATTGCTACATATACACAGAGTGGTTTTCAAAGAAACAGGGAGAAAACCCACAGTGTATCGATAATTATGTTTAGGATTAGAGCCAGGATTCAAATTTGAGATAGGATTCCTGAATACACCACAGGGCTTGTACACAGGATGTTCAGTTCACACTGGAACTTAGAAGGCAGCCAGCTCCTCACAGTAGTAGAAAGTGCTATGAGACCTGCTCAGGGTTAATGGTCACCAATAGCATGAATAAGCAGGGGATAGTCCAAGCTACAAACTCAACCAGCCAGACAAGATTTACCCATCTGTCCAACAGTGGCACTTTCCTGATAGTGGTAATGGATGGCTCTCTGATTGGATTTGAGGCCTGCTCTGTTGTGTGGTATTGTGAACCAATCTGAATCCTATGGATAAGATGGTCATAGCCTCCAGAGAAAAGCTCCTACTGGTCTTTGGCCAAGAAGAATGGCTATACCCAGCAAAATGTACCTTAAATGACTGTGGTTGTCCCCTTTAGTTGATGGTGCTCTCACTCTTGTTTATTTTTTTATTTTTTACAAATCGCAGTGAAAACCAGTGAGAATTAAAATCCATCAACAAGACAAGGAAAGGTAGGTGACTGCCTGTCTTGAGGTGAGCCACCTCTAGCATTTCTGCCAAGGCATAGGAGACATTACTGTGGAAGCAACGATTTAAACAGGAGTGCTGCTCTCACTGCTAGTTGGACAAGCAGCTCTAGGGAAATGGTGCTAGACACTGAGGACACTCACAACTCATTAAAGCAGAAATCCGGAGATTGCAGAGAGCTCAACCCTAAAGTCTACTTATAACACACTCGCCAAGGCTCAGGGAATTTTGTGGCATATGGAGCGAAAAGATTGTAAGAGCTGCAGGCTGGGAAGCAGTATCTAGAGGTATTGTTGTCAGTCCCACAGAGATAGACTGATGCACTCATGACCCCACAGTGAATATGGATAACCCCACTGAGTAGGGCCCTCAGTGGAATAAGGACAAGGAAGAGGGGATATAAGATCTCAAGGGGAATATGACCAACATGGAATATGTTCATAGGATAAAGTTTATAATTAATAAAATAATTATTAAAAATGAAAAAGCATACTTTCAAGCAAAAAGTGATGTATAGGGAGGAAAGGATTTTTTAATTTTTGTTTTGTTTTATTAATTATGGACATACCTTGTACAGATGTATCATCTATTAGTACCATCCTTTCCCTCATCCCTGCCCACTTTCTGAAGGGTGCCCTCCTCATTGGGGTTGCAGGTTATCCCCATGGGTGTTGTGGGTTATGTTTTGTGGGAGCAGCAGTCAGCTATGGGGGAGAGACAATGTCTCTGTGCATGATATGCCAACTTGTGGCTCTAACAATCATTTTTCCCCTATTCTGCAAAATTCCCTGAGCCATGTTGGGTGTGATTTAAGTCTACTTCTCTGATGGCCTGTTAGGAGCTACTGGAGGTCTGCTTTGGTTGATGTTGAGTATCCTCAGGGTCTGTCTGCTTCACCCTGATGCTGATTATCAGGTTCACCATCGAAGCAGCACTCTTGCTCATCTCCCCAATTCCTCTGTGGTTTCAGCTGGGGCTATGCTGAAGTGCTTTGGGTAAAGTGCCTGGGGTCTTACTCCCATCTGCAAAAGAAACAGATCTGGTTCCCCTGAGTAGGAGCTCACCTGGTTTTACTGTGTTCCTATTCTGTGTCTGATGAGATGTGCCAAGGAGTCACTGGGAGTGAAGCAGGTCATTGAGAGATGGTGGGTGTAGCAGACAGCTTCAGGTTTACTGAGATGAACTTTCAGACCAGACACAGTTATGGAGGAAGGGATATTTATTGAAGCTTACAGATCCAGGAGAAGTTCCATAATGGCAAAAGAAGCTGGCCTGCCTTCACAGGCCCAAGCAGAGAGAGAGAAGCACAAGCCCAAAAGCCAAAAGCCACACAGCACACTTCAGGAACTCCAGCTAGGCACACTTTGCATATCTTTAGATTGAAATCTGAAACCCACCACCACACCTAAAGATCCACCCAGTGACACTGCCTCCAGCCAAGTGGCTGCAGATGCAAACTACAAACAATAAAGAACTGAATATATTGGGAGCCATCTATTCAAACTACCACATTCCGCCCCTGGCCCCCAATAGATTTATAACCATTACACATTGTAAATTGTACTCAGTTCAATTTCAAAGGCCCCCACAGTCTTGGCCAATTTAAGATATTAAGACCTGTAAAATAAAACAAGTTAAACACTTCTAACATATAAAGGCACAGAGTAAACATTTTCAACTGGTATAAGGCATAGCAAGGAGAGACTAAAACAATGCAAACTCAACCACCATCAAACAAACATCAAACTTCCGCAGTTCAAGCTCAATACAACCAGGAACTGACAGTCTCCATATTTTCCAATTCCGCCCCTCCAGCTGGGCAGAGTAGCCAGGGAACACTTCCATCTTAGGCCAACAGTGCACTCTATGGTAGCCCTTACATTATCCTGGTATATACAAAACATCTTCAGGCCTTCATGCAAACCACGGTCCATCTTCCAAAGGCTCTTTCAGCCTATCAGGGCATCAGGCTCTACCTCATGCTGCATCTCAGCAGCATCTCCTGGAACCATATGCAATTAACGACCACTGCTCGCATTTCTCATGCTTCTGAAACCAATACGAGGTGTGCAGGACACAGCCATATTCTTAATTCACAGACAAAATAAATCATAACCTTGAAAACCAGGTTCCTTCTCCAGTCAACTCTTTCCAAAAGTGTTTGTATTTCTATGAGTCTTTCCTCAGGCATCCTTTCCATGGTAAAGCAATTGGACCATCTTCCCTTAAGATTGCTAATGTGTTTGACAATAGCAGATTCAGTAACCTAGAACCAGTCTCAGTGCCTGTAATTTTAACTTGCTTGAGGTTTTCCAGCTTAAAATCTTAAATATTTCAGTCCATTACACATGTGCCAAGCACATCAGTCCATTACAAATTTAGCCTTGATCAAACTCTCTGGGCCTGGGCAGCAGGACACAGCCAGCCCTTATGCCAGTAGCCCAGTTCCAACAAAGTCCTCTGCAGTCTCTCCTTCCCTTAGAAAGCTCATAAGCCAAGCCTCAAAGTTCAGTGCTGTCTGCATTTAGCATTCTCAGACTCTCATCAGAATAGTCCATAAAACTTGGCTTACCACTCCAGAAGACATCTTCAGTTGCAAGCACCAAGTCCATGGCTATTTCTCCAAAACAAAGGTTCCAAAAGATCAACATCCACATGGTCAGGTTAATCTCACCCCACTCCTGGTACCAAGTTCTGTAGCCAACAGCTTCAGATTCACTGAGATGAACTTCCAGACCTGCCACAGTTATGCAGGAAGGAATTCGTTGAAGCTTACAGATCCAGGGGAAGTTCCATAATGGCAGAAGTATCTGGCCTGCCTTCACAGGCCCAAGCAGAGAGAGAGAGAGAAGCACAAGCCCAAAAGCCAAAAGCCACACAGCACACTTCAGGAACTCCAAATAGGCACACTTTGCATATCTTTAGATTGAAATATGAAGCCCAACACCACACCTAAAGATCCACCCAGTGACATTGCCTCTAGCCAGGTGGCTGCAGATGCAAACTACAAACAATAAAGAACTGAATATATTGGGAGCCATCTATTCAAACTACCACAGTGGGGGTAGCTGGGTTCCTCAGAAAAGGCTGGATCAAGGAGTTGGCTAGTGTGAGGGAGACAGGGATACTGGGATGTCTGAGACCATGGGGAGGCAGCCTACTGGCCATGCCACCAAGGATGCAAGACAGGGGTGCAGGGCAGCAGACAGATAGGAGCAGCAGTGGACCATGGGCTCAGTCTGTGGAGCCTGTGAGATCCAGGGCTGGACTGGATGTAGTGGAGTTGGGCATTCTGGGAGATAGGGGAGGTGTGATCAGGGCACCACCCAGTCAGTGGAGGCGGGGCTCTGGGCGACAGAGACGTATGAATGGGCACAGAGGGCAAAATAGGGTGGCCTCTTGGGGAAAGGGGGATGGTGAACTTTGACTGTAGGAAGGGTCTAACATGGATGGGCAAGTGGCTCTGGAGGAAGGGGGCCACAGATGGGAAGGTTCTGGGCCCCTGTTCGTGTGTCCGTGAGAGAGGGGGAAGGTTTTGCTTGGAGGGGTCCTGGAGGGGAGGGGAAGGCACACTGAGGGCAGTGGACTAGGAAGGAGGTGTCCTGCACAGGTTAGGCGCACAGACGGTGGGGTCTGGTAAAGGGACAGGGACGCAGAAAGCGGGGGTTCGACAGAGGGAGACATAAAGAGGAAAGCGCGCAGAGAGAGTGGAAGGTGCATGCATGGTGGGGGTGTGGAAAAGGAGAGCAGACGGCTGCGAGGGTCCCAGAGAGAGGTAAAGCACACTCACAGCAGGTGTTCCGGAGAGAGGGGAAGTCGCACTGATGGCTTGGGTCAGGGATAGAAGGGAAAGCACGAGGATGGCAGGGGTCCTGGAGAGAGGGGAAGGTGTGCAGACTGCAGGATTCCTGCAGAGTGGGGAAGGGGCATGGACTGCAGGGGTCCTGCACAGAGGGTTACGCACGCAGATGTTGGAGTCCTGAAAGGCGGAGTGTATGATGGGGGTTCCAGAGAGGGAGACATAGAGAGGAAGGCGTGTGGAGAAGTGGGTAATGGAGAGGGGAAGGCGCAGGGGATGGTGAGGTCCAAGAAAGGTGAGCAGATGGCGGTGGTCCCAGAGAGAAGGGAATGTGCTCCCACAGCAAGGGTTCCGGAGAGAGGGCAACGCGCCCAGAGTGCACAGGTCCTGCAGAAAGGGGGAAGCACGTGGAGGACGTGGGTCCTCTTGGGAATGGCAGGGTCCTTGGAAAGAAGGGAACCGCGCTATGGCGGGGTCCTGCACAAAGGGTTAGGCCCGAAGATGGTGTTGTCCCAGAAAGGGGTGCAGACAGCTGGGGTTCATGAGAGAGAGACAAAGAAAGAAAGGCACGCAGAGAAAGTGGGTCCCAGAGAGCGGAAGGTGCGCGGATGGTGGGGTCTGGAAAAGGCGAGCAGACTGCGGGGATCCCAGAGAGGTGAATGCACACCCACAGCGGGGGTTTGGGGAAGAAGGGAAGGCATGGGGATGGCTTGGGTCCCAGAGAGAAGGGAAGGTGAGAGGATGGCGGGGGTCCGGGAGAGTGGGGAAGGAGCGTGGAAGGTGGGGACAGGAAAGGAGAGCAGAAGGCATGGGTCCCCCAGAGAAGGGAAGGCATGAGCCTGGCCCGGGTCCTGTAGAGAGGGAAAAGCGCATGGAGGACATGGGTCTGCACAGGGATGACAGGGGTCTGGGAAAGAAGGGAAGGCGATGTGGTGGGGGTCCTGCACAGAGGGTGAAACTATGAGCAGATGGTGGGTTCAGGGAAAAGGGGCTCGGACAACAGGGGTGAGAGGGGGGAGGGGGAGGGAGATGGGGAGGAAGAGAGAGGGAGAGGAGGGGAGAGAGAGGGAAGAGGAGGGGAGAAGGAAGGGAGAGGAGACGAGAGACAGAAAGAAGAGGAGAGAGAGAAGAGAAGAGAGAGAGAGAGAAGAGAAGAGAGAGAGAGAGAAGAGAAGAAAAGAGAAGAGAAGAGAAGAAGAGAAGAGAAGAGAAGAGAAGAGAAGAGAAGAGAAGAGAAGAGAAGAGAAGAGAAGAGAAGAGAAGAGAAGAGAAGAGAAGAGAAGGAGAGGAGAGAAAGGAGCACAGAGAAAGAGGGTCCCGGAGAGGGGAAGGTGCACAAAAGGTGTGGTCTGGAAAAGGCTAGCAGATGGCTGGGATCCTGGAAAGGGGGGAACACGTGACCCCATCAAGGGTTCAGGAAAGAGGGGAGTGCACTTGGAGCTGCAGTAATTGTTTCTTGGTTTTTTTTTTTCCTACCAGCTGCTGTAGTCAGGTGCTTTATACCAGCAACAATGAAGGTAACAACAATAGCCACAAAGTTGGTGAATACCAGGCATTGGGCCTTTTCAATCATTATGGGCCTTTGATTTCTCCAAGTTATCCAAACCTGCAACATTTTCAGCAACCTTGAAGGGACATTGGGGGGGGGGGAGTTTTTAGCTTGTATCTGGGTGAGGATAACAAGGTTACACTTAATCATGCCTTTCAGGAATACATGCTAATTTACATTGACTTGTGGGGGAATTCTAATAGAGACATATGTCCCTCCCCTGCACCAGTGGGTGGCAGGCAACAACAAAATTGTTGAATATTCCAGGATACTCTCATTGCCTACCTGCATCTAGGATAGGGGAAAGAAAGGAATCAGTTATATGTTTAAAAATAATCTTCACAAGAAAGATAAGACTTACGGAAGTAAATGTTTCTGGCAACTACAATGCTAATGCCCCATTTTGAGCCTGAGTAACTAAGCCAAATTGCAAGACTGCTGTGACTCTCTTGCGAAGAATTACTGCTGCTATATTGGTATGGGATTAAACTACTATGTCTTTTTATTGGAGACCTCTGACCTTGGCTGAGCACACATGGAAATGGTTTATTTCTTCCAATGGTTAAATTGTTTCTGAGAGCTGGTAGTCACATGAGCTGGCCAAATGGTGAGGACCATCTCGTGGCTTAGTCAAGATGGTTGTTGCCATATAACATTCAGCCCAGACGAGAGTAGAGTATGGCTTGTGCAACTGCCTGGCAGTGTGTGTCAGGAAAACCCAAAGGTGCCAAGCAGTGGCTGCCTATACATTTTCCTTTTAAATGTTATCCTCTTTTCTTCATAGGCAACAGGCTCCGGAGGAACATGCCAGCTGGTGTCCATGACCCATCCTGTTTTCATGTGTACCTCTGGCTGCCCTCCACATGCAGCTATGCAATTCAAAGCTAGAGAGAGTCTAGAAGGCCAACCTGAGCAGACATGCCGTGAAAATTAACCACAACCTTTTCACTGGATCAGTACAGGGTCTGTTTACATGCAGACTGTTAGTCAATAAGTTTAACCTAAGGTAACTCAATGCTATGTCTGCTAGAGAGTTTGTGGGCTCACACATGGTTCTGGGTGTTCATGTTCATTTTTCATGTCCCAAGGCAGGGTCGCACTCTAGCTCAGGCTGACCTGGAATTCACTCTGTAATCTCAGGGTGGCCTTGAACTCACAGTGAATCTCCTACCTCTGCCTCCCTAGTGCTGGGATTAAAGGTGTGCGACACCATGCCCAGCTTTCTTTTTTTTCTGATCTGTTTTCATGACCTGTAAAAAAAAGAAAATGGGTTTCGGAGAATTTACCAAAAAGAATATTCCAAAACAAAAGGTAGTAAAATCACTATCTGTTCACTATGTAGACCTTATGTAATAAAAGTCCATTTTTTTCATTTTTCTGGGGTATTATTGTTAAATGTTTCTTTTGATAGGAGTTTGATGACATAAAGATGATAGAAGAGAATTTTAAGTATTTATGCTAAACTTATATAAAACGAAATCTATAAAGACTCAGGGAGACATGTCTATATTTTTCAGTTCTCAGATTACTTTGACAAGGGCCCTCTGGGGATATCTGTCAGGGAATTCCTAGATTGTCTTTAGTGGGATGGGAAGACTCACTCTAAGTATGGATGGCAATGCTCCATACACTGGGGTAGTTGAATGAATAAGAAAGAGAAAGTTGGGTGAGAAAAACCATTCATCCTCCTCAGCTATTTTAATATTGATGACACTTCATGGTCTTCCCACAATGCCTTCCTTGCAACAATGGACCTCAAACTGAGCAAAATCAGAGAATATACAAGATTTTGGAACTTTGGTCTAGAAAAGCCCTGGGATGCTCTAAGCATCGCTTTGGGAGCCATGGTGGTGGAAATTTGGAAGGCAACAATGCCAAGAGAAATCTTTAAACTTAGAGCAAGGCTATAACTACAAAATAATTTACACTGTACCTGAAAATACAGTCATTATATGAATTTTTTAAGAAAACAACACCAACAAAAAATTCACATCATTTAATACAAAATTCCAATTGTTCCAGAAGAAGAAGGAGTAACAACTAGAAAGATGGGAGAATCCCAAGTGTCTAATTATTGTGTTCCATTGCTGAGTGCTACTGGTACTAAGTCAACAATAGCAGAAGGGATGTCTGGTGAAGGCATATCCAGGATCTAGTCTGGAAGTTGTGATGTTTTCATGGACATTGGCCAAAGGGCTAAATGATCTTCCTAGCCAGTTTGGGTGATCTGAGCAAGCTCTGCACTTTCCATTGAATTGCTATTTGAAACTTCAGATTTGATTTTTTTTCTCCAAAAAGCACCTTGTTCTTTTTATTCTTTAACAGTTCAATTTATTTTATTAAGGCTGGGAAGGAAGCCTCCTTACCATTTTCAATTTGACTTTTGAGGTTCTACCACTTACTTCAAAGCCAATGTTTAGTGAATGGACACTGCTCCCTTCCTGAGCTAAGAGATCCCAGTGAATGTAATTTTCATCAGTAATATCAAGCTCTGCTAGCTTGAGCATGAGAGTAGCTTCATCCTTACAAGTAAGACAGAGATGAGAAGCTAATGTGCTCTTTGTTAGGAAAAGCTAGAAATGAAACAAGAGGGAACATCTGGTATAACAGCATAGACTGTTTTATATCCAAATGAAAGTGACACATCTATTGAATTTTAAATTGCTTCATCACTATCTTATTGTGTGTGTGTGTGTGTGTGTGTGTGTGTGCATGTGCACACACAAGCACATATTTTGTGTGTGTGTAAATGGTGAAGAGCACTGTCAGAAACAGTCAGTTTTCTCTCAGAACCTGTGCACAGTTTTCTAAGACAAAACAGGTGAGTGTGAATACAAAGTTCTGCCTTTCCATGCCACCGCCTACACCTAGAGACTGAGCATGGTACTTCTCTCCTGTCCTGTACCTACCAAACGCACGAAGGTACATGAAACTGTGAATGACAAGGGTTTTTCCTCAGCCAGCTATTAACTCCATCTGGTCCATCAAGCCTGTGCTTTACTTTCTCCTGATGAGGCCATTCTCTTTGCAAAAGTAATTGTTTTCCATAAAATAATTTATTAATAGAATCAAAAGCTTTGGGGCCATTTTATTAGCATTTAAGAGAAAATCAATAGGGTAGGTGAGATATAAATCTCAGTAGTTGCTTGGAGGAGAATGCTAATAGAGGGATAATAGGAACAGATAAAGTCATGTGATTTGATGTAATATCTAGAAATAGGCAGTTTCATTAATGGAGATTAGCCTACTGCTATTTATACACTGAGTGGTTTTTCAAAGAAACAGTGATAAAACCCAGAGATTAGATGTTGAGAAAGAATTTAGTAACCTGTTTGCTGAGCCATAGAGTAACAGAAATGATGTTTTCTAGGAAGCCAAATGTTTCAGTCATGTTTCCATTGCTGGCAGAATACACCTGACTAAGAGCAGCTAGTGGGGGAAAAGGATTATTTTGGCTTACAGACTCAAGGAGAAGTTCCTTGGTGGCAGGGGGAAACAACAGCATGAGCAGAGGATGGACATCACCTTCTGGCCAACATAATATGGACAACACCAGCAGGATAGTGTACCACAAACTGACTATAATACCCATAAGCCCACACCCAACAATACACTGCCTCCAGGAGGCTATAATTTCCAAATTCCCATTAGCTGGCAACCTAGCATTCAGAACACCTAAGTTTATGGGGGACATCTGTATCAAACCACCACATTCTGCCTCTGGCCCCCATAAATTGATAACCATGCATGATGTAAAATGCAGTGCATTCAGTCCAACTTTAAAAAGTCCCAATAGTTCTTATTAATCCTAATGATATTCAAACATTCTCATAGTCTGAGATCTTTAAACTGAGCCATAATATTAAGAAAAAGAACCCCTAAACCCATAATGGCACATAACACATTCACACTGCAGGAGATAGCATTAGGCATAGCAAAGAAATATTCAACCAATACAGGATATAAACAGGGAAAACATCAAACTCTATAGTGCCAAGTCCAACAACTCTAGTCAGAGACAAATCTCCAAATCCAATAAATCCAACCAGCAACAAGTCTCTGGAGTTCCAATTCTGCCCCTCAGCTAGGTTACTCACAGTGCTGGAAAACTTCACCTGGGGCCAGCAGCTGTCCTTAGCAGCCATCTTGTGGTCACGGCATCTCCATTGGGTTTCCACTTCAACCCACAGTCCATCCTCATGGCTCCATTGGGTCTCCATACAGGCATCCAGAAAACCTGCTTAACACTTCCCATGACTATTTCCAAAACGCAAAAATGTGTTGCACACTCAATAACCCTCTCTTTTCTGCATTTGTCATACTTCAAAATACCAGGTGTGTTCCCAATTTGTTAACTCAGAGGTGGAATAAAGCAGAGTTTAAAGAATAGGACACACCTTCAGCATTCAGCCAACTTCAAAATACTGCATTGTTTCCTTGGTCCTACTGAAGGCCAGCTAGCCTAATCTCAATGGTTGTAATCTCATACAATTGCAGCTGAACAGGCAGCAGTGTTGGCCCAACAATTTCATTTTTTTCTATGCCATATCCCTCTGCTCACTTCAGACTGTTTCTACACAACAAAGCCCTGCACAAAATCTCAGTACATGGGCATAACCGCCAGCCTCTCACACATATTGCTTCTAGTCCCATCCACACAAAGCTATTCCTCACCCTCATAAGCCAAACCTCACAGTCTATAGTTCTTACTGCATTCAGGTCTTTCAACTATGGTCAGAGTGATCCATCAAGCTGTACTTACAGCACTGCAGGCGTCTCTTAGGTCAGTGTTGCAAATTCTTCCAAATTCCTTCAGAAAACCAGCTCCAATAGGCCAAAGCTACACCGGCAGGTGTCTAGCTACCACAAACCCACTCTCCCTACCAACTTTACTGTTCCAATCAGGTTCACATTGCTGGCAGAAAACATCTGAGCAAGAGCATCTTGTGCTTTATCTTGGCTTACAGACTTGAGGAGAAACTCTATTATGGCAGGGGAAAATGACAGCATGAGCAGAGTGTGGACATTACCTCCTGGACAACATCAGATGGACATCATCAACAAAACAGTGTGCCAAACACTGGCAAGGTTAAACTGGCTATAATACCCATAAGCCTTCCGCCAACAGTACACAGCCTCCAAGAGGCATCAATTGCCAAATCTCCATCAGTTAGGAATGTAGCATTCAGAACACCTAAGTGATGGGGAACACCTAAATCAAACCACAACACCAATGTTCACCTGTTTATTTCACTTTCCTCTGTCAAGCAGAATGCTACAGAGTTTATTGGAGGTACCATCGAAGTTGATCTAACTCAGTGTTGTGAAACACAGATTTTTAAGAACTCCGAAAATAAAATTTAACCATTAGATACAGTTAGGAATTTCCCTTGTAATTGTTTCATTGTTCTCAAGAGAAATTTCCAGAATGAAATCCTGGCACTAAGTGAAGTCTTAATAGAGAACCCACCTCAGGAGGCACATCGAATTCACAGACACATGACTGTGATTCTGGCAGGGCAGTGGAGGCATTTAGTGAAACACACTGGAATACAAAAAAAAACAATCATCTATGCTCTTTCCCGGCTGCACAAATATATTATTAGTAGTAAGCATCAACACATACATGAAATAACTCATAATGTGCCAACAGTTCATATATACTTTAGAGATATAGATAACATTTTCCTAAAGGCACCATTAGAAGATGCAAATTATGCTGAAGAACCGTTTCAGTTCACTGTCAAGTACCTCATGAGAAAACTGGATTATGCCTAGATAAATAGTGACTGTAAAATTGCACAAGTACCTAATAAGAAATAATGGTGCCCATATGAGAAGAATATCAGAGAGACTCCAAATTTATATCTTAATCTCCACTGAAGCAGGAATGAATAACTTGATTAGAATTGAGGGGGAATCTATGGCTGTCCAAAAGCCCGAAAGAGAACTTCTGAAACTCGCTGCTCATTCTTCACATGAGCATATCCAAATTATATGCATCAAACACAAAATTTAACAACTATTTTTTGGGGTAGAAAATGTGAATGGATTTAGGAACTATGTAAGAAATGTGCAGACTTTAATTGTAGTTTTCCATACCCCAAGGAGAAAAGTGAGATTGTCCAACTAACAGGGCCAAAACATGAATCATAAATGTGTACAGTACTTGAGAAATTTACTGAGAAACATTAAACAAAATAGCTATTCTATCACTGTTTCCATCTTAAAATGTGTTCCAAGAAGGATAACTGGAAAAGGAGTTTCAAATATCAAACAAATCTCTGAGACAAGCAGCACCATTTATTGTTTTCCATCAGAGAGCAGCTCAGAGGATTTTGTGATTGCTGGATATCCAGAAAATTGTGAAATAGCTCATGAATGGATTCTTTCTGTTCAGAAAGAGATTGCTGATATTATAGAAGAGGAAATATACATTACTTCTATTCTATAAAAATCCCTAACTGATTCCAGAGAGTGTTTGTTTACTTTAATTTTGGAAGACTGTGGCAAGGTTAGTGTGCATTTTCCAAGAAGCAAGAAAGACATTCAAAAAGTTAGTATCATAGGCATTATGGAAAGTGTGGAAAAGGCCAAGAAAATGATTCTGCATCTAGGAGAATAAGAACTGGAAAATGGTCACTCCATGTCTGTTTGTGTCCTGTGGTGGTTTGATTCAGGTCTCCCCCATAAACATAGGTGTTCTGAATGCTAGGTTCCCAGATGGTGGAGATTTGGGAATGAATGCCTCATGGACACAGTGTATTGTTGGGGGTGTGTGGCTTATAGGTGTTATAGCCAGTTTCCCCATGCCAGTGTTTGGCACACTCTCCTGTTGCTATTGTCCACCTTATGCTAGCCAGGGGGTGATGTCACCCTCTGAGATGTCCACCCTCTGATCATGCCATTGTTTTTGCCTGCCAACGTGGAGCTTCCCCTTGAGCCTATAAGCCAAAATAAACCTATTTTTCAATTTCAATACCATTTTTTCTGTGTAGGGCAGAAATTGAGTAATTATTTTTTCCCGATTTTGACAGTATCTCATATATCCTTTCCTTTTGTCTTCTCCCTTTTCTTTATGTAACTTCCTTCTGCATGGGACCTGGGCACATTTAAAACTATGCAGATGGAAGATTTGGTAGATTTATGTGGAAGAATAGAATAAAACGAATAGAAGAAAACTTCTTGTGTTTTTCCCTTTTTCTGATTTGTAAAGCCAGAAACTGGAAATATGTTTATATGCTCTGTGGAAAATTGAGATTGTGCCTTGGTTAAAAGAAAAAGTGATCAGCACTGGCAAGTGTCAAGGGATCTAATGCTTTTTTACTTATTTATTTAGAGAGAAGGGAAAGATGTGTGTGTGTGTGTGTGTGTGTGTGTGTGTGTGTGTGTGTGTGTGTGTATGGGCACACCAGGACCTCTTGCCACTGCAAACGTATTCCAGATGCATGTGCCACTTTGACTTTGTGCATATGGATTTACATGAGTACCGGGGAATCAAACCCAGGCCTTCGGCCTTTGTAAGCAAGTAATTTTAACCACGGGTACATCTCATCAGGCTAATGCTGTAAGATTATTATTATATCAGGGAGGTACACACAGATATGCAGTGGACCAAGACTGAATCTGAAGGGAAGCACAGATCTTACCTGGGATTCTGTGTGTGCTGCAAAGACAGGACTAACATCTTGGGTTGGAGCTGAAGATCAGGCTGTGCAAGTTACTAATGAACACACTTTTACTTTTCCTTATGCATTCTGGTCTGGTTTCTGTTTTGGTAGAATAAGCATGTTCTAAGATACTTTTGTTTTCTGTATTACATCCAAGTACTGTGTAGCTCTTAATCCAGACATCCCAACAGTTTGGCCCCTAAAAATGATAAATTTACCCTGAATACTATCATTTTCCCTCTTATGTAGATTGAGAAATATGATATAGTCATATAGTGACTCAGAGATAAATAGTCAAAGGAGTGTCTTAATAGACTAGCAGAGGGCTGGAGAGATGGCTTAGTGGTTAAGCGCTTGCCTGTGAAGCCTAAGGACCCCGGTTCGAGGCTCGACTCCCCAGGACCCACGTTAGCCAGATGCACAAGGGGGCGCACGCGTCTGGAGTTCTTTTGCAGTGGCTGGAGGCCCTGGCGCGCCCATTCTCTCTCCCTCTCTCTATCTGCCTCTTTCTCTCTCTGTCTGTTACTCTCAAATAAATAAATAAAAATAACAACAACCAAAAATTTTAAAAAAAATAGACTAGCAGAGGCTTAACCAACAAGGGGACCGTAGCCCTCCCTGCCTCATTTGGTTATAAGAAATTATTAGATTTTTCTGACATGTAAGGTTCAATAATTACTCCAGAGGGTTTTTTTCCCCTTTTATTTAGTAATATTGTCCTTAGTGATTGGGACATACTTAGAGGCTGATTGTGTATGCCTGAGACATATCATAGGCACAAGTCCAAAGGGGTATGAAAGAAACCTTCAGTGTGGGAGATTGAAAAATTCCAAAAAGGATTACAAGAAACCTCCACTATGAAGCATTGAGTAAACCCAAAAAGGAGGAAGAAATGTCCATTATGAGTAACTGAGAAACTCTGAAAGGATCAGATTACTCTGAAAATGAGCATGATGTGTCCTGCACAGGCAGGCTAAGATCAACCAGGCAAAATATAGAAAAAGCACATCTAGGTCACAGGGTATTAAGATCTATGTAGAGTACAATAGCAAGAACAGTTTGTCCATACAGACTCTGTCACCACTTATCTTCACTAATGAGGGGGCACAGGATACAGGGAACCCAGAGCACATTGGTCAAATAGGTCTCATTATATTTGTGGATGCTCACAAGGAGAAGAAAAAGTGGGTTGAGAGGATGTTCTGGAGAAGGAAATAAGACATGTGGAAGACATTACAAAATATTGTCTTTTGTTTTAGAAAAGTGTATTCATATATCTTCTACCTAGGTTCCTCTAGATTTTATCCTTACCCAGTGGAGTATCTTTGATACAAAGAGAAGCAGTGAAGAAAGGAACTCTTGTTATTTTTCTATGTTTTAGTCTGGCTTAAATATAAAGCAGATAGCCGGGCGTGGTGGCGCACGCCTTTAATCCTAGCACTCGGGAGGCAGAGGTAGGAGGATCGCCGTGAGTTCGAGGCCACCCTGAGACTACATAGTGAATTCCAGGTCAGCCTGGACCAGCGTGAGACCCTACCTTAAAAAAAAAAAAAAAAACCAAAAAAAATATATATATAAAGCAGATAATAGAGGAAAAAAATGGCCTCCAGGTTAAACTATTCATTTTAGGACAGGAGAGATGGCTCAACAGTCTAGGCACTTACCTACAAAGCCTAAGGACCTGGGTTCAATTTACCAGTACCAACCTAAAAGCCAGATGCACAAGGTGGCACACATATCTGGAGTTTGTTTGCAGCAGCTGGAGGCCTGGTATCCCATTGTTTCACTCTCTCTCCTCTCTATCTCTCTGCTTAAAAATAAATAAACACTTAAAAAAAGAAGTATTCATTTTAATATGATTCCACAATTAGGATTCTTTCATAAAATGTAAGGAAAATGGAAGCCAGGCATGGTGGTACATGCTTTTAATTCCAGCACTTGGGAGGCAGAGATAGGTCAATCACAATGACTTTGAGGCCACCATGAGACTACATAGTGAATTTCAGGCCATCCTGGGATGCAGTGTGAACCTACCTTGAGAAACCAAAAATAAAAACTGGTAAATGGTATAAAATGACTTAGGTGTGTTTCCCCGGATCCTCGGGGCCATGGTTCCCCGAAGGCATCCAGGCAACTGTGATGAGCATGACAATGAAAGAACCACTTTTGGGAGACAGTCTCTGTGAACAGCTCGGGTTAATCAACAGGGAAATGTGTTTATAGGCAGTTGAGAGAGGGAAGAGTGTCCTGAGGGGATTGTTGGGTTCAAAGGCTGCTAGCTGATGCCTAGAGATGCTCATTCCAGCATGTAGGGAGAGTCAGGTGATCTACAGTGGTGGGAATAGGGTCACAGGGGGATGGGCTGTGTAAAGGCTGCTAGCTGACAAGGAGGTTCCTAGGCAACTGGTCAAAGGTCACAGGGATATGGGCAAAGCCTAAGTTCAGGTGTGCCAGGCTTGGAGTGGGAGTGGCTTCTTGTAGCCCAGGGGTTCTTAGCCATGCCTGGCAGCTCAGGCTCATCTCATAAAGGCTCCAGTCTGTGCCTGGCAGTGCCTGAAAACTCTCCTTTTCTTTTTATAATGGGGAAGTGTCATCCCACATGATTCCTTTATAAGCTATCATAGGCCAAGATAGAGCTAGGTTGTGAATGAGGACCTCATGAGTAGCAACCTTAGCAATATTAATTATTTGTTATCTGAGAAATTTGATGAGACAGGGGGCTACAAGCAATAGTGTTCCTATATGAAGGAGGGTGTTAAGAAGTGTGAGAAGCAAAGTAACTAAAGGGTTAGAGAACCAGGTGGTGGGGTCCTCAGGATTATAGCAGTCAAGCATCTCCTTGTGGAGTTTTTGAGAGTTTTAACATTTTGTTCAAAACATTTGATTCATTAAGAAAAAAACAACACTTCCCAAGACCACACATGTCCCCCATGTTCAGCAGTAATGGGATATAAGGGTAGATGGTTTTGAAGTACCACACCCGTGAGAGAGTTCAAATGTCTCTGGAGAGATTTGAGGCTGCTGGTCACTGGAGGAACCCAGAGACATCATCACACTGAGGCCCACTGGCACAGGACTGAAAATTTCTCTTTGTTGGGGAGGATGGAATTTGTAGCCTGCTCTCCCCACCCCACCCCTATAGTGATACACCTGTGAAACAATCAAGATTGGGGATCAAAAAATGGGAGAGGAAATATATATGCATGGGGTGGTTACCCCTTCACTCCATAGGAGAGCAGACATCTTGCTTCTGGTTATGGAAATATTGAGCAGGCATTCAGTTTTGGTCAGCATGGAGCTGGAAATGCACAGACGCATCACTTGAACGGCATAAATGTGGATGAGGCTAGTCCTTTGTAGAGCCAGGGGCAATTCTTTTGGAACTGGGCAAGAGATAACAAAAAGTTTCTTGCCCTTTTTACCTTCAGGTATCCAGTCATCCTAACTCTACCCCCTTTTTTTCCCCCTCTCATGAGAAGACACTCTAACTGTTGTTAGGGGACAAAGGAAAAAGACATCATTGATTACTATTTCCTGCTGAATGGTCACAGAGTTGTGGCAGACAGAGAGTGTCTTCCAGAGATGCGAACTATTCTAAGGGACCCTGGACGTGCATCAATGGAGTGCAGGAAGATAGTCTTGGAAGAGAACATTGGGGAGAAAGAATAAAAGTAAGGAGTTAATGAGAAGTGAGCACATAGCAAACTGGTCCTTCTTGTGGTAGAGGGAATCCAGGTAGATGGAGTTGGATTGTTTCAGGATCATCTGAGCATGAGCTAAGATTTTCTTCCAGATCTGTTCATAGCATGGAACAGCAATGTTTGACATGGCCTGAATCTGTTTTCATACAGCTTGTAAAACAGGTAAGAGATATTAGCAGAGTTATCAGAAACATATACACATTTAACCTTGATAATAGAGAGTTATTTGGTGACATTAAAGGATGTACAAATATATTTTTGGACTCAGAACTTACTTATATATTCTCAGATTTGAAAATAACTGCCTTGACATCTATAGTTTTATTTATTATAAAATTAGAATTATCATGGATGGGGAAAATGTTTTAAAGTCTTGGTTGTTTCCCCTCTTGGAAAGCTTTTGTTGTGTTACTTTATAGGCCATTCATATATTTAATTTTTTTTAATCTTTGGCTAACATTTCTCTGTGAGTGTTTAAGACCAAGCAGATAGCCAAAATTTAATGAAAGATTAATTTTGGAGATCACTAATCACTCTCCAAAGGAGAGTTTACTGCTGTATTATATCTGTCAAGATGAGTCAGACCCTTGTTAGCCAAGTAGTTTTCCCTTCTTTGGGAAGTCAGGAGGACTTATTACTCCTCAATTGTGACTCTCCTGTTTCAGATAGTACACCAATTTTGTTTGGCACTCTGTATCAGCCCTGTTCAGGAATTCAGTTGACTTACCAGGGGGCAGTGTAGAAGTGTCCCATCATCTCCAGTGGCCTCATGACCTGGGAGCACAGGCCAAAATATTGGCCCTTTTTGCTTTGATGGTTCCAATTGGCTTTGGCTTTACATAGGTGATTAACACACTTTAAAAGGAAAACACACCAGCCTGGATGTATGTACATACAGAGAACATTTAATTACTGAAATAGATTTAGTTAAAGAATGGAAGAAGAGCTTCTTAAAATCATTTTGTCCAACCTTTTAAAATTTTGTTGTAAAAAGACATGTAAGACAATATAAAGTTTTAGCACCAATGTTTGTAAACATCTTTTATTTGTTCAGATACCTGTGTGGGTACCAATTACCCAGAGAAAATTGGAAACAGAACCAGAGCTTGAAATTATTTTTCTCAAATGAGGACAATTGTTTGAGCATGAGTACCATAAAGTAGGGAATATGTCCTAAGAGATAATTTTGTTATAAGCACTGGACTTAATGTGTCAGAAATGAGACAGTTACTTTACATATAATAGAGCAAAATCTGTTCAATGTTGAGCCAAAGAGCTAAGCTTTCATATAACCCTTGACAAAACTGTTTTGAAAGAAAAAAAAAACACCATTGGTCAACCAATGATTTTAGCTCTATTTTGATAGCCACTGATTATACGTATCATAGAAATTTTTGTTAACATAAAATAATTTTATGTTTTACCCATGACTTAAATTTGATAAATCTTAAGCAAGATTTCCCAACATATTTTAGCCTGAAAATTAGCTTCCTGTTCCTTAAAAGTTTGTAAACAGTTGAAAAATCTTTAACTTTATGCATGGCATTTAGGTTTAGCCTGAAAATTCCTTTTTGCACATGCACATCTTTATCCACATACATTAACATTCTGATCTAAGTACCACTCAAAAAGCATTTTTAATGAGCATTCTATGTCCAGCATTGAAAAATTCCTTCCTAGTTATTTCAAGCAACTCAACTCTCCCCATAATTAACCATCTTTCTTATAAGACCATTAAGAGAATCTACAAGAAACAGAAAGGTTTTCTGTCTGATAATAGAATTCACTGTTTGTTTTCTGATATAATAATGCCAGTGAAAACAAAAAAAAAGTGGTTGATAGCTAAAGAGTTTGGTGGGGTTTGATTTTTGCATTTCCTTTGTTACCTGAAATGTTTACAAGACATGTCACTGTCTCTGGTCAATAAAGTTCTGTTAGCTCTTACTAAAATGTAATTTCCAGACTTCTGTGAGACAGAAAAATATATGTAATAAAAAGCCATTTAAACCTCAAAATGAGGGCTGGAGAGATGGCTTAGTGGTTAAGTGCTTGCCTGTGAAGCCTAAGGACCCCTGATTGAGGCTCTATTCTGATTCCCCAGGACCTAAGTTAGCCAGATGCCCAAGGGAGTGGAAGTTCATTTTCAGTGCCTGGAGGCCCTGGCATGTCCATTCTCCCTCTCTCTCTCTCTCTCTCTCTCTCTCTCTCTCTCTCTCTCTCCCTCTCTCTCCCTCCCTCCCTCTTTCTCTCTGTCTGTCACTCTTAAATAAATAAATAAATAAATAAATAAATAAATAAATAAACAACCCCAAATGACCTAATGTCAGGGATGTAACTCAGATTCAATTCTTTTTTAATAATTTGGTAAATTTGTTTATGTCACCTTGTCTCATGATTTCATGGTTAAATTGACTTTATTGATGTTGATCTGAAGCTCTAGATCTGCTATTCAGATAAAATGTGTTCCCCACTAACTTTGACCACATTTCTCTCAGGAGAAAAATGAAGCCCAGAACAAAGAGATAAAAAGTAAGCTCTCAGTTTTATGGACCAGGAATATCTTAAAGAGGCACCCATCAAATATACAGACTAGACTCTTATTTTACCAATAGGATTTTTTTCTTTATTAGTTATATACATACGTAGTGTGTAAATAGCCATGTTGGTACCATCCTTAGCCTCCTCCCTGTCCTACTCCTTCTGTATGGACCCTCTTCATTGGGGAATATGAGCCATGCATTGTGGGGTTAACTATCAGTTATGAGGAATAGGCAATGTCTCTGTGCATAATGTTCCAACTTGTGGCTCTAATAATCTTTCCTTCCCCTATTCCACAAAATTCTGTAAGCCTTGCTGGGTTCATTTTAGGTCTACTTCAGTAATGAGGTCTTGGGAACCTTTGTGTCTTTGGATATCTGGTTCGGTAGGAGGTGAGTGTTCCTTGTGTCCATCTCCTTCACTCTTGTGCTGGAATTCTATGTAATACAGGGACTGTGCAGTGTTGGCTATGCAATAGACACCCTCAATGAGACAGCTGAAATTATACCCCACTCTCCAAGCTCTAGTGCTCAAGAACAAAACTATTGGCTCTTACAAAGGCGCTAGAAATAATCAATGATTATAGGATTAATATTTACTTGAATTCTAAATATTCCTTCCCGGTCCTCCATAATCATGCCACTATTTAGTAAACCATTTTTAGAAAACAGAGGTACAGGGCTGGAAAGATGAATCTGTGATATAGGTGTTTGCAGGATTATCCTGGACCTGGGTTTTATTCCTCAGTACTCACCTAAAGCCAGATGCACTAGTGTCTAGAGTTGTAGTGTCTAGAGGTCCTGCTGCACCCATTCTATCTTGGTGTCTATCTCTCTTCTCTCTCTTTCTTTCTGCTTGCAATAAATAAATAAATAAATAAATAACACTTTCTGCAATCTTTCTTCCTTCTGGATTTGTACAGTTGCACTAAAAAGGGCACTTAAAGAGGCTAAATAAAACTTCAGAGGTAAATTAGGTTTTATGCACAAGTTTCTGCTATGAGTCCTCCTACCTCAGAGCTATTAGAAGTAGCCCTAATTTCAAAAGGTGCTTCATAGGGATTATATCCCAATACATGCTTTCCAATTCACACAGTATCTGTAGACAGAGGAAAAAAAATTCCTCTTACCTTTAGGTGATCAATAGACATTCTTAAAATAATGTTGTTAGGACTTCATTCTGCTTTTAAAAATCTTTACCAAATCAATTAATTTTAATTCGTTAGTAAACATTGCCTCTAGAGCTATTAAGATATTTTGCCTAATTTCAACTTTTAGGTATTTAAAGGAAAGAAATATATGATTTCCATTTTTTAGATATGGCTTACACTGTTATCAGGATATTAGATAAAGTAATTTTAAGCTTCTGCACTGTCATTTATGTAGAGTGTTTTGCTAAAGGCAGAAATATTCAGATATGCTCTACATCCACTTTTTTCCTCAGGACTAGTGTATCTATCCTTCTGGTATTCAATAATCATATGTAGATGACAAATTCAATGAAGGTATTAGAGCTAAAAGGGCAGTGTATATTGTGGTCCCTGCCCCCTGGTGAAGCAGGCCACAAAAGAAAATGAAACACTACTAAACAGTCCTAGACCTCGGGTAAGTTACCAGTAGAAGTTAGACTCTAACTTTTTGACAGTCAACAACAGAAGGGTCAAAATAGAAGAAAATATCCTCAATGCTTCCAATAAAAGGCACATGGTCAGTAACACCTCAACTGATCTAATAAGATAGCAGAAATGCTTAAGGAGCGCTGGGGCTCCTCACAGGTCTCTAAAAGTCTTTCCCAAAGAGTTGCAACTGACATTAAAATAGGCATATATAGTTAATTTTGTATACATACTTAGACTTAATTACCAAGCAGAAGAATATAACTAGAGAATAAATTATGCCTTAAAAGCTTTGGGTGACAGAGTTCAGGGAATTTTTCTCCTTAATTCTGAGTTTCTAATGAAGAGAAGGGTCATTGTATAGAGATATGGGTGCTTGGTTGTGCTATAACATGCATGTAACTATCATGGTTGAATGCTGTGTATACATTTCTGATTATTAAACTAGTATCTTGTGGTGGTTTGATTATAGTGTCCCCCAGAAAATAAGTTGTTTTGAATGCTAGGTTCCCAGCTTATGGAGATTTGGGGCTAACACATCCTGGAGGCAGTATATTGTTGAGGGAAGGCTCATGGGTATTATAGCCAGTTTCCCAATGCCAGTGTTTGGCACACTTTCATGTTGCTGTTTCATCTGTTGTTGGCCAGGAGGATGAAGTCCACATTCTTCTCATGCCATCATTTTCTCCTGTCATGATAGAGCTTCAACTTGAGTCTGTAAGCCAAAATAAACCTTTTTTTTTCCTACAATATGCTCTTGGTTGAGTGATTTCTGTCAGAAAGGCAAGAAAGCTTTTGACGATTTTTTATCACTTGGTGGTTCAAAATCTTTCCCAAACCAAGCATTTCAGAGGCAGAATATGCCCTATCATGTTCTGCTGTACTGTACCATTATTAATACTTCTGTCTACATACTAAATCATGAATTTTCCTGCATTTCTCTTGAAGGTTGGACCTGAGGTACATATTCTATTATCATTTAATTATTCTCACCTTCATTTAAAATTTTTATATACTTTATCTTACAAATCTGAGGCTAACACAGAGTATGCTAGCAGTATGTCCCTCTCTCTTTGTAATTCTTTCTTATATACCCAAGTTCCTGCTGAGCAGCCATCTTGGCTCAGATACATATCGTATTACCCATGACAATGGCTAAGCCACGTCTGTGGCAACTTGGTCAAACATCCTAGTCCCTTATGTTCAGCACTCATAGGACTCAATATCTGCTTTAGACCTTGTGCCATTTTTAGAATATTCCATATTCAGATAGTAGACCCCACTTGTCAAGCAGGCTTGCCATCTTAAACATTTAGAGTAAAACTACCATCCTGGGATTTCCTTCAAAGACATTACACCTACTGTTTTGTCAGACTTAATTGCATGCTTTACTACCTCTAGCAAGGTTCATATGACCCCCACTTCTGTAAGAATAGACAGCATGACATACCACCTGGGAAAGGACATTCATGTTGGGACTTCATCCACAGATGCTCCACCCTCAGCCTCAGCCTCAGCTTCATGCCTTGTTAACCATAGTCAGGCTTGCTACTCTCATTTGTGGTTCTAATGTACCCCATGTTCAGGTGTCAAGTGTCACATATAATTTTCTCCCCCTCGCCCATGGGCCATGAGCACATGTCTACTCACTCCAGATAGGGATCCAAAACAAACACAACTAGTGAATGCACCAAAAGCAAATTTGGGTGAAGCAATGATTTTATTGGGGTAACTTACAGGGCATGGATGAGGAATTTTCAGGAATGTGAGTGACTCAAAGGCATTTGCATCACCACAAAGTCCCTCCACTTCCTAGATGGCAACCTCATGGACGTTCTTTATGGATGCTGCACCATGAAGTGACACTTCTAGTTAACCTTTTACACCTCTTACATAATCTAGCTTCTGCCAGGAACACTTAAAACTGGGGAGTGAGCAAGAGAGAATACTCATTGGCATCCCAAGTAATGATCTTGTGACCCACTCCTCCTGCATCTTACTAGGCATCACAGTACTTTTCTGCTCCAATGTTGACATGTCTACAAGGACAAATCATTCTTTACTTTAAGATACTATCATGTTAGGTCCAAAGAAGAAACTCCATACAGCATTCCCTTTGAGATCCATGGACTACAAACTCATTGTCACAAGCTCTGAGAGGGTGCCACAAGACAAAGAATGCTCAGTAGTAGCTTTTCTATCTGTGTTTTCCCCCATGGTTATTTGTGCCTTGTTGTAGAGTGATTCTCAGTACTTGTTAGACTGATGGGAAGGGCTCATGGGATGAAATGGATTATCCTGTGCAATTTCATTCTCAGGGAATCTATGTCATTTTATCTTGGGAGTTGGCTTTCGAAATGGCCTTCTGCCTCATCCATGTGGACATCAATGTCTGCAATCTACCTTGTCAGCTCTCCTACAAGATTTCTACTCTTCCCTCATACCAGAAAAGAAGGCTCTAGGTCATATTCTGTTTGGTTATTTTTGCCACTTTTCAGCTACAATTTTTTTTACTTCCCTTTGGGCCATCAGAATTTGATATGATACATTAAGTGACTTAAGATTTTTAATTTTAGTGGGGAGAAAATCAGGTGGGTTTTTATACAGCATTATTATTTCTTGTTTCCATATCTGTGGTCATCATGACAACATGATCCAGTCCCATGCTCTATCTCTAGTCAACAGCTATTTATACTTATAGAAGTAATTGTTAGTAAAACTTGAGACAAAAATGGCAGATGGTGTAACAGCTTAGCAACTAAAACATTTGCCTGCAAAGCTTAAGGACACAGGTTTGATTCCCTAGTGCCCATGTAAATCAGATGGATGAGGTGGCACATGTGTCTGGAGTTTGTTGGCAGTGGCCAGAGGCCCTGGTGTGCCTATTCTCCCTCCTTCCCACCCTTCCTCCCTCCCTTTCTCCCTCCCTTCATCTATCTATTTATCTATCTATCTATCTATCTATCTATCTATCTGTCATCTATCTATCATCTTGCTTTTCCCTACATCTCTCAAATAAATAATTAAACATAATATTTTTTAAATGCATGGCACCATTACTTTAAAATTCACCAGACCACTTCTGGTTAAGATGGCAGTGTAGGTAACAGGCCAAAGCAGCCTAGGGGGGGAAAGCCAAAAAAAAAAAAAAAAAACAGCAAAATACACACTTTTACTAAAAAGTGAGGTGTATAGGAATTTGAAATGGCAGCAGAGAAGTAGGAGAGATCCAGAGCATCCAGAGCCAGCTGAAGTGGCTCTGGCAGATCTGCCAGAACGTGGTGCAGGACCGGGGTAGTGGTGCACAAACCAGCCACCAGGCTCAGCTTGAGCCTCAGGAAAATCCAGGTGAGGGGATTTTCCACTCACACAGGAGCTCTCTGCAAACTCAGGAAACATGAAGGGAGAATGGCAGTGAACAACGGAGGAGCAGATCACAAGGTAGAAGAACACATGGAACAGCGAGAGAACTAGAACAGCATCAGCAGCCTTCCCTCCCCCACCGCCAGTGCCCAGCTCCAATGAACAGAGCAGCAGTCCAGGGACCCGGCCACGCCAACTTGAACCAACAGCGGTATTCAAGCAGGAGCAGAGGTAACTGGGATTACACCAGGGAAGGGTCTCACCTGATCACAAGCTGATTTGGAACCCTCAACAGACCAGAAATCTTAATCTCCTTGTTGTCAGGATTAAGGGAGTGGGTGAGGCACCACACAGTCTAAGGGACAAACAGAGGATCAGGATGTTATAATACCTACTCCTGGATAAATAATCTGTGCTGTTTTTCATTCAAAGAATACATTGTTTAGTTAAATTTTAAAAACTATCTGTATTTGGTTCCACTCAGCCTACTTGAATACTCTCATAGCAGGCAAACCCAACACCTAGGGTCACTTTTGCAGATACTCTGAGAGTCTTGAGAGCCACACCTAGCACCTTAAGCTCCTACCCTGAAGATATATAACATCAGACTGATTGATACATCCAATAATACCCATCTAACTAGAAAATCCAATCATTAAATAATTCAGGATGCAAAAATATATACATTATAACACAAGAAACACAAAAATCAAGACAATATAAATCCACCAAAAAGTATAAATGCATCAGAAATGACCTCCAGTGAGAACACAGTTAATGAAATAAAAAACTCTGTAGAAAATCTCACCAGTAGAATGGATGAAGGAGAGGACAGAATATCTAAGCTAGAAGACCAAGTGGCAGATCTAATACAGTCCAACAAAGAGAAAGACAAACCAATAGAAAAGTATGGTTGGGAATTTCAAGATATTCGGGACACTATGAAAAGATCAAACATAAGAATTCAGGGCATAGTAGAAGGAGAAGAATTTCACTCCAAAGGCATACTAGGTGTCTTCAACAAAATCACAGAAGAAAACTTCCCCCAAATTGGGAAAGAGGTGACAATGCAGATACAGGAATCCTTTAGAACACCAGCCAGACAAAACCTGGAAAGAACCTCTCCTCGCCCTATTATACAAGAATATATCAGAAAGATCATTCACCCTGACCTAGTAGGCTTTATCCCAGTGATGCAGGGATGGTTCAACACACGCAAATCGATAAATGTAATACATTATATAAATAGATTGAAGGACAAAAATCACATGATCGTCTCATTAGACGCAGAGAAAGCATTTGACAAAATCCAACATCCCTTCATGAAAAAAGTCCTACAGAGACTGGGAATAGAAGGAACATATCTCAATATAATAAAGGCTATTTATGACAAGCCTACAGACAACATATTACTAAATGGGGAAAAACTGGAAACTTTTCCACTAAAATCAGGAACAAGACAAGGATGTCCACTGTCCCCACTTTTATTTAATATAGTACTGGAAGTCTCAGCCATAGCAATAAGGCAAGAGACACACATAAAAGGGATACAAATTCGAAAGGAAGAGATCAACTTATTATTTGCAGATGACATGATTCTATATATAAAGGACCCTAAAGATTCCACCAGCAAACTGTTAGAGCTGATAAGCACCTACAGCCATGTAGCAACAAAATATATCTGGGTCCTCTATTCTGTTAAAAATAAATACACAGAAATCAGTAGTATTCCTATATGCTAACAACAAACACACAAAGGATGAAATCAGAGAATCACTCCCATTCAAAATTGCATCAAAGAAAATGAAGTACCTTGGAATAAATCTAACCAAGGAAGTAAAGGATCTCTACAATGAAAACTACAAAACACTCAACCGCGAAATTGCAGAAGACACTAGGAAGTGGAAAAACATCCCTTGTTCCTGGATTGAAAGAATCAATATTGTGAAAATGGCAATCTTACCAAAAGGAATTTACACATTTAATGCAATCCACATCAAAATTCCAATGGCATTCTTCATGGAAATAGGAAAAAAAATCCAAAAATTCATTTGGAATCACAAAAAACCTCTAATATCTAAAATAACACTGAACAACAAAAATAAGGCAGGTGGTATCACCATACCTGATTTTAACCTATACTACAGAGCCATAGTAACAAAAGCAGCATGGTACTAGCATAAAATCAGACATGTAGATCAACGGAACAGAATAGAGGACCCAGATATAAGTCCAGGTAGATATAGCCACATGATAATTCAATAAAAATGCCAAAAATACTCATTGAAGAAAAGACAGCCTCTTCAACAAATGGTGCTGGGAAAACTGGATATGTGTCTGTAGAAGGATGAAAATAGATTCTTCTCTCTCTCCATGCACAAGAATTAAGTCCAAATGGGTAAAGACCTTAACATCAGACCTGAAACTCTGAAATTGCTAGAGGAAAAAGTAGGGGAAACCCTTCAACATATTGGTTTTGGCAAAGACTTTCTGAATACAACCCCAATTGCTTGGTCAATAAAACCACAGGTTAACCACTGGGACCTCATGAAATTACAAAGATTTTGTATTGCAAAGGACACTGTGAATGAATCAAAGAGGCAAACTACAGAATGGGAAAAAAATCTTTGCCAGCTATATATCTGATAGAGATTTAATATCTAGGATATACAAAGAACTCAAAAAGTTAAATAATAATAAATCAAAGAGGCCAATTAAAAAATGGGCTATAAGGCCGGGCGTGGTGGCGCATGCCTTTAATCCCAGCACTTGGGAGGCAGAGGTAGGAGGATCGCCAAGAGTTTGAGGCCACCCTGAGACTACATAGTGAATTCCAGGTCAGCCTGAGCCAGAGTGAGACCCTACCTCGAAAAACCAAAAAAAAAAAAAAAAAAAAAAATGGGCTATGGAGCTAAACAGAGAGTTCTCAAAAGAAGAAATACAGATGATGTATAAGCATCTAAAAACATGTTCTATCTCCCTAGTCATCAAAGAAATGCAGATTAAAACTCCATTGAGATTCCATCTCACTCCTGTCAGATTGGCTACCACCATGAAAACAAATGATCATAAATGCTAGTGGGGATGTAGAAAAAGAGGAACCCTTCTACACTGTTGGTGGGAATGCAATCTGGTCCAGCCATTGTGGAAATCAGTGTGGAGGTTCCTAAGACAGCTAAAAATTGATCTACCATATGACCCAGCTATAGCACTCCTAGGCATATATCCTAAGGACTCATCCCATTTCCTTAGAAGTACATGCTCAACCATGTTTATTGCAGCTCAATTCATAATAGCTGGGAAATGGAACCAGCCTAGATGCCACTCAACTGGTGAGTGGATACTGAAGATATGGCACATTTATACAGTGCCATTCTACTCAGCAGTAAAGAAAAATGAAGTTATGAAATTTGCAGGAATATGGATGGATCTGGACAGGATTATACTAAGTGAAGTAACCCAGGCCCAGAAAGCCAAGCTCCGCATGTTCTCTCTCATATGTGGATCCTAGCTATAGATCATTGGGCTTCTGTGTGAGAAGGAAAAAAAACTCAGTAGCAGAGGCCTGTAAATTAAAAAGGAGATATAAAGGGAAGTGAAAGGAAGGGAGGAGGGTACTTAATAGGTTGGTATTGTATATATGTAAGTAGGAGAATAGATTAACAGGGGTGAAAAAGTCCAAAGTGAGGTCAGGGGAAGAGATTGAGTGAAGGAAAGTTGGAGGGAGGGCTAATCAAAATCTAAGAGGATACAAATAAATCATATGGAATCCTCCAGTGTTGGACAATGGAACACTCAGGAGCCATAGATCATTGTTACAAAATTTTCAGTGCCAGGGGTGGGATACCTCCAGTGAGTTGTTGGCTAAGGAGGTCCCTGATGCCCCCAAAACATTATAGGCCATTGCCGAGGCCCTTGGTTTCCCACAAGGAATAGATGGTAAGACCCTATTGCTGAAGACTCCACATACTTGGGCTGCACGACCACTGTGAAATCCTTCTGGAACTGAGCTGATAACCCCCTCCATGTAGACCAGCTGACAGAAAGCTGGAAGAAGTCATTCTACATGTAGTTCAACGGGAGAAAGAGATACCACCAGTGAAGATACTGAACAGTGGACACTGCAAGCCTTATAATTGGCCAGCCAGGCCAAATGAGCCAATGGGTGCAATAGTGGCATGTCTGTCATGGTGGAAACCAACTGCCCTCCAATTGGACTGGAGGACTGCTCCATGGGAGGGAATATATCCGTGATACTGAAAACTTAAAACAGGGTAGTCATGAGCCCTAGGGGTGTAACATCTGCTGATGTCTGGATAAATGTATATACTATGCTTATCAAACTGCCCAGTAAGCACTTCTCTTAATATTCATAGCCTTATATTAATGCTACTCTCACTCTGGGTAGAGAATCTTCTCTTTTCAGATGGCAGTGACTTTGGGACGACTCAGAAGGTATCATGGTGCTAGAAAGAAGTGGCTAGAGTACCGAGTAACATCTCAATCACACCTTCCAAGGCTCAGAGTCTAATGCGGAAGAGGTGGTGGAAAGAATGTAAGAGCCAAAGGAAGGGTAGGACTCCTTACAACGTGCTCCCTCAAGACATAAAGTGGCCTCAATATCCATGACCTCATAGTGCCTGACACTACCTACAGAAGACCATCATAAGCGGAGGGAAAGATCATGACATCAAAATAAAAGAGAGACTTATTGAGATGGGGAGTGGGTATGATGGAGAATGGAATTTCAAAGGGGAAAAGTGGGGGAGGGAGGGTATTACCATGGGATATTTTTTATAATCATGGAAAACGTTAATAAAAATTGAGAACAGAAAGAAAGAATATAAATCAAATTCACCAGACCTACTAAATCACTGGAGAAAAATGAGAGTACATTCTTTTTTTGTTTCAAATTTTCCCAAAAGATTTCTTGGAAGGTGCCTTGGAAGTGAAAAAATAATCGTGGAATTCACAAGGCCCTTACTGTTAGGAGAAAATGAAAAGCATTAAACACAAGGTGATACACTTTAGCATTGGTAGTAGTCTTTAACTATTGCTATCACATCATTTTGGGTGTGCAAGCTCTGCACCACAACTTCTGTTCCTTCATACAATGCCAGCATTTTTCATTTCTATATGCCTACACCATGATAGGCCTGACCAAAAAAAAAAAAAAGAAAGAAAGAAAAGGTTCTTGCTTATCCTCTTCAAAGGAGAACCAGGATGCATGCAAATGAGACTTGAAGAATGAAGAAAAATGACACAAACAGATTGAATTTTTGTGAAACACAGAGACTTTGTGTCTGGCAGTAATAACACAAATATAGCTTCTTGCCATAGTAGTTAAGTTCCAATAACGATAGTTAGCCTAGGCTGATTAGACAATGAATTTGAGTTAGCATGTGGCATCTGAGTGATATTTTAATGGAGAGTATTTAAAACAGTGGAAACTGTGGTTTGTGAAAAAAATGTCAGAAATAAGTGGTGAATGGAAATGAGAAGTTGATATTTAATTCATGTGCACATGATTAAACAGCTCCCTTTTACTGACATATTTTGGAGGACCTAGTCAATAGTTATGTTGTGGTTTGACTCAGGTGTCCCCCATAAACTTAGGTATTCTGAATGCTAGGGTCCCAGCTGATGGAGATTTGGGAAGTAATGCCTCCAGGAAGCAGTGTATGGTTGGGGGCAGGCTTATGGGTGTTATAGCCAGTTTCCCTTGCCATTGTTTGGCACACTCTCTTGTTCCTGTTGTCCACTTATGTGGGCCAAGGGATGATGTCCACGCTCCTCTTGTGCCATCATTTTCCCTGCCATCATGGAGCTTCCCCTCAGGACTGTAAGCCCCCCCAAAACCTCTTCTTCCCACAAGTTGCTCTTGGTTGGGTAATTTCTACCAGCAATTGGAACCTGAGTGCAACAGTAAAGTGTTACCGAGGAGTGGGATTGCTGCTAGACACCTGACTCTGTGGCTGATTTTCAAAGGAGTGTGGAAGGATTTGAAACCTTGGCTGAAGAGACACCTTGCAGTGCTATAAGTATAGCTTGACTATCTATTCTTTTTTATTATTTTAAGTTAGTTTTGTACTCAGTGAATACAGTCAAGTTGGTACCATTGTTAGCCTTCTCCATGTCCTACCCCCTCCACCTGGCCCCTCCTTTTTGAGGTATATGGGTCATGGCATGCATTGTGGAGTTAGCCCACAGTTATGGGAAGGAGGAAATGTCTGTATCATTAACCAACGTGTAGCTCTGACATTCTTTCTGCACCCTCTTCTGCAAAATTTCCCTGAGTCATGTTGTGTTCAATTTGGGTCAGCTTCAGTGATGAGGTGTTGGGAGCCTCTGTGTCTCTGGATATCTGATTTGGTAGGAGTTGATTGTTCTCTGTGTCAATCTCCTTACCCCTTGTTCTGGTACCAGGTTCACCAAGAAAACAGCACGCTTTCTTGTTTCACCAAATATTCTTAGTTTCAGCTGGGGCCCTTTTGAGGTATGATGGGTGGTTCTCTCCTTAGGATCTGCATCTATCTGAAAAAGAGAATCAGATTCTCCAACAGAGAGTAAAGTCAGCACTAGATAAATAGAATAACCCTTATTTTTTATAGAGAATTTAATAGTTGTAGGCCCTGTTGTAGCCCACGATTGGTGGTAGCTTGATAATGGAGAGTAGGCTCATGTTTGGATATGGTTCTGACTTGTTTCCCAGCTCCCGCCATGGGTCCTGTTCCACTGAATGGATCAGTTAGCCAAATCAAGACCAGTTGGTTTCCCACCATGGCTGTGCACTACTATTGCACTTTTGTGAGTATTGCAATGGTTTATTTGCTGGTAAATAGGTTACACCATGAGTTGCTTGGACAGATATTGGTCATTTTCCCTCAGTTGCCCATGTAGCACTTTCTGGCACTAGACGCGCTGACTGTCTGAGGACTGACTCTCTTCCAGATTCCAGCCTTGTCATTCCATGTTATGTGTCAACCACATATGGTGTCTTCAGCAGTAGTGTCTTACCACTTACCTTTGGTAGGTCATCAAGTACTCTGACAGAAATCTGTCATTCTTTTAGGAAACCTTGTAAGTCTCTATGATCAAAAGCACATTCTTGATGACAGTCAACTGCTGGCACTGGGAGTTACAGGTCAGTGCCCAGGAAGAGAAGGAAGAAAAAGATAAGTAATATAAAATAGTCAGAAAGAAGAGAGACAGAGAGAGAGAGACGCTATAGAAGACTAAGGTCAGTCTTCATTGTACCTTCTCCAGTGCCTTGTGACTGAGGTGTACTGGAAGAAAATATAAGAGGAACTTTCCATGATATAGGAATGGAAAAAGACTTCCTGAACCAAACTCCTGTAGTACAGGATCTTAAACTATCACTCAACCAATGGGATCACAGGAAGCTGAAGAGTATATTGACAGACAAACATACAAAAAGCAAAGCCAATAGATAACCCACAGAATGGGAGAAAATATTTGCTGAATATCCAATTGACAGAGGCCTAATTTCTAGAGTCTACAAAGAACTCAAAAACCTAAACAATAAAAAGTCAAACAACCTTCTCACAAAATAGGGCAAAGGCTGGACAGTCAGTTCACAGAGGAAGAAATACAAATGGCAAACACACACTTAAGAAAATGTTCATCATCCCTAATCATCAGGGAAATGCAAATTAAAACAACTATGAGATTCCAACTTACCCCAGTGAGGAGAGCAAACATCAAAAAATCAAATGAAAATAAATGCTAGCGAGGATGTGGAGAAATTCGCACCCTCATCCACTGTTGGTGGGAATGTAAGATGGTTCAACAACTTGGGAAAGCAATATGGAGTCACCTAAAAAAGTTGAGTATAGAGTTACCAACAAACCCAGTTATTCCCTTACTGGGCATGCACCCTAAAACCTTCAAGCCTCAATCCAGAGACATGTGCTCAACCATGTTTATAGCAGCTCAACTCGTAATAGCTAAGAGCTGGAATCAACCCAGATGTCCATCACTAGAAGAATGGATAACTAAGATGTGGTATATCTACACAATGGAATTCTATACAGCAGTAAGAAAAAGTGACACAATGAAATTTGAGGAGAAATGGTTGAACCTGCAACAGATAATTCTCAGTGAACTTACCCAATCACAGAAAGATAATCACCACATAGTCTCACTCATCTCCAGCACGTAACCTGAATCTACCGAAGATGCTGACATATGCAGGAAGCATATCAAGAACTGGAAAATGGGGTGGGTGGGGAAAGAGCGGACAGCAAGGGAGGGCATGGGGGACTCATATCTAGACCCAAAGGGCAATGGTACCATAAAATTCTACATCCTAAAAGGCAGACCAAATGGCTGAACCTTCACCAGGCCCTTAGGGGGAACACCTGAGTCACAAGACACTGGAGATGGTAAGATGAACACTGACCTTGATCTTCTACAGCTTCTCTCTCTCTCTCTCTCTCTCTCTCTCTCTCTCTCTCTCTCTCTTTCAGTCTGACTCTTGATGGACTATTCTTGTCAGAGCTGCAAGACCTGAATGTAGCTAGAACTATGGACAGTGAGGTTTGGCGTATGAGGGTGAGAAAGAGTTTTGCTTGGACTGGGCTAGCAGTTTGTGTGAGAAGTTTGCTCTTATGCCCATGTCCTGAGATGTTGTGCAGGGTTGCTTTGTGTAGAAATGAACTGGAGTCAGCAGAGGAATATGGCACAGAAGGAAAAATCTTTGGGTGAACTGTTTCCCATTCAGCTGTAATTGAGAGATTACAACCTTTTGAGACTGGGCTAGCTGACCTGCACTGGGGCAACAGGAAGAATGTAGACAATTTTTGAGGGGTCTGAGTGTCCTAGAAGTGTCCTGTTCTTCAAAGTCTGCTGTGTTCCCCCGTGGATTAACAAATTGACACCCTACCTGGTATTGTGGAGTATAAGACATGCAGGAAAGAGAGGGACATTGAGTTTGAAACATAGTCTTGTGTTTTGGAAATGGCCAAGGGCAGTGTGAAGCAGGTTTGCTGGATGCCTGCATGGGGACCCGATGGATCCATGAGAATGAACACTGGATTGCAGTGGAGATCCACTGGAGATGCTGGATCCAGGAGATGGCTGCTAAGGAAATCTCCTGGTCCTACTAAAGTTTTCCAGGACTGTGAGTATCCTAGCTGGAGGGGTTGAATTGGAATACAAGAGACTTGTTGTTCGTTAGCATTATCAGACTTGGTGATTTGTCACTAACTAGGGTTGTTGGAGTTGGAGCTTCAGAGATTGATGTTTGCCTTGTTTAAATCTTACATTGGTTGAATATGTGCTATGCCCAATGCCATCTTTTGCTGTGTGAAAGTTTATTCTGTGCCACTATGGGTTTTGAGGTTATTTTTTGGTATTATGTCTCAGTTAAAAGACTTTCGGTTATTGTGATGCATGAACATCATTGGACCTGAAAAAAAAATGGGGACTTTTAAAGTTGGATGAAGGTATTGCATTCTATATCACATATGGTTATCACTTTATGGGGCCCAGGAGTGGAATGTGGGGTTTGATTCAGGTGTCCCCCATAAACTTAGGTGTTCTGAATGCTAGGTTCCCAGCTGATGGAGATTTGGGAATTAACACCTCCATGAGGCAGTGTATTGTTTGGGGTGTTCTTATGGGTGTGATAGCCAGTTTTCCCTTGCCAGTGTTTGGTACACTCTTTTGTTCCTGTTGCCTAGTTATGTGGGCCAGGGGGTGATGTCCAACATCTGCTTATGCCATCATTTTCCCTGCCATCGTGGAACTTCCCTTGATCCTGTACATGAAAATAAACCTCTATTTCCCAGAGCTGCTCTTGGCTGGGTGATTTCTATAAGCAATGTGAACCTGACTGCAACAAGGTATTAGTGGCACATGTGTCAGGATTGTGCCTGTGTTGCAACCACAACAATGGTTTAGGAATAATTTTAGACAACATTTCCAGGTAAGTAGTTTGGAACAAGTTCTGTTTAATGTTTTTAATTGTTCTTACTGTCTGCTAGTGTGAATATTATGAGATTCTCAGTTTCAGCCTGGAAAAGTTATCACAGTTATCCCCATCTGGAAGTGTTGGGGCCATGTTTGCATTATAGGCAACATACTTTTTTACAGAACTCTTAGATGGCATTATGACTATGTTGCCAATGGAGGCACTCTTGCTTTGACCCCTCTGAAATACATTTATTGTAGAAGCTGACAGGTACCTCTTCTGAAGATTAGCGATGTGCTCTATTGCTTTTCTTACATTATCAAGGAGTCCAGTCACTATTATGCTAGGAATATAATATCCTATGAGATGAGATAGATGTCTACTTGGAATTGATTCATGATTTTTTTAGATAGCTTTTCCTTGAATGCCAGGAGTTTTGCCACGGACATGGTGGTTTAGTGAGACTCTCTTAGAAACTCTTTTTTCAATCTCATGCAGCACTCTCATTATTGCATTTCGAACAGCTAAAGTCTTCTCTTTATATGCAGTATTGATGATTTCATCTTGTGTATGATGAGATTCTTTCTTTGGAAAACATACAGTAATGCCATGTTGTTTGCAAGTCTTAGCAAAAAGTAAGCCTTTAAAGCTAGTGATCTTTTAATAGTGCTTACAATCTAGAGTAAATACTAGTTTGAATTTTTTTTAGCTCCTGGTCCTCTATTTCCATTTGCAGATCTTTGACTCATTTTTGTAATTTAATCTTGGCCTATTCCACATTAGCAGCAAAACCCATAATGGATATAACATCACAATTTATTTCAGCATGTTACCATTGAATATGAAACTCCAAATACTACCTTTCTTAGCCTGAGTAATCCATCTCATTTGGGCTCCATGATGTAAGGACAAAGATTAAAGGGCGTGTATATTTCATCAATGACTCGAATTAGAGACTCAAGGGCTTTTGTGGCTGCTTTGCAATTGTCCATGTGGCTGGATATATATATATATATATATATGATGTTACAATTACTTGGAAACTAGAGATGAGTCCTTTACTGTTATTGCACCAGTCTTCTTTTTCCTTTTCCTTAATACCTAGACCTATATTTAGAACTGTTTTCTGTCTTTCTGGGAATTTGATTTGTACTTTATAATCTGCAGTAATCAGGTAAACGTGTGAATATATTGATCCCATAATGAAAGGATGGATCTTTTGGTGTATATCTCGTTGAAACTTTGGAACCAAAGGGCTTAAACAGATCCTGAATGTGTTTTTTTGCTGCTTGAACACAAGGCTTTGCCCCTTTTACTGTTATTTTTGCAATCTGTTGTCCTATATATGAAAAGGCAATGGCCAGGCCTCCATACTCCTCATTCATTTCTCGTAATAACTGGTTCTTTCTCAAGACAAAGTAATGGTGGAACTTGCAATTTATCACTACACTGTCTTCTTCTACATTCTCTAAGTCTTTCAATAAGATGTCAAGCTCCTTTTTTACATTTTTAACAGCCTTCTCTCTTCCTATGATCTTTACCAATTCTTGATCCTCATCCGTAGTGGTAGGCAAAACAATGCGTGCCCCTGTCTTCTCACAGACTGTGGGAACATTGCTACCATTTTTATTCAGGAGGAACTGATGATACTGTGATTTGACATGAACAGACATGGAGTAACTCTTTGCTTTATCTTCTTCTACTAGGTAAAGAAGCTTCCTCTTTGCCTTTTTCACAGTTTCTATAGGGCCTTTGATAATGACTTTTTGAGTGTCAGTGTTACTTCTCGGAAAGTATATATCAAACTTGTCACCTTCATGCATGATTGGGGTAATCAAAGACTTTTTGGAATTCATAAGTGATTTGTGTAGACAAGAAGGAATATAAATTTCCTCTTCTGTAGTGTCATCAATATATTTCTGAATAGAAAGAATCCACTCATGAGCTATTTCACAATTTTCTGGATATCCAGTAATTACAAAATCTTCTGAGCTGCTGCTCTCTGATGGAAAACAAATAGTGGTGTTGCTTATCTCAGAGATCCGTTTGATATTTGAACCTCTTTTACCAATGATCCTTTTGTGAAGCCTTTTCAAAACAGATACAGTGATGGAATAGTTGTTTTCTTTAATGTCTTTCAACATTTTCTCCAAATGCTGTTTACATTTATCTGACTCAGGTTTTGGCCCTACCAGTTGGATGACATCACTTTTCTCCTTGAAGCTGATGATAACATCTGGAAATTTCTTACATATTTCCTGAAGCCTTTCATGTTTTCTCCCAAAAATTAGGTTGTGGAAGTGTTGTTTAATGACCATAAATTGAATGTCCTCATTTGAAGAATTAGCAGCAAGTTCTAGAAGTTCTTTTTTTGCCTTTTGGACATCCATAGATTCACCCTCAATTCTGATCAAGTTATTCTTTTCAGCTTCAGGGGAGATCATGATAGAAACTTGGTGCTTCTCTGAAATTCTAGTTATGTTATCTTTACTATTTTCTATTAGGTACTTGTGAAATTTGCAGTCACTATTTATCTCAGCATAATCCAATCTTCTCATGAGGTCTTTAACAATGAGCTGAAACTGTTCTTGAGCATAATTTACATCATCTAGTGGTCCTTTTAGAATAATGTTATCTTTATCTGTAAAGTGTATATGAACCTTTGGCACATTCTCAGTTATCTTATTTATATATTGATGTTTACTACTAATAATATGATTGTGCAGCCAGGTAGGAGCATAGATGGAGGAAATAATGGAATCTTTGGTATTCCAATCAGCTTCATTAAATACCTCCCCTGTACTACTGGTCTCTTCATTAGAAAATTCCCCTGCACTACTGGGCTCTCCATCCTGTGTCTCAGAATCTGATGTGCCTCCTGAGGATGAGGTCTCTATTAAGTCTTCAAATTCTGCTAAGATCTGGTATAAGAAACTTTTCTTGACACTAGATGAAAATTCATGAGGCCATTTCTTCACCACATCTCCAGATTCAGTTTGTGTTTGGGGCTTATCAAGCATCTCTTTTATACAATCCTCTGATGCATCCACTTCAGGCTTTCCTCCAATAAACTGTATATCCATCTCATTGATATTCGACAATGGAATTAAGAGGTGTACCTCAGTTTCCTGGAAAACATCATCACTTACATGACTGTATGGCTCAGCAGTCATGGAACTTAATGCTTTCTCCGTATCTAATTTCTGTATCACACCCTTATGTTTTTTGGCAGATGTAGCAAGGTGTCCATATGAGTTCTTATTCTTTATTTGTTTTTTGTCAGTGCTATCCACACAGGCTTTCTCCCTATGTGAACACTTATTCTTGTTATTCTTTGCAGCATTTTGTTCCAAATCTAGTACTTTATCTCCAGTCTGGCCCAGAAAAGACCAGTGTTCTTCCTTGGGAATAAGAGTCATAGTCAAACCTTGTTCATGACACCATTCAACAACTTCCTTGTGAGCTTTTCTGACAGTATCTGGATTACCAGAGACTGTCACATAGAGGCCTTGGTTTTGCAAAAAAGCAAATTCTAAGTTGGCACCAGTCTTTTTCATAATATATTCATAGAAGTTGTCTAGTGTACCTTCACCAAATTGAAATAAACGATATTCTTCCTCCTGTGGCAAATAAAAAGCTTGAGTAGAGATTAAAAATTTGGCCTGTTGAACATTCTTGCTTGAGGATTCTACTATTTCTTGATGACCTTTTAACAAATTTGTTTCTTCCAGGTGTTTAATAACTTTGTCTCTAGATGTGGTCTTACCAACCACATCTTTTGATGTCAAAATTTTGGTATGGCTTTGTTTGGGAAAACATTTCTTTTGTTGTACAGTATGTTTGTTTTTGGAATCCATGCTTGGTGCTTGAGTAGATATAATCCAGATGTGTTGTATGGAAATGGTCAGCAATCAACAAAACAATACCTCCTCTAATCGTCTCCTTGCATATTACTGTATAGGGAGAATAAACACTTTAATGGTATATCTCTGTTCCAAATTAACCTAAAGACGCAATACAATGAAAATTATGCTTCTATATTCATACATTTTACCAAAAGGTGAAAAGTTTATCTAGTAATCTATTCAAATCAACTCTTACATGAGCAGCATATAGGCTTCAATTGTGATAACTGCAGAGAAACAGCCATTAGCATTTCCCAAAGGAATGCCTTCATTTGATTATATATACATAGTCAATACTTTTCTAAGCTCAGCTTCATTCCATTTTTCCTGATAATTCATTCTTTACTGAACATACTTCTTTAGTGATATTTTATTGTTAACATTTCTCTAAATGCATACCATTGTTGACCTTTTTCCATTTGCCCATTTTCCATCCAAACATTTTTTTATTGAAGTGTATGCTCATATCCTTTACTTGTTTCTTTTGTTCTTTTTCATCACTTTTCTTACCATTAGCAACAAGTAATACTTGCAATTGCAATAAAAATTCCTTTGAAAAGAAATATAATTCCCCAGTGTCTTTCTAAGCATATTGCATTTATAATAATTTGCTGTTTGCCCTAAAAGCATTTTATTATGGGGCTTAGGAGATGTCTTATGAGGTAAATGCCCTTGCGGCACAAGCAGGAGGACCTGAATTCAACCCCTAATATCCAAGGGTATAGGCGGGCATGGGTGTACATGTCTATAACACCAGCTGAGGTTCCCTGTCAGTCAGTGTATGTGGAAAATGGGGAATTCCAGGTTCAGTGAGAGATACTCTATCAGGATAATAACGCAGAAGAGTTATAGAGTATTCCCAACATCTTCCTCTGACCTCTGCATGCATATGTGTGTGGCCTGTGTGTCTGCACACACACATGCAGACATGTGTATACACCAAATGCACATGTAAACATCATAAATACTACACACAAAATAACAAATTTTATGAGCAATAATTTAAAACATGACACAAGTCCTATGTATAATTTGATGATATTTAGTAAATTTAGAGTTGTGCAAACCATTACAACTCAAGTTCAGGCATCTCCCATTCCTACCATCACACCCAAGCAAACTTATTTATTATTATTATATTGTTTTGAGATAGACTCTCGTTCTACCCTAAGATGAAATGAAACTCACTTTGGAGCCCAGGCTGTCCTCAAGATCATACAATCTGATGATGACTGTAGCCTGCCAATTACTGGGACTAAATTTGTGAGCCACCATGCCTAGCACAAACTAAATTTTGTTTTTCTGTATAGGTTTTCTGATATAGAAATATCAAAAAAGTAAAGTCTGGAGCTGGAGGAATGGTTTATCGGTTAAGGAATTTTCTTGCAAACTCAAAGGACCAAAGGACGATTCCCCAGGACCCACATAAGCCAGATGCTCAAGGTTACACACGCATCTGGAGTTCATTTGCAGTGGCTGAAAGCCCTAGCATGCCCATTCTCACTATCTGGCTCTTTCTTTCCCCACTCCTCTCTCTCAAATTAATAAAATGAAATGAATTTTAAAAATTATAGTCTGTAGATTCAGATGAACCTCAGTTCCTTGCCTTAACATAATTCCCTTAAGGTTCATCCATTTTAAATCATCTGAGTATAGGATTCCTTTTAAAACATCAAATACTATATTTTTATGCTAAACAATACTCCATTTCTTATTTACATTGACCTTATTATGTATCTTATCACACTTTATTTTTTTGATTCCATTTCTTCTTGTGAATCTATTGTATCTTGCTGTATAGAACCCATATTTTTCTCTACAGATTTTCCCTGTGTAAAATTATTTCAACTCAAAATTGTGAATATTACCAACACATGGATGTTTTTTGAATGCACTACCATACTCATGATCTGCAATGCTTATATCTATAATTGTCACCAATAGAATACCACATAGTCTTTTGAAACATAATTCATGCAAGAAATGCTTTATTTATATCCTTGGATTTTCTCTTTTCTAATATTCTCAAATTGTACAAATGAAAACTTTCTTACCATTTCACTAATACTTTTATTTTATGCTCCCAATCATTACTTCCTTGTAAAATAAGAGCATTTCTGTGAATATATGATCATTCCTCTGCCTCTCTTGTCTATATTTTTAACCCAAGTCACCATATAAAACCATATATTAACATATCTCATGGTAGCATCAAGCAAAACACTGAAATTCTTATACTGTTCCCTTCTCTGGAATTCTATAGCCTGATCTCTACAAAGCCGCCAGATATACTTTTATAAATCATAACAATATTTATTCTTTTTCTTAAATATATTCTAGTCAAATACAAATTCACTTGTAATAAAATGGATCCTCTTTAGTGGAAGCATATGAAATATCATATACTTAATTTTTTCAACTAAGGAAAGACTATGTTTTTAATTTTAGCATACACATTATGTATGTACATATTATGTCCACATATATGTATAGTATATACACATTATATTTATAAATGTATATATATATGTATGTTACATATACATTATATACCAGTTTACATTACTCATACTTGGCCCCTACTTTCAGCCCTCTCTTGTCCATCTCATTGGCTTCTCCTTCCTCAGTTTGTTCTTTAGCTTAATATGTGTGTGTGTGTGTGTGTGTGTGTGTGTGTGTGTGTGTGTGTTCTTTTCTCCCAACTCACTATGTTGCTGCCAACCTGGCCTACATATGGCTTTACCACTGTCTCGCACATATGTCTTTGTGGACCTTAGCATATATTACACTGCATATTTGAAAATCAGGTGTTTTCCAGTGCTCCACAAAGTTTTCTCCTTTTGTCATTCAAGTCTTAAACAACACCTCCTGATGGAGAGCATGTCTGGGTGCTCGGACTACATAAAATGTTCATTTGATCCTTTTGTTCTCTTCACTATCATCTAGCTTATTTTTTTCAAGTGACATGGTTAAACTCCATGTATATATGTGTCCTACTCTAAACATTCCTACTAAACCATCATTACGAAAATGACTATTATATAGTTTTCATTACCATTTATTGTATGGGTCATGTTCCAAGCATTGAGAAAATACATGCATGTGTTTGCTTGTATGACATTTAAAGAACAATCAAAATATCAGAAGAAAATACATGATAATATACCAAACATAAATTACCACTGAAAAACAGTAGCAATCTACATAGGAGGAAAATCCATTCTGAATGTGAACCAAAAATAAAATGAGAATAGCCAATTAAATAAAATGCCACAGATTATGTAATATTGAAGAAAGTGCAAATAAATATCTCTAATATTACCTTCCTTATAACATGAGCTAATAGTAAAATATTAGCCATATTGAATATTTATGTTTTCAGTTACTGTGATTTTGTTTATAATGATTGGCACCAGCATGGAGATTGCACTTATCATCAAAGGAACCCTGGAGTATGAATGGAATGGAATATATAGGATGAAAATTCAGCTAGTGCAAATGCAGGCTAGTGAGATGAAGATTTGGAACATTTTGTAATTATGTAATAATTGTAATCACTTTTTACTTTGGGGATAGTTCTTATTTTTATTTTACTTTATATATTTCATTTTATCACCAAGAACTTATGCATGCTATACAACTGCTTTTATCACTAAGCCATATCCCTAGCCCCTGGGCACTGATTTATAAGAAAATAAACACTGCCTACACATACCAAGGAACGTTAATCAAATTCAGTACACCAAAACAGTTCACATATTTGCGTGTGGTACTTTGAATGCAAATTCTCCCATAGCCTCATGTGTTCATACTCACTTCCCAGCTGCTGGAAATTTGGGAAGTGGAGACATACTGCAGAAGGTGTTTCACTTGGGTGAAGCTTGAGGATTATTAGCCCAGCTTTCCAGATATGAGCCAGCTCGCTCTCTTACTGCTTCCTGCCATGCTGACCCCATGATGGTGCAGCTTCCCTTTGAGACTGTAAACCTGAAATAAGTGTGTCCTTCCATCAACTGATTCTGGAGGGGTGTTTTGTAAATTAGAAGTTAAAAATTACAGAAAATTACTTTGGATAAGTGGAATCATGACTGAAGTATGCCTGACCATTTGTTTTTGGTCTTTTGGAACTGATTTTGTGGAAGGAATATGAAAAATTTGGCACTTTGGACTAAGAGACACTTTGCATTGCTATAAGCCAAGCCTGAAGGACCACTCTTGTCGGAGTCTAAAAGGCCTACATGCAGAGAGAACAGTAAACTCTTGGTTCTTGGCTTATGAGGTCTTAGTGGGGAAGAGGGCTTTGTTGGAACCGGGCTAGAAGCAATTTATATGACATTCTGGTGGAAAAACTGGTGGTGTTCTGCCTGTATCCTGAGAATTTGAGAAAAGTTGAAATTTTGAAGAAGTAATATATTTGACACATTAAGAAATGAAAGTATTGACCTGGAGACTTCAGCCCAGTTCAGCTACAATTGTTTAGGAGATTACCAGTTTTGTGTTTGTGCTAGCTCTTCTTCAACGGAAAAATGGAAGGAGTGTTGATTCTTTTGAAAGGAGGGGCTGTGAAGGAAGAATACTGAAAGATTTTTCTCTGCTCCTTAAAGCACACTTGGATTAACAAAATTGGTAGCTCAACTTATATTAGTATTGGAACTGTGACAAATGCAGGAGATTATGAGGTCATTGAATTTGCAATGATGTTTGTTGAGAATGGTACATAGGTGATTGGAACAAGGTCATGGTACCTGAATAGAGGTCGGAAGGGTCATAGTATGGAGACATGAAGATGAACTGTGGGTTGCAGCGAAGACACTAGTATTTTGGAGATGCCAAGAATATGGGAGGCCTGCCAAGGTAAGCTGCTCACTCTGACTCAGGTGGATTTCCCACAAAGTAAACACCCAAAGCTGGAGGAATGAAATTTGTAAACCAGGACATTAGTCATGGGTCAGGTCCCAGATGTCAGATAGGGAGTTGCAGAGTTTTTTCCCTACTGGTTTTCCACTTTGCAGGCTTTCCTGGCCATAACCTCATTACCCCTTTTTATAATGTTGACACTGTTCCATTATGTGTTGGAAGTGTGTAACTTGTATTTTGATTTTACAGGGCTCGCAGTTTTGGTCATTTGAAAAATTTTGCAATAGTTGAAGAATATGGGTTCTTTAATGTGGGACTGAAAACATTTTGTATCATTATAAGTCTATGGGGGAACAGAGATAGAATGTATTGGATTGAATGTGCAATGTTCCCCATATCTTCATAGTTTCATGTGTTTATGATTAAGCCTCATACTCATTTCCCAGCTGGGGTCAATTTGGGAGTTGGAGACAAGCTGAAGGAGGTTTTCACTGGGAATGAATGTTGAGGTTTATGAGCCTAACTTGCCAGACGTCAGCCAGCTCACTCTCTTGCTTCTTCATTTCAGTCTATTTGCTGAATACAAAACTAACTAATAAAGTATCACAGGAAATTTTAGAGTTGCTAAAGTTTTGAACAGTTACAGATTATGTTATAAAATTTTGTGAATGTTTGAAATTCAATACAGTTCTCTAAAATTGACTTGTAAGAGATTAAAAATATTTCTTTTTGCCCATCAGTTAAAGGTCTTATTTGCAAAGCCAGCTGCACATAATGAGCCATACATTTGGAAATTGTTTGCAGTGACAAGTGGCTCTCACATGCCCATTCCCTCTCTTTTCCATGAGACTTGTGTCCTTTTTTCATTAGATCATGTCAGGTTAATCCTGTTCCTCTATTTTTTGGGTATGTTAAATATAGCTACATTAATTTCAAAAACTGACTTAGAGATTGGATGGACATCTTATTTAGCATTTACATAATATAGATTTTTATTTATTTTAAATTCTGTCAGCAGATCTTTGGTTCATAATTTACTCTCTGACACCTAATGTGCCTTAAATATGTAAATGCTACTATTTGTTAATATCAGATTTTTCTAGATAACAGAAGATTAAATTATTGTAATTTGGTTTAAACAAAGTCTATTTATTATGTTTGACTATCAATAAGCATGCATCACATAACTGACTAAAACTATGTGAATTTAAGATGGTTCTTGTTCATGCTGGTTTTACTAGATGATTATCACTGAGGTTAAAATCTATGTCTTATAAAAAGTAACTTGTGATTTTGTTCTTAGAAAAACTGAAAAAGTTCTCTGTGTCTTGGAAAAATCCACTGTATGAAAACAATGTTAATTTAGTTTGTCTAAGCTTCAAGTAATAGTCATAAATATTTTTTAGTTAAGCCTTAGAATTTTTCAATGGTAAAAGGTATTTATTTAAGAAATTGCTTTGTGTCTGTCATATTGTCTCTAATGTATGTTAAAATCTGGCTTGCTTAACTCAACAATGACCAAGTTTTAGTGTATTCTTGAGCTATGTATAATCAGTCTCAGCCAAAGTTTCACCGAATTGTCTCAATTCTGGTATTTTAAGTTCATTGTTTATAGAGTCATTAATACTTAAAACATGTTTTCTGCCCTAGAAAAGTAATCTTATATGGCTGCTCTACTTCCAGTTTGTGGGGTAATTATTACTCACATTGATATACAGACTAGTCAAAGTTGTTTTCAAACACAGATGCTAAGTTTTTATATTGTCTTGTCTTCTTCTTGACATACAATTTCTAGATTAAATCAATTGCCTTAAAGTTATTGATGAAATAATTGATAAAAATATTGTTTTCAGGGCTACTAAAACATTCTGCCTATATTTATAAGTGACAGATACTTAAAAGATAGAATGTGTATGCTTTCTATGTCCCAGATATAGCTTACACTGTCACCTGACAACTAAACTTAAACATTAATCAGAGTGATTTAAACTATTGAGTCATTCTCTAACTAGATTTGATCTGCTAACAAGATATGTTCTGCACTATTTTAACTAATCTGTTTTGCTAATGAGATATGTACAGTCTCTCTGAGTGAGTAATAACCATATGTAGAAGCCAAAATCAATTGAAAACATTGGAATTAAAAGGATAACTGATAATTTGGTTCCTGTTCCAGGGTCAGAAGGCCACAGGACATGAGAGGACAGTACTAACTTCTATCCTCTGGTACAGTACCTGTCTTCTTGATCAGAGAGGATGTGGAGACCCAGAAATGAATTCTAAGTCAGTGTATCTACAACAGGAGAGTCACATCAGAGGAAAATTAATCCTCCAGGCTTCTCAAAAGAGGGAGATCCACCTGGTCAGCACAGCCTTGACTTATCCTACTAGATGACAATACTGAGAGTCATAGAACTCCTCACAGGTTCCTAAAAGTCTCTCATACAAAGCCATTGTAGACCTCCAAATGATACAGTTAATTCTGGAAGCCTACATGGTCTTAATCACCCAGTGAGAAGAATATATCTACAATTTAAACAATGATTCAGAAAAATAGGCTCTCCTATCTTACAGTACTAAACTCTAACATTCTAACATTAATGCCTTTTGCCTCTGCTTGCCTGTCCCTGATTAACTTCACCTACCCTGGCTCCAGCTCCTCCCATTTGCCTTAGCCAGAATCAGAGCTATTCCTCAGGCTGCCTTCTTTAGCACTTTCTCTATCTCATCTAGGGATAAGTACACTGCAGCTACAAAGGGCACATTCAAACTTAAATTTTCTTGTGTTCCTACTCTTCCTCTGATCCCAAATTGCCCCTCTGCCTCCTCTCTTGCTCCAAACCCTCTATCCCTCACTTCTGAATGCTCATCCTTCCTTTACACCTGGCATTTTGTTGTCTTGGATATTGACAAGGTTAACAAGCTCCTTTATTCTCCCTCTGTCTTCTCACAGGGTGCACAGAGCCCATCTCCCTCACCTGCTCTATAATAGGTCTCTGCCAGCGACTGCCCAGAAGCCAGATCAATACAGGGATGGCACAAGAGAAGTCTCTGCTTCACTCAGGACCAACTCGTAACAATATACTACGCTATCCATCTTAGCATTCTGCCACCTCTAGCCATGATGAAACTGCCTCCTCATCCCCTGCCCTGAAAGGAGACCCATCGGCTGCATTATCCAGCCTCTCCCATAAGAACTTATCACCCTTAAGGTCAGCATGAAAAAATTAATAATACTCATCTCTTATCATTAACAAAAGGCTGGAATGTTAGGTCAGGACAAGAATGGAGCCACAGCAGGAGGGTTACAGAGACTTAAGGAGGTGCACCATCCACATTCCTGAAGGAACCACCCAGCCATTATCTCTTCATTGCCTAACAATATCCCAGGCCTAGGATTCCTGCCCCCTTATCATTCAGGCCACCTTGTCACTGTTCTAGTCTCACACACTAGCTATTTGAAATGGCTAATGTAAAGAGCAAAGGAGTTCTTTTACCTTCATCTTCTTCTTCCAACTGAATAACTCTATATCGCCCACTATCTGTAATCTCAAAATTGACTGTGCTGCGCTCTTGAGAGTCAATCCTGGCAGCTCACGTTTTCCTAGAATAAGCACTTCTGTCTTTGCCTCACAGTAGTGTCTGTGGTCTTGCTCCTGAACTTTACAATATATACTACACACACACACACAGATATGGACACAGTAAACTGATGACGGATTTGTAATGAGAGTTGGAACACAATGTCATTATACTTTTAGGTAATCAAACTGTGACCTGGGGAGAATATTCAGTGGTTAAAAGCTCTTGCATAAAAAGTTTTCCAGCCCAGGTTTGATTCCTCATTACCCACATAAATTTATATGTATCAAGTGGCACATGAATCTATCATGTTTAAATTTAAACCTTTTCTATATCAAGCATTACTTCAAACATAGTTTCTTATACTTCCCATCTCCACCTTACCTAAACCAAAACTTCTTATTTTCAGAAATTTCAATTAATTCTTCTTATCCAAGTTATGAAGGCTTTCTTCCTTACTTCTCCAGATAACATTCCTTGTTTCCTTACCTATTGCTTATGTTGCTATTTCAAACTTAAATATAATACTCATGTCTCACCCATAAATATCATTTCACATACAAAAAATCATATAGAGATATATAATGAGCAGATCAAAATGGCTAATATATTTCTTTCACAATGGCTCTGATAAGTACCACTCTACTGAAGAAAAGAGACTGCCTCATAGCCACATGGAACAAGCAATGCAGGCAAACTACAAATTGAGGTTTGACAAATGGGAAACCAAGAGCAAAAGCTCCCAGAAGCCACACTTGTGTTACTATAACTTCACTGATGGACTGCAACAATTGTGGAGAAGTAAATGTTACCAGTCTAGAGTCAATATTATTTTGGGTTATGTTAGCCTTTTAAAATAGCAAACTTATTATATTTTGCCATATGTGATCTGATATATGTATGACCAAGATAACTTTTGCTCTATGTTAAAATTTTTCATAGCTTTGCTGCATTCAAGCTAAACCTATACTTGTCTCTGAGATACAATTTATTCTCCCATATGACAGGGATCCTCCACATTCACAGTTTAGCTTCTTTTCCCTGATTCCAACAAATACAGTTATCATTTCCTTCATAACCATTCTGGATTCATAGTCCCCTCTCTAGCTTCTTATGCTTCCACATATAGATTCCTTTATCCTGACAGGACACAGAACTTAAAGCCCTACAAATAAACCTTCGCAAGACAGTTCTTTCTCAAGGAACCACCCATTTTCTGTTTTTATATATAACCAAAGATGCTGGAGTGCAACTCCTTCAGCTCCCACTCCCAAACTTGAATGAGGAGATTGAGGTTTCAGAGTTGTTTCTAACTCCTCCTCCTAGAAAGTAAACCCAGATTCTAGCTTGTGATCCTAAAATCAACACCTTTGATTACGGTAATTCCTAAGCCCTTTCTCAGCTGACTGGGAAGAAAGGAAGAAACAGTACCTCTCAGCCTTCCACATTTTGTTTCAACAGCTCCAATTACAAATGGTTTCAGAAATGCTTGCTGTTAGTTGGAACTCTGGAACTGCTTCCCAGTATGATAGGCCTCTTTCATGCTCATGCCTACCTCTACACCCTGTCTTTACCTCACTCCCCAGACTATATACTCTCCCCTGGTACTATGTCAGTTTTCCCTGTCATCAATGATGCCCCTCCATAGATTGATTACAGGTCCCACACATAGCACTCAACTTTCCCTTGCCATTTCCTTTGTCCTTCCTTCTCCCAACTTGGCTACCCCCAACATCCTAATTATACTCCTGCTTAGATTTTTATCTTGTCTTCTACATTTTTTATAGAAATTTATCTTAAAATGTCTTAATGCCATCATCAACAATGAACAATGCTACTCTTTCAGTAATCCCAGACTCCAAATTAATCAAACTCTACCTCGTCTCAGCAGGTAGTAGTGAGATCTTGGGAGTTCTTCTTCCAAGATGCAATATGTATAAGAGTCTGGAATAAAGGAGTTAACAAATCTCTTTATTAAAGCCCTCCAGAATTCAACATATTACTACTGGACACCAAGGAGATTCTCCAGATCTCACAAACTGCCCCCTGTTTTCTGAAAAGATAGCATCCTCTTGATATATGGCCTCCAGGGAGCCAGATACCTGGCTGGATATCTCAGAAGAAAGAAAAAATTTGCTTCCATAACTTGCTAATCCTTTTTACTCCCCTTCTTGGCCTGTACAATGCAGGATTTTCAGATACCCCCCCCCACACACACACACACACTCCCGCAAAAAGCTATTCTAGGACTTCACATCATGTTTCCAGTTTTAGGACTGCTTTAATGTGATGTTACCTTGGAATAAATCCCTCATCCCTACCAGAGATGTCTACCTGTTGTTTCTTTTCAAACTTGCTTCTAGACCTTTCCTTATAGGGGAGACAGAGTTTCTCATGAAAATACCTGTGTTCATGTATTTCAGACTAAATGCAACCAGCATAGAACGTGTAAGATTCTTGGGAACAAGATTAATTAATATTTGCACAGCACTATACCCCAAAATATCAGATCAAATATGGTTTTAAAAAGTGAATATAATGCACCTTCTTCACATTATTCATGTTATGGGAAATAAACCTTCCTTTTTAAATTTGCACAAATGAGCATTTCACAAATTCTTCATTCACAGGGAAAGTAAATGAAAATTAAACAATAAAATAAACCAGGGCATACCAAGTATTTAGATAGTATGCAGTGTAATTGGAAATGCACACCTGGTAAAAGATAATAAGAAATATTAGAAAAAGTTTAATGAAGTAAAATTACAGAATACTAAAATTTTATTGATATGAAGAAGGGGTTAAAGGCAACTTTATAGCATTAATGCCAACATTAGAAAGAAAGTCTACAGTCAGTTTTCTAATTTTCTACCTTAAGCAAAGAATAAAGGAAATAAAAATCAAGATATAAAAGGAAAAAAATAAAATGCACATATTATTTTAACAAAATATAAAAAGAAGTGAAAAGAAACTAAGAATGTTTGTTGCTATTGTTATTTTTTTAAAATTTTAGACCAAGGTTTTATTTAGCATGTGCTGTCCTAGAACTCACTGGGTAGCCAAAGTGGACTTGAACTCTTTTTTAAAAAATTGTTTATTTTTATTTATTTACTTGAGAGCGACAGACAGAGAGAGAAATAGGCAGATAGAGAAAGAGAATGGACACGCCAGGGCCTCCAGCCACTGCAAACAAACTCCTGACGTGTGAGCCCCCTTGTGCATCTGGCTAACGTGGGTCCTGGGGAATCTAGCCTCAAACTGGGTTCCTCAGGCTTCACAGGCAAGTGCTTAACCACTAAGCAATCTCTCCAGCCTAGGATTGAACTCTTGATACTCCTGCTGCTGCTCCCCAAGTGCTGGGATTACACATGTGTGTCAACATGACTGACTAAATATATCTGTTTTTTAAAATAATATATGTGGAAGCTTGAATACTTGTGCCCCATAGACACTGGTGTTAAAATTAAATCTTGTAACTTGAATCTCCAGCCAACTGGCTGAAGGAGGTATAACTGTGGACAGATCCTGGGGTCCAGCCCAAATGTGTACTTGGGGGAGGAACTGTATTCCAGCCCAAAGGTATGCAGAGAGGTGTGAGCTCTGGCAGGTCCCTGCTCTTTACTGCTGTTATTGGTGCATTTCGGCTGCTGGTGGTTCGTCTCTCTATTTGGATTTATAAATGGAAGCCAGCTCCTTTCAACACTATGGAACTTTCCCTGGATCTGTAAGCTTGAAGTAAATCCCTTCTTCCCACTAACTGTGTCTATTTGGAAGTTTATCCCAGTAACCTTAAGCTATCTACTACAATACACATTTACCCATAGTAATTAATTTAGAAAATTACCAACATGAATCATTATGGAGGAGAAATCAAATAGTACCATCCTTACCTACAAAGATAATAAGGGAAGATTTTAAAGCCATCATTTTAAAGAAAATGCAACATAGACTATATGGGGGGCAGGCTAACTGTTAAGATGTATTTGGTTGTATCTGAAAACACAATCATGTATGAAACAAACTTATAAAAATCATTCAATAAACTTTATCTAGTTTTGGCTTTTCAGGTCATTTCAAAGCCTACAATAATACATAATGCACATTATTTCCCTCATTCAATTTTGTTGAAGTATTTATCTAGGTTGTAGATAAATGGCAGACCACTCATCTAGCATAAAGTATTCCTTGAATTTCATCCCTGGAAAAATAACCACCAAAACCAAAATTATTAGACTATATAAGATTCTTGGTTACCTAAATTCATTTCATAGTAGTAAAATTCTATAAACATGCATGAGAAAAAAATCTTTAGGGGTTACATGTCATAAAGGAATGTGTGCATATGAGGAGCAAATATTACTCTGAGGACTTTATATTCTTTAGTCGATTCTCTAGGTTCATACTGTGATTATTTCCCCATTGTTACCAGACTGGCTATAACTGCATTCCGGCTATCTAAAAGTCTGTCCAGACCAGACAAACAATCTTATTCCATTGCCATATTTTAGATACTCTACTGAAGTCAGCAAATGTTAGTAAGCATACCTCACTACTGGAAATAAGTTTTGAGTAAATCTATAGAATATTCCTTGAAAGACATTTAATATGTCCAACCCTACCTTTTCTTTTAGTCCAGCCTACAGGATTCGGTTTGATGATAAATCTCTGAGAGCACAAATTTAGCTCACAGGGCTCCAGAATAATTACAAAGGACAACTTCATGGAAGGGGTGGTGATCCTCTTATGAATGGCAAAGCTGAAAAGAAAAATGCAAGTCATCCATTATTTGAAACTTATATTGTATATTTAACACATAGTATGATCATAAAACATATTTCAGCATTATCATATGTAGCTATTCAGAAGTTAGCAGGTTTGAAGGGCACTGAGGATGAGCCTTTCCCTCATAATCATCTTTAGACCACACCACTTGTAGCCCTAGTAGCATACTGTTTTTGAAAAGTGGAAAGTAACACAATTCACTCTCTTTGAAATTCCAAATGCCATATGAACGTAGGGAGGAATCATGAAAGTTACCTATTCTTAAGATTTAAAACACCAAGGGCTGGGGATATGGTTCAGATGGTATGAGTACTTGACATGCAAGGATGAGTACCAGAGACCACGAGAGTTCAGTTTCCGAGAAATCATGTAAACATCCTGGTGTGGCAATATACATACAACCCCAGACCTGTGGATAGCAGAGCCCTCAGAACTTTGGGCATCACCAGTAAACCAGTCTATCAAAAACAGCAGCTCAGTAATCATTGAGAGTCTTCTCAAAGAAACACATGAATGAGTAATGTGGGGGTGGAGGGAAGGCACATTATTCATTCATATGTTTCTCCAATGGTCTCCACAGAAGCTCACATGCAGCACATTCATCTGCACATACATGTTCATATACAGCAAACAAAAATGCCTCCACATATGTACAAATGCAAAAAATAAGGAGGTTTAAATAACCATAAGAAATGGTGGGCGGGAAGTGAGATAGCAGAGGTGCATTGAGGCACATTAAGAGAGGTTTTTCCTGCTGGTAAAGCATGGCTATTTTACATGTGTATTTTTTAATTTTTTAAAAAAATTCTTTTAATCTACTCTGTTTAAAGACGTTTTGGTGAAAACAATTGGATCTGAGCCATAGTAGGCCTGTTGGCACTGTGATTTAATGTTGAGTTCTTTGTAGCCCCAGGATTTCTACTTTGATAGGTTTTGCTTGATCACCATGTCTGCCACCATCAACCTTGAGCTGGATGTTAGACCAGCAGTAAGAGCATTAAGGAGAGTCCCAGAGAAATGGGAAGAAGGAAGAGGAAATAAAAGAGTATGTTCTCTCTCTTAGTATGTGTGTGTGTGTGCAATATGTAATATATATATAATATATAACATATATAATATAACATATATATGTATGTATATATATGTATATTTATATATATATATATATATATATATATATATATATATATATATATATATATGATGGGATCTGAGACAAACTTCTAGCCCTGTAAAAAGACATGAAACTTACAAAAGGGTAATAAAATTAATATCTACCAGACATTTTATATAAAGAACAAGGCCTACATGGTTTCCCTCCCTGAAGAGTTAATCCAAATGGTATTGACAGACAACTGGGCAGAAGACTGCTCCTCAAGAAAAACGTTTTTTTGTACTTGAAACATTAACCAGGAACATGAAGTGTACCTCACCCTGTATATTGTCAGGGAACTGTTGTTTGATTTTTCTGAGTTCTTTGTCTCATTAATAATAAAGGAGTTTAGAAATTGACTCAGAAGGGAAGCCTGAGGACAGTATCATTAAAGCTTGAGAGAAAAATAACCAAAACAGAGCAGGCAAGCTACAAGTCTCTGGGCAGCTGCTAGGAAGTGGGAGATTGATAACAGGAAGATAGAAAGTCATGCCTTTTGAGCTAGGACCCAAAGGTATAGCAGGTTATATGATAGAGATCAGCAAATGGCTGCCTAAAATAGGGGCAGTTTCTAGAACTGGTAAGAAAACTTAGAGGGTCAGGGCAAGCATGCTTGGAATTTGGGCTGGTGTCCAAAGAAGATATAGTGGAGAAAAACAAAAGTTATGCCTTGTGAGTTAGAACTCAGGAACAGGCATGCAGCGAAGATCTGTAGGCAACAGCATCGAGGGAGGGGTTTCCTTGATATAAGGTTAAAGACCTCCTGTGGTATGGAAAAAAATGCTGTTAAAATTTTAAAAGAACACCCTAAAGCCAGAAATTGAAAAGAAACATGATGGATTTAAAGCATATGCTATGAAAATGTACTTTGATATCCCAGAAGAAGCTCTTCCCTAACAGACTCACACTACTAAGACGACCTGATTTTTACATTCTAATTTAGAAAGCATAACTTTTTCTCTTTTCCATATCCAAGACATTAACCAAAATCCTCAGGTTGCTTGTGCTAACATGAGACAGAAGAACCCACCCCCCCAGCCACACACATACTATCCAGCTGTTTGAAGACTTCCATTGCTAAGATTGTCTGATTTCTTGAGCTATAACTAAAAAAGAATAATAATAACTAAACTGAAAGTGTCCTCCTTATTGGGTAGCTATCATCATGTTGGAACGTAAGTCTTCAACAGTCTTAATCAACAAAAGATCCTACCAAAAGTGGTTTTAGGGATTCAGGAAAGTCCTTGAACCCCAAGCCCTAGGTTTGTATATTGTTTTAACCAAAGAATTGAATAAAATATTCCAGATAAGAATAGCTATCAAATTATTATTTATATAGAGGGAAGTACAGAACCAAGGGAAGGAAAATGATTACAACCACATGGTCTGAGAGCCCATGTTGTGGACCTGGAACATACCATAAAAAGAAAGAGGGGAAAGAAAAGAAAGCAAAAAGACCTCCTGCCATGTGGAGGCCATGAGAAGGTAGAAAGCCCATTTGGGATGTAGGGATAATGGAGGTCTCCCCTCATCTCAGCCCAACCAGACCAAGATGAGCAGAAACTCAATAGAACTTGGAGGTTCGCAAGTGTTAATGCAGCCTAGAGAGAGGCTTGTCCCCTTGTTATTGTATAACAATAAGGTTATAAATATAACCTTATTGTGATGGGTTCATGTGAGCCAGAGAGGCAGCTGATTGTTCTGGATTGTAGAGGCTGGCTCAGGAAGAGGCCAGCCATGATGCCAAGTTCTGAAGTCTGAGCTTGACCTACCACAATGTCAACATTAGCTTTGAATTCCAGAAAAAAAGACCTCCCACTCTAGGATGGGCTCAGGTAGGAGAGAAACATGTCTAGGGACAGAGGCAAGAGATAAGAAGTCAGATCATCCTTTGATCTCTAGCAAGTACAGATTTCTAGGGAAGACCTTCCTGCCTTTTTATTTTCAGAGGCCACCTTAACTACCTAACAAAGCTACCAGACTCCCTCTCACTTCATGCTGCCTAAGTGACCAGCCAAGCAAAATGTGCCCACTAGTGCAATACAGAAATCACTGTTATGAGGATAACCAGTGGTTATCTGATTGTATCTGAGACACACACCACAGGAAGAAACTCATGTCTAGTACTAAAGAGGTAATCAAAAGCCTGTGGCTGGGAAGCTGCTACTATTGTTTGGCTAAATAAATATATTGTGCTCATCAAGTTGCCCTCATATATTTATGTTTATTTTTATACATTGGTGCTGCCCTCATTTTTGGTCACAGAAACTTCTTTTTAATGATGTGAATAACTACTGTGGAATCTCACACTCATCATTGTGCTGAGATTAAGTGACTGTTGAATGCTCAGTGTAAAATTAGACATCTACATCAAGCCCTCCAAGGCTTACAGAATGTAAGAGTCTGAGGATGGGAAGGAGTGAAAAGTCAGGGAATGGTTCCTTGAAATACTGTGTCATGGACATACAATGGCCATTGCATTTATGACTTCTCAGTGACTGCCATTACCTGCACAAAATCTGTACAATAATTTTTACATCAACAAATTGACATGGATGATGGAAGACAGCAATGTAATGTGATTATGCTCAAAATACATCACATAAGTGTTTGAAAATTCTCAATAAAAAGTGAAAATAAGGGGCTGTGGTGATGAATCAATGGTAAAGGTGCATGCCTCTAAATCCTAAGGACCCAGGTTTGATTCCGTAGTTCCTTTGCAGTGGCTAGAGGTCCTTGTGTGTACATTCTCTCTCTCTCTCTCTCTCTCTCTCTCTCTCTCTCTCTCCATATATATATATATATATATATATATATATATATATATATATATATATCCCTCTTTCTGTCTCTCTCAAATAAAGAAAAATGTTTGTAAAAGTTAAGATAAAATAAATAAACCTTGTTTTATTTAATTTTATTTAAAAGGTGCTGAGCCAATAAATGGGCCAAAATGAATAGACAATGCTTAAAATAATAACTCAATTGAGCCACTAATGTACTTTTAGAAAACAATTCAGCATCTGTAGAGATCATGGAAATTCAGAAAAAAACTACTTTCATATTTCATTTCATCCCAGTCAAAATGGCTATCAGCAAGAAAACTAATGACAATATATGTTGGCAAGGTTGAGGGGAAAGGAGAAATATTATTCACTGTTGGTGGGACTGTACACTGGTATAATCTTTTTAGAAATCAGCATGGAGTTTTCTATAAAACTTGAATTACCAGATGACCACCAAGCTATACTACTCCTGACCATATACACACAGGACTCTATGTTTTATCACTGTGATGCTTGAATAACTATGTTCATTGCAGCTCTATTCCTAATAAGTAGGAAATAGAATCAACCTAGATGTCCATCATCTGATGACTGGATAAAGAAGATTTGGTTCCTATATGTAAAAGAGGATTACTTGGTTATAACAAATAATGTAGTCTTGAAATTAGAAGGAAAATTAGAATGGAAAAAAGAAATATACTAAGTGAGGTAACACAGGCCCAGAAAGATAACACAAATCACCTGCTCTTCTTCATGTGGGGATACTTATTTCTAATATTTGTTTATAAGTAAATAAAAATATTTGTGAGTAAGTACATACTATGAATCAAGATATGCCACATAAAAGGAACAAGAGGGGAAGAGAGAGGAAACAAAAGGAAAAATATCATATGAATGTAGAAAGGTAGCTACCACAGAGATGGGGCACAAAAGGAGGAGGGGGTAAAGAGTTGGGAGGTGAAACAAAACAAAATAGTTGAAATACAACATAATTGAACAGGGGGTGGGGGAAAAGAAACATATGAGTGTAAGGTGAACCAAAACTAAGGATTTGTACATAATCCATATGGAAATCCACTATTTGGGAAGCCCATGCAAATTATAAATTTAAAAAGTTATTTTATCTGGGCATGGAGGCTGATACTTTTAATCTAAGAATGTGAGAGGCTGAAATAAAAGGTCCCCCATGAGTTTGAGTCCAGCCTGGCCTACAGAGTGAATTCCAAGTCAGCCTTAGCCTCAGTGAAACTTTGCCTCAAAAATGAAAAGAAAGAAAGTGGTCGAATGAAGTTTCCCTAACATTTGGCTAAAGCTCTTCCTAGAAGCCAAAGCTTATTAATCAAAAATTTCAGTTGAGTTGTATGTCAAGGAGGCTACAGAGGCCCCTTAAACCATACAACCTATTGCCATTCCACTTGATCTCCCACCAAGTCTAAAACTGAAATGGAAAGTGTAGTGGTTTGAATCAGATGTCCTCCATAAACTCATGGGTTTTGAATATTTGGTTCCAAACTGGTAATAATTTAGAAGGTGGACCCTTGATGGAGGTGGTGTATTAAAATCAAGTTAGAAATGAACTCCAAACTTCTTCCCTACTGGTAAGCTTTCTTTATGTCAAAAGGAGGAATGGAAACTGCTAGAGGATGGGGAGAAATGGGTAAAGCCAGCGGGAGTCCTCCATGAGGTGAACACTGGGAATTCTACAGCTGACATGCCACATAAGATTTGCCCATTGTATCATAGTTACTTGATTATTGTGGAAGTAATCAACTACTTTTCCTGAGGCAAGCCCATCAGAGTGGCATTTTTTTATGAGGGGGCGGGTAAAGAGAATTGACATGCCAGATTCTCTAGCCACTGCAATCTCAACTGCAGATGCATGCACAGCCTTGTACATTTGTTACCTTATGGGTCTGGCTTACGTGGGATCTGGGGAGTCAAACATGGGTCCTTAGGCTTCACAGGCAAATGCCTTAACTGCTAATCTATCTCTCCAGCCCTCAACTTCTTCTTGATTGGATTTAGGTCTGCTGAACAAGAGGTGTGGAATGTAAGCTTTTTGATATGGCATGTTTTTATACTCATGAACTCACACCAACTGTGACTTCCTGCACAAGTTTGAACCTGCATTTTTTTTTCAACATGATGATTGAAGGATAATAAGACCCACACCTTCAAGAAACATTAATAGAAGATAATACTTTCTGAGGGTAAGGCATTCATGTTCCTCAGAGGTATAGCCATTGGTAATTTGTCCACATTCCAGCAAATCACTTCCTTCTGATGCTCATGCAAGCAACACTAATTTAACTTGGTAGTTCAACAAAAAGTAGGGTGTGGATTAATAGGGAAGTAAAGGGACTTTAGTGGGAGTGGTAGAAGGATAACTGAGGGTAATTGGGGTGGTTAAATGAAATTGTGCGTGTGTGTGTGTGTGTGTGTGATTAAATGTGCTAAAATGCAAATACTTAGCAAGAAAAGTAAACAAATAATATGATGTAACATGTGTGCTAATTATAAAGATACTACTTTAAAAGTAGTAATAGAAAAAATATAGAGTTCATATCCTATACATAAATGACCTGAAATTCTCCATCTCAAAACTTCGAAAGGTGTTTAACTCATTCAGCCAAGTGGCAGTACACAAAAATCAACACCTAAAACCAGTAGCTTTTCTTTATGCAAAAGACAAACATACCCAGAAAGAAATTAGTGAGGCAGTCTCATGTTTAATACCCACAAAAAACTAAATAATTTGGAATAACAATAACTAAGTATGTGTAAGACCTGCATATTGAAAATACAAAAACACTCAAAGAAACCAAGGAAGACTCTAGAATATATAAAGGCCTCCTATGCTCCTGGATAGGTAGCATTAATATTGTGAAAATGCCAATTTACAAAAAATAAGCAAGATACAGATTTAATGCAGATTTAATTCAATACCAATAAAAATTCCAGCATCATTCTTCACAGAGATAGAAAGAATGGTCTCAAAATTCATATGGACTGGCAGCAGGCCTCAGATATCCAATCATGTCTTAAGAAAAAGAAGCATCTCTGAAGATATCACCATACCCAAACTAAAGCTATATTACAAAGCCATAGCAAGACAAACAACATAGTATTGGCATAAAGGAAGAAATATAGACCAATGGAACAAAATTCAACACCTAGTCCTTAGGTCAAGTAACTAGAACGAATTGATCTTTCACAAATGTGCCAATAATGTAGAGTGAAGGAAAGACAGCATCTTCTACAAATGTTGCTGAACAAATTGTATAACTATATGTAGAAAAATTAAATTAGACCCACTCATCCCACCATACACAAAAATCATGTCCAAATAGATTAATGACCTCAATATAAGACTTGAAACTCTTCTCCTACTGGGAGAAAAAAAAAAAGGAGGAACTTTCCATTATATAGGAGTGGGGAAAGACTTCCTGAACAAAACCCTCATGGACTACGAAATTAAAAACTCACTCAACCAACAGGATCTCTTGAAGCTCAAAAGCTTTTGCACAGACACACATATCATAAGCACAGCCAATAGACTGCCCACAGAATAGGAGAAAACTTTTGCCACCTATACCACTGACAGAGGCCTAACATCTAGAATCCATGACAGACTCAAAGAATTAAACAACAAAAATTCAAACAACCCACTCAAAAAACGGGGCAGAGAACTGAATAGGGTGTTCTCAGAAGAAAAAAATGCAAATGGCTAATACACATTAAGAAAATGTTCAATATCCATAACCATGAGGAAAATGAAAATTAAAATAACTATGACATTCCACTTTACTCTGTAAGGAGGGCCATAATTAAAAAAAAAAAAAAATCAGCCAAATGTGGTGGCACACACCTTTAGTCCCAGCACTCCGGAGACAGAGGTAGGAGGATCGCCATGAGTTCAAAGCCAACCTGTGACTACGTAGTGAATTCCAGGTCAGCCTGGGCCAGAGTGAGACCCTACCTCCAAAAAAAATTATTTCATAAAAAAAATCAAATGACAACAAATGTTGGTTTAGATGTGGGGAAAGAGGAACCCTCACTCATCATTGGTGGGAATGAAAACTTGTAAAACCACTATGGAAATCAATATGGATATTCCAGAGAAAGGATAAATATAGAACTACCAATACACCCAGTTACTCCTTCACTTGGCATTTACCATAAATTCTCCATTCTTCAATACAGAGATTTTTACTCAGTCATGTGTATAGCTGCCCAATTCATAACAGCTAAGACCTGGAATCAACCCAGGTGCCCATCAGTGAATGAATGGATAGCTAAGTTGTGGTACATTTACACAATGAAATTCTACTCAACAGTGAGGAAAATGGATGGACTTGGAAGAGATAATACTCAATGAACACACAAATCCACAGAAAGACAAACTCCACATGATCTCACTTATCTGTGGTTCCTAACCTGGATAAGCTTGAGTTTCTGACATACCTGATAGGTAACTTGATACCCAGACAATAGGGTTGGAAGGGTTTCGTGGGACAGAAAGGGAAGGTTGGGGGAAAATAAACACAAAACAAAACCAAAAATGACCTAGTACCATAAAAAACCATTATGTTTGAACATAGACTAAAAGGATTTAATCCTCAAAAAGATTATGGGGGAAACACCTGAAAGAATGGCTCTGGAGAGTGTGGGTTGAAGCATAACCTTAAAATAACTTTTTTTACTCTGACCTGACTCATAGTACCAGAAATAGGTGCTACCCACATTGAGCTGTCAATCGGAAGAGACCTACGAGACCCCAAAAACAAGACAGACTTCTGTCAAAGCACTTAATTATCCGTCTGAAGTAGAAGGCAAAACCCTAATGCTGAATTCGCCATATGTTACTCACACTGAGCAGCAAGACACCCAAGCTGGAATCCAGAGGTGAGCAAGTAACCAGAAAGTTGACCTGTCTAGTACTAAAAATCACTATATGAGCTACTGGGGGGAAACTGGCCAACAAGGGCATAAGCAAGCAGGAGTCTAAGCTACTTAGAAGCAATAAGCCTGACAAGAAGTACACACCAGTGCAGTCGTGGTACATAGCCTTGTTGGGTAATGAATGGTTTTCTAATTGGCTTAGAGATCTACTCAGTGGAATGGAACTGATATCTGGAACTGGGAACCAAGTTAGAATCCTATGGAGACAAAGATTATAGTATTCATTGACTTGTTTATTCTTTGGCTAAAATAGGGGCTACATCCATCAAAACCTTCCTAAAGTAATAATGCTTATCCCATTTAACCTATGCTGACCTCACTCTCCATTGGAGAATCTGTTTTTCTTTTGTCTGAAAGTAGAGAGACCGAAGGAGATAAACCATACCTTCATACCTTCATACCTTCATACCTTCAGTGGAGGCCCGAGGAGATAAACCATACCTTCATACCTTCATACCTTCATACCTTCAGTGGAGGCCTAAGCAACACTCAGGGGAATTGGGGAAATGAACAAGAGTGCTGCTTCGATGGTGACCCTGACAATCAGCACCAGCATAAAGGAGACAGATGCTGAGGATACTTAACACATACCAAAGAGGAAATCCAGAGCCTCCTAAGAAATCATCCCTGAAATAGACTTAAAACATACCCACCAAGGCTCAGGGAATTTTACAAAAGAGTGGGTGGAAAGGTTGTAAGAGCCACACGTTGGGACCTCATACCCAGAGGCATTGCTTCCCCCGAAAAAACTAACTCCTGCTCTCACAACACATAACCCACAGCCCCATGGTAAATACCAGCAACCTCACTGAGGAGGAGGGACCCCAGAAGACTAAGGGCAGGAAGCATGGAACAGATGGTACCAACACATAATGTATTTGTACTAAGTATGTTCTTTTTTAAAATTATTTTTAGTTATATACACAGTGTGTATACAGCCGTGATGCTACCATTGATGGCCTCTTCCCTGTCATCCCCACTCCACAGGGACCCTCCTTATTGGGAATGTGAGTGGTGCATTCTGGGGTTTACCATCAGTTACGGGTAAGAGACAATGTCTTTGAGCATAATGTATGTTCTTAATAAAAAAAATATAGAGGGCTGGAGGGATGGCTTAGAGTATAAGGCATTTGCCTTCAAAGCCAAAGGACCCAGGTTCGATTCCCCAGGATCCACATTAACCAGATGCACAAGGGCCACATGAGTCTGGAGTTTGTCTACAGTGGCTGGTGGCACTAGCACACCCATTTTTCTCTCTCTCTACCCTTCTTTCTCTGTCAAATAAATAAAATAATTAAATTATGTTAAATTAAAATAAAAAGAGATCAGGCCAGGTGGTGGTGCACGCCTTTAATCGCAGCAACCAGGAAGCATAGGATTGCTGTGAGTTCAAGGCCACACCGAGATCCTGAGAATACAGAGTGAATTCCAGGTCAGCCTAGGCTAGAGTGAGATCCTACCTCAACCCCCACCCCTCCAAAGAGAGAGAGAGAGAGAGAGAGAGAGAGAGAACGGGCTGGACAGATGGCTTAGGCTATAAGGCACTTACCTGCAAAGGCTAAGAAGGCTTGTTGGAATCTCCAGGTCCCACATATAGCTGCCAGTTGCAAAAGTGACATAGGCGTGCAATTTCGTACATGTACACTAGGAGGAGTGCACATGTGCCGAAGGGGAATCTCACTTCTGGGGTTTATTCACATAGGCTGAAAGGCCCTGGCATGCCCATTCTATCTCAGCCTCTCTCTACCTCTGGGGCTCTTTCTCCCTCTTTCTGTCTTTCAAAAAAATAGAGATCATAAAGTAAATTTTAAAGGCTATTGCCACTAAATTAAACTCAATAATATATCTTTCAGAGCCAAAGATAAACGTCAAACTACTATGACAAAACAAAGGAAACACTAATATAAATGTCTTACCATGTGGAAACAATTTCTTGAAGCTTCCAACATTAAATAATAAGTTAAATTTTTCAAAAATGTTAATAGAAAACAAAGAAGTAAAATATGAAATATAATAGTGGCAGAAGATGGCACTGAAGCTCTGTCTCTGAAGGAGACCCACACATTTACTAGGTTGAGGGAGATTTTGATTTTATGATTAAAAATAAAACCAATTCACACTCAAGCTCTTAGGTCTCTGACAGGATGAGCAGAGTCTGGGATATTCAAACATACACAGAAAAGAATACTTCCTTATAAGTGGATGGTAAATACATACATACATACATACATATATATGTATGTATGTAAGGGTACGGTCTTTTTCTACACAGGCTGACCTGGAAATCATTATGTAGTCTCAGGGTGTCCTCCAACTCATGGGAATTCTCCTACTTTTGCCTCCCAAGTGCTGGGATTAAAGGCGTGTACCACCACATCTTGCTTGGATGTTAAATATATTAAAATAATTGGATAGGAAGAAATTAATTTGTAAGAATCTGTACTTCCTAGCTGTGTATAATCTCCTTCCTCAGAAGACATATATAGCTTGATTGCATGAGTTGAAGGCCAACATTTCCTACATAAGTGTATTTAGTACAGTCATGACTACAGAATGAGACACGGTCTCAGAAAAGAAAACAAAAAAGAAAGTGGGAGAATAAATAAATGAATAAACAAATAATTAAGAAAGAAAGAAAGAGAATGAAAGGAACTATAATGAAAGAGTTTATATTAGAAACAATCAAAAATGGGACTATTATGTCAGGTGTGGTGGCACATACCTATAATCTCAGCACTCAGGAGTCTGAGGTATGAGGATAACTGTAAGTCCCAGGCCAGCCTGAGACTACATAGTGAATTTCAGGTCAGCCAGAGCTACAATGAGACCCTACTGCAAACAAACATACAAACAAAAACAAAATCAGACCATTAAAATTTTCAAGTAAAATAAGAGAAAATTTTCAGAAAACACAATTAAACAATTACTCTACTGTATTCCATAATAATTATATAGGAAAGATACCCCAAGTTACATATAACCTAGTTAAATCTTCAAATATCAGTAAAGAGTCAGTGTCCCACATAATTCAGAGAAGTTTAAAAAAATCATGTTACCTGGAAAGGGGGAAATACCAGACTGGTCTAAGTGGGACCTTTCTCACCCTACATGAATATTTCTATGCCAACTGAATTGTGAGGGAGTTTCTGACCTCATAATGGAAAATAAAAATAAAATAGCAATTTCTTCCCAGTGGCACGATAGGTCCAGACAAGAGCCTCAAGATTTAAGAAGGATTTTAATGTAAATGGAGCAAAGGAATTCAGATATTAGTATATACAGTATTGTATCTGACAAGCATATTTGAACAAGTAATTTTGATTAGAAAAAACGTATTGACAAATATATGTAAAAGAATACTGAAAATTATATCACTACAATTACCCTGAATTAAGGGATGAAATTTTCTATATCCCACACATTAAGAGGTTATCATGCTGCATAATGAATAACAAAAAGGTAAAGGAAAGAAGATGATTATTCTACCTTGCCAATTTCACTACATTTGGAGTCACTGAGGTAACACTTCATTGGGTATATTTATGATTGAGTTACTAGAGACTTAATTGAGAGACCTGCAGCCCAAGTGGACAATACAATGTCATAGGCTGGATTTGAAATCAGAAAGAATGGAGAAAAATTAGAGAGACAATGCAAAATAGGCTTTTTCTGTTTCTCTGCTTCCTGGTTAGTGGAATGTACCAAGGCAATCCCACCAGTCCTTCCTTACCATTAGTAAGCTCTACAACTTCAGAATGTTATCCCAAATTAAGTATTTCTATTTTAATATGGTACTTGTTAATAGGTAATAGCAAAGAAAAAAATGCTTACATAGAAAATTGGTATCAAGAAATGAAGCTAATACTGTGCAAAATGTGACTAAGTGCTTATTATGCCATTGGAACTAATTTGTGGAAGAAATGTCGCAATAGTTGGAACTGTTCCTAACTGAAGGCTTGAAATGCAAAATAGAGAGCTTAAGAAATCAACCTCTCTCATCGGAGTGCACAAGATCAGAATGTTGATAGGAATATGAATAGCGGTCAGGCATTGTGGCACCAGATTTGAATCCCAGCACTGCAGGCAGGGGGTGGGAGGGTGGACACTGAGACCTTGAGTTAGGAGAATCCTTGTGAGTTTAATGCAAGCTTCAGACTACATAATTAGTTACAGGTAATCCTTGGCTAGGGCATGATTGTACTTCAAAATAGAAAAGATTCTAAAAGAAGAAAGAAAGAAAGAAGAAAGAAAGAAAGAAAGAAAGAAAGAAAGGAAGGAAGGAAGGAAGGAAGGAAGGAAGGAAGGAAGGAAGGAAGGAAGAAAGGCAGGTGACTAGGAAAGTCACAGCTCACAAGTTTACAGCAGAAAAACAAAATTCTATCAGGAATCTGACTACAGGCCTTTTAATTTAAATTTTGGCACCGAAGTTGACTGCATTGTGCCTCTGTCCCTACAATTTAAACGGGAATTAATTCAATAGCCTTGAACTCATTTGAGAAAATGTAATAGGAGCATAGGATATATGCGGGGCCATGGCTGCTTCCTTACTGCTCTTATCAAGATACAGAAAGAAAACAAGATAGAGAAATAATTGGAGAGAGAGAGAGAGAGATAAAGAGAGAACCAGATAGATGCAGATAAACTAGAAAGATATGAAAAATGTGGAATTATGAAACGATAGAAGTATGGGAGCAAGAGTCAGTATATTCTTAAATAATGGCACATGTGTCTGGAGTTTGTCAGCAGTGGCTGGAGACGCTGGCACAACCATTTTTTCACTCCCTACCTTTCTTTCTCTATGAAATCCAATAATTAATTAATTAAAACAAAATAAAAAGAGAGCGGGCCTGGTGGTGGTACACACCTTTAATCCCAGCACTTGTGATGCATAAGAACTCTGTGATTTTAAGGCCACCCTGAGAAAAGCGAGTGAATTCCAGGTCAGCCTAGGATAGAGTGAGATCCTACCTCGAAAGACTTAGAAGAGAGGGAGAGAGAGAGAGACAGAGACAGAGAGAGAGAGGGAGAAAGAGAGAGAACAGGCTGGTCGAATTGCTTAGGGGTTAAGGCACTTGCCTGCAAAGCCTAAGAAAGCTTGTTGGAATCCCCACATCCCAGATATAGCTGCCAGATGCAAAAGTGACATGAGAGTGCAATATAGCACAGGTGCACTAGGGGGAGAGCACATGTGTAGAATGTGGAGCACACATTTAAAGTTTGTTCACATAGGGCTGAAAGGCCCTGGCTTGCCATTCTCTCTCAATCTCTCTGTCTCTCTGTCTCTTTTTCAGTTTTTCTTTCTCTCAAAAAAATAGAGATTAAAGGAAAATTTAAATTCTATTGCCACTAAATTAAACTCAATTTTATATGTTTCACAGCCAAGGACAAATTTCAAACGACTATGACAAAACAAACAATTATATGAATTTATTACTATGTAGACACAATGTCTTGAAGGCTTCAACATTAAATGGTAAATAATTTAAAAAAATATTAGGAAACAAAGAAGTAAAATATGAAATATAATAGTAGCTGAAGATGGCACTGAAGCTCTGTCTCTGTGAAGGAGACCCACACATTTAATATGCTGAGGGAGATTTTGATTTTATGATTAAAAATAAAACCAACATAGACTCTAGCTCTTAGCTCTTAGACTGGATGAGCACAGTCTGGGATATTATGCAAACATACACAGAAAAGAATACTTCCTTATATGTGGATGTTAAATATGTACATGTTTTCTTTTTGTGGCAGGTTCTTTTTCTACCCAGGTTGACCTGGAAATTTCTATGCAGCCTCAGGGTGGCCTCAAACTCAAGGCCATCTTCCTACCTCTGCCTCCTGAGTGCTGGGATTAAAGCCGTGTACCACCACAGCTGGGTTGGATGTTAAATATATTAAGAGTATTGGATAGGAAGAAATTAATTTTTAAGACTCTATACTAGCTAGCTGTGTATAATCCCATTACTCAGAAGGCATTTATGGGTTGATTGCATGAGTTGAAGGCCAACCTTTCCTACATAACTGCATTTAGTACAGCCTGGACTAAAGAATGAGACATTTTCTCAGAAAAGTAAAGAGAACAGAAAGTGGAACAATAAATCAATAAATAAGAAGGAAAGAAAGAGAATGAAAGGAAGTATAATGGAAGAGTTTATATTACAAAAAATTGAAAATGTGACTTTTATGTCAGGTGTGTTGGCAAATACCTTTAATCTGAGCACTCAGCAGTCTGAGGTGGGAAGACAAGACAACTGTGAGTTTGAGGCCTGCCTGAGACTACATAGTGAATTTCAGGCAGCCTGCTCTAGAGTGAGGCCCTACTTCAAACAAACAAACAAACAAAAAGAAAATTAGACCATTATCATTTTCAAGTAAAATAATAGGAAATTTTAGGAGACCACAATTGCACAATTACTGTACTGCATACCATGATAATTATGCAGGAAAGATAACCCAAGTTACATATAACCTAGTTAAATCTTCAAATGTCAGTCAAGAGTCAGTGTCCCATACAATTAAGAGAAGTTTAAAAAAAAGTATGTTACCTGGAAAGGGTGAACTACTAGACTGGTCTAAGTGGGACCTTTCTCACCCTACATGAATATTCCTATGCCAACTGGATTGTGAGGGAGTTTCTGACCTCATAATGAAAAATAAAAACAAAATGGCCACTTCTTCCCAGGGCAATATAGGTCCAGACAAGAGCCTCAGGATTTAAGAAGGATTTTAATGGAAATGGAGTAATGGAATTCAGATGTTAGTTTACACATTATTGTATCTGAGAAGCATATTTGAATAAGTAATTTTGATTAGAAAAAAACAGATTGACACATATATGTATAAGAATACTGAAAATTTTATCATTACAATTACCCTGAATTAAGGGATGAAATGTTCTATATCCCACACATTAAGAGGTTATCATTCTGCATAAAGAATAACAAAACGGGAATGGCAAGAAGACGGTTAGTCTTCATGGCCAATTTCACTAGATTTGGAGTCACTTAGGAAACACTTTCTTGGGTACATTTGTGATTGAGTTACTAGAGACTTAATTGAGAGACCTGCTGCCTATATGGACAATACAATGTCATCGGCTGGATTTGAAATCTAAAAGGAAGGAGAAAAATTAGAAAGACAACGAAAAATAGGCTTTTTCTGTTTCTCTACTTCCTGGTTAGTGAAATGTACCAAGGGATTCCAACCAGTCTTCCTTTAGAGCTTGTATGGTCTATACCTTCAGATTGTTAGCCCAAATTAATTATTCCTATATTAACATGGTCCTGGTTAATAGGTCACAGCAATGAAAAAATGCTTACATAGAAAATCTGTATCAAGAAATGAAGCTGATACTATGCAAAATGTGACTACGTGGTTATTATGCCATTGGAACTGATTTGTGGAAGAAATGTGGCAAAATTTGGAACTGCTCCTAACTGAAGGCTTGAAATGCTACCTAGAGAGCTTAAGAAATCAACCTCTCTCATGGGAGTGCACAAGATCAGAATGTTGATAGGAATATGAATAGAGGTCAGGCATTGTGGCACCAGATTTGAATCCCAGCACTGCAGGCAGGGTTGGAAGGGTGGACACGGAGAACTTGAGTTAGGAGAATCCTTGTGAGTTGAGACTATGTAATTAATTCCAGGTAAGCCTTGGCTAGAGCATAATCCTACTTCAAAAAACAAGAAAACAAAAGAATGAAAAAGAAGTAAGGAAGAAGAAAGAAAGGAAGAAAGGAATGAAAGAAGGGAGGTGAAAGGGGACTGGATAAGTCACAGCTCACAGTTTCTTAGCAGAAAACCAAAATTCTATCAGGAATCTGACTACAGGTCTTTTAATTTAAATTTTGGCACAGAAGTTGACTACATTGTGCCCCTTTCCCTACAATTTACACGAGACTTAATTCAACAGCCTGGAACTCATTTGAGAAAATGTAATAGGAGCATAGGATATATGCTGTGCCATGGCTACTTCCTTACTTCTCTTATCAAGATACAGAAAGAGGACAAGATAGAGAAAGAATGGGAGAGAGAGAGAGAGAGAGAGAGAGAGAACCAGATAGATGCAGATAAACTAGAAAGATATGAAAAATGTGGAATTATGAAATGATAGAAGTATGGGACCAAGAGTCAGTATTTTCCTAAATAATGGCACATGTGTCTGGAGTTTGTCGGCAGTGGCTGGAGACCCTGGCATAACCATTTTTTCGCTCCCTACCTTTCTTTCTCTGTCAAATCAAATAATTAATTAATTAAAACAAAATAAAAAGAGAGCGGGCCTGGTGGTGGTGCACACCTTTAATGCCAGCACTTGTGATGCATAAGAACTCTGTGATTTTAAGGCCACCCTGAGAAAAGCTTGTGAATTCCAGGTCAGCCTAGGATACAGTGAGATCCCACCACGTAAAACTTAGAAGAGAGGGAGAGAGAGAGAGACAGAGACAGAGAGAGAGAGGGAGAAAGAGAGAGAACAGGCTGGTCGAATTGCTTAGGGGTTAAGGCACTTGCCTGCAAAGCCTAAGAAGGCTTGTTGGAATCCCAACATCCCAGATATAGCTGCCAGATGCAAAAGTGACATGAGCTTGCAATGTCGCACAGGTGCACTAGGGGGAGAGCACATGTGTAGAATGCGGAGCACACATTTGAAGTTTGTTCACATAGGCTGAAAGGCCCTGGCTTGCCAATCTCTCTCAACCTCTCTGTCTCTCTGGCTCTTTTTCACTTTTTCTTTCTCTCAAAAAAATAGAGATTAAAGGAAATTTTAAATTCTATTGCCACTAAATTAAACTCAATTTTATATGTTTCACAGCCAAAGACAAATTTCAAACTACTATGACAAAACAAACGCTTATATAAATTTATTACTATGTAGACACAATGTCTTGAAGGTTTCAACATTCATAATAAATAATTTAAAAAAATATTAGGAAACAAAGAAATAAATAATGAAATATAATAGTAGCTGAAGATGGCACTGAAGCTCTGTCTCTGTGAAGGAGACCCACACATTTAATATGCTGAGGGAAATTTTCATTTTATGATTGAAAATAAAACCAACATAGACTCTAGCTCTTAGCTCTTAGACTGGATGAGCACAGTCTGGGATATTATGCAAACATACACAGAAAAGAATACTTCCTTATATGTGGATGTTAAATATGTACATGTTTTCTTTTTGTGGCAGGTTCTTTATCTACCCAGGTTGACCTGGAAATTTCTATGCAGCCTCAGGGTGGCCTCAAACTCAAGGCCATCTTCCTACCTCTGCCTCCTGAGTGCTGGCATTAAAGCCGTGTACCACCACAGCTGGGTTGGATGTTAAATATATTAAGAGTATTGGATAGGAAGAAATTAATTTTTAAGACTCTATACTAGCTAGCTGTGTATAATCCCATTACTCAGAAGGCATGTATGGGTAGATTGCATGAGTTGAAGGTCACGCTTTCCTACATAAGTGTATTTAGTACAGCCTGGACTAAAGAATGAGACATTTCCTCAGAAAAGTAAAGAGAAAAGAAAGTGGGAGGATATATCAATAAATAAGAAGGAAAGAAAGAGAATGAAAGGAAGTATAATGGAAGAGTTTATATTACAAAAAATTGAAAATGTGACTTTTAGGTCAGGTGTGTTGGCACATAACTTTAATCTGAGCGCTCAGCAGTCAGAGGTGGGAATCAAGACAGCTGTGAGTTTGAGGCCATCCTGAGACTACATAGTGAATTTCTGGCAGCCTGATCTAGAGTGAGGCCCTACATCAAACAGACAAACAAACAAAAAGAAAATTAGACCATTATCATTTTCAAGTAAAATGATAGGAAATTTTAGGAGACCACAATTGAACAATTACTGTACTGCATACCATGATAATTATGCAGGAAAGATAACCCAAGTTACATATAACCTAGTTAAATCTTCAAATGTCAGTCAAGACTCAGTGTCCCATACAATTCAGAGAAGTTTAAAAAAAGTATGTTACCTGGAAAGGGTGAACTACTAGACTGGTCTAAGTGGGACCTTTCTCACCCTACATGAATATTCCTATGCCAACTGGATTGTGAGGGAGTTTCTGACCTCAAAATGAAAAATAAAAACAAAATGGCCACTTCTGCCCAGTGGCAAGATAGTTCCAGATAAGAGCCTCAAGATTTTAGAAGCATTTTAATGTAAATGGAGTAATGGAATTCAGATGTTAGTTTATACATTTTTGTATCTGAGAAGCATATTTGAATAAGTAATTTTGATTAGAAAAATCAGATTGACACATATATGTATAAGAATACTGAAAATTTTATCATTACAATTACCCTGAATTAAGGGATGAAATATTCTATATCCCACACATTAAGAGGTTATCATTCTGCATAAAGAATAACAAAACGGGAATGGCAAGAAGATGATTAGTCTTCATGGCCAATTTCACTAGATTTGGAGTCACTTAGGAAACACTTCCTTGGGTACATTTGTGATTGAGTTACTAGAGACTTAATTGAGAGACCTGCTGCCTATGTGGACAATACAATGTCATCGGCTGGATTTGAAATCTAAAAGGAAGGAGAAAAATTAGAAAGACAACGAAAAATAGGCTTTTTCTGTTTCTCTACTTCCTGGTTAGTGAAATGTACCAAGGGATTCCAACCAGTCTTCCTTTAGCACTTGTATGGTCTATACCTTCAGATTGTTAGCCCAAATTAATTATTCCTATATTAACATGGTCCTGGTTAATAGGTCACAGCAATGAAAAAATGCTTACATAGAAAATCGGTATCAAGAAATGAAGATGATAATGTGCAAAATGTGACTAAGTGGTTATTATGCCATTGGAACTGATTTCTGGAAGAAATGTGGCAAAATTTGGAACTGCTCCTAACTGAAGGCTTGAAATGCTACTTAGAGAGCTTAAGAAATCAACCACTCTCATGGGAGTGCACAAGTTCAGAATGTTGATAGGAATATGAATAGAGATCAGGCATTGTGGCACCAGATTTTAATCCCAGCACTGCAGGCAGGGAGGGGGGGGTGGACACTGAGACTTTGAGTTAGCAGAATCCTTGTGAGTTGAGACTACATAATTAATTCCAGGTAGGCCTTGGCTAGAGCATAATCCTACTTCAAAAAAACAAGAAAACAAAAGAATGTAAAAGAAGTAAGAAAGAAGAAAGAAAGGAAGGAAAGAAGGGAGGTGAAAGGGGATTGGATAAGTCACAGCTCACAGTTTTTTAGCAGAAAACCAAAATTCTATCAGGAATCTGACTACAGGCCTTTTAATTTAAATTTTGGCACAGAAGTTGACTGCATTGTGCCCCTGTCCCTACAATTTACACGAGACTTAATTCAACAGCCTTGAACTCATTTGAGAAAATGTAATAGGAGCATAGGATATATGCTGTGCCATGGCTACTTCCTTACTGCTCTTATGAAGATACAGAAAGAGAACAAGATAGAGAAAGAATGGGAGAGAGAGAGAGAAAGAGAGAAAATGAGAACCACATAGATGCGGATATACTAGAAAGATATGAAAAATGAGGAATTATGAAACGAAAGAAGTATGGGACCAAGAGTCAGTATTTTCTTAAATAATGGCACATGTGTCTGGAGTTTGTCGGCAGTGGCTGGAGACACTGCCACAGCCATTTTTTCTCTCCCTACCTTTCTTCCTGTGTCAAATTAAATAATTAATTAATTAAAATAAAATAAAAAGAGAGCGGGCCTGGTGGTGGTGCACACCTTTAATCCCAGCACTTGTGATGCATAAGAACTCTGTGATTTTAAGGCCACCCTGAGAAAAGCTTGTGAATTCCAGGTCAGCCTAGGAGAGAGTGAGATCCTACCTCGAAAAACTTAGAAGAGAGGGAGAGAGAGAGAGACAGAGACAGAGAGAGAGAGAGGGAGAAAGAGAGAGGACAGGCTGGTCGAATTGCTTAGGGGTTAAGGCACTTGCCTGCAAAGCCTAAGAAGGCTTGTTGGAATCCCCACATCCCAGATATAGCTGCCAGATGCAAAAGTGACATGAGCTTGCAATGTCGCACAGGTGCACTAGGGGGAGAGCACATGTGTAGAATGCGGAGAACACATTTGAAGTTTGTTCACATAGGCTGAAAGGCCCTGGCTTGCCAATCTCTCTCAACCTCTCTGTCTCTCTGGCTCTTTTTCACTTTTTCTTTCTCTCAAAAAAATAGAGATTAAAGGAAATTTTAAATTCTATTGCCACTAAATTAAACTCAATTTTATATGTTTCACAGCCAAAGACAAATTTCAAACTACTATGACAAAACAAACACTTATATAAATTTATTACTATGTAGACACAATGTCTTGAAGGTTTCAACATTCATAATAAATAATTAAAAAAAATATTAGGAAACAAAGAAGTAAATAATGAAATATAATAGTAGCTGAAGATGGCACTGAAGCTCTGTCTCTGTGAAGGAGACCCACACATTTAATATGCTGAGGGAAATTTTCATTTTATGATTGAAAATAAAACCAACATAGACTCTAGCTCTTAGCTCTTAGACTGGATGAGCACAGTCTGGGATATTATGCAAACATACACAGAAAAGAATACTTCCTTATATGTGGATGTTAAATATGTACATGTTTTCTTTTTGTGGCAGGTTCTTTATCTACCCAGGTTGACCTGGAAATTTCTATGCAGCCTCAGGGTGGCCTCAAACTCAAGGCCATCTTCCTACCTCTGCCTCCTGAGTGCTGGGATTAAAGCCGTGTACCACCACAGCTGGGTTGGATGTTAAATATATTAAGAGTATTGGATAGGAAGAAATTAATTTTTAAGACTCTATACTAGCTAGCTGTGTATAATCCCATTACTCAGAAGGCATGTATGGGTAGATTGCATGAGTTGAAGGTCACGCTTTCCTACATAAGTGTATTTAGTACAGCCTGGACTAAAGAATGAGACATTTCCTCAGAAAAGTAAAGAGAAAAGAAAGTGGGAGGATATATCAATAAATAAGAAGGAAAGAAAGAGAATGAAAGGAAGTATAATGGAAGAGTTTATATTACAAAAAATTGAAAATGTGACTTTTAGGTCAGGTGTGTTGGCACATAACTTTAATCTGAGCGCTCAGCAGTCAGAGGTGGGAATCAAGACAGCTGTGAGTTTGAGGCCATCCTGAGACTACATAGTGACTTTCAGGCAGCCTGATCTAGAGTGAGGCCCTACTTCAAACAGACAAACAAACAAAAAGAAAATTAGACCATTATTATTTTCAAGTAAAATGATAGGAAATTTTAGGAGACCACAATTGAACAATTACTGTACTGCATACCATGATAATTATGCAGGAAAGATAACCCAAGTTACATATAACCTAGTTAAATCTTCAAATGTCAGTCAAGACTCAGTGTCCCATACAATTCAGAGAAGTTTAAAAAAAGTATGTTACCTGGAAAGGGTGAACTACTAGACTGGTCTAAGTGGGACCTTTCTCACCCTACATGAATATTCCTATGCCAACTGGATTGTGAGGGAGTTTCTGACCTCAAAATGAAAAATAAAAACAAAATGGCCACTTCTTCCCAGTGGCAAGATAGGTCCAGACAAGAGCCTCAAGATTTTAGAAGCATTTTAATGTAAATGGAGTAATGGAATTCAGATGTTAGTTTATACATTATTGTATCTGAGAAGCATATTTGAATAAGTAATTTTGATTAGAAAAAAACAGATTGACACATATATGTATAAGAATACTGAAAATTTTATCATTACAATTACCCTGAATTAAGGGATGAAATATTCTATATCCCACACATTAAGAGGTTATCATTCTGCATAAAGAATAACAAAACGGGAATGGCAAGAAGATGATTAGTCTTCATGGCCAATTTCACTAGATTTGGAGTCACTTAGGAAACACTTCCTTGGGTACATTTGTGATTGAGTTACTAGAGACTTAATTGAGAGACCTGCTGCCTATGTGGACAATACAATGTCATCGGCTGGATTTGAAATCTAAAAGGAAGGAGAAAAATTAGAAAGACAACGAAAAATAGGCTTTTTCTGTTTCTCTACTTCCTGGTTAGTGAAATGTACCAAGGGATTCCAACCAGTCTACCTTTAGCACTTGTATGGTCTATACCTTCAGATTGTTAGCCCAAATTAATTATTCCTATATTAACATGGTCCTGGTTAATAGGTCACAGCAATGAAAAAATGCTTACATAGAAAATCGGTATCAAGAAATGAAGCTGATACTGTGCAAAATGTGACTAAGTGGTTATTATGCCATTGGAACTGATTTGTGGAAGAAATGTGGCAAAATTTGGAACTGCTCCTAACTGAAGGCTTGAAATGCTACTTAGAGAGCTTAAGAAATCAACCACTCTCATGGGAGTGCACAAGTTCAGAATGTTGATAGGAATATGAATAGAGATCAGGCATTGTGGCACCAGATTTTAATCCCAGCACTGCAGGCAGGGAGTAGGGGGGGGACACTGAGACCTTGAGTTAGCAGAATCCTTGTGAGTTGAGACTACATAATTAATTCCAGGTAGGCCTTGGCTAGAGCATAATCCTACTTCAAAAAAACAAGAAAACAAAAGAATGTAAAAGAAGTAAGAAAGAAGAAAGAAAGGAAGGAAAGAAGGGAGGTGAAAGGGGATTGGATAAGTCACAGCTCACAGTTTTTTAGCAGAAAACCAAAATTCTATCAGGAATCTGACTACAGGCCTTTTAATTTAAATTTTGGCACAGAAGTTGACTGCATTGTGCCCCTGTCCCTACAATTTACACGAGACTTAATTCAACAGCCTTGAACTCATTTGAGAAAATGTAATAGGAGCATAGGATATATGCTGTGCCATGGCTACTTCCTTACTGCTCTTATGAAGATACAGAAAGAGAACAAGATAGAGAAAGAATGGGAGAGAGAGAGAGAGAGAAAAAGAGAACCACATAGATGCGGATATACTAGAAAGATATGAAAAATGAGGAATTATGAAACGAAAGAAGTATGGGACCAAGAGTCAGTATTTTCTTAAATAATGGCACATGTGTCTGGAGTTTGTCGGCAGTGGCTGGAGACACTGCCACAGCCATTTTTTCTCTCCCTACCTTTCTTCCTGTGTCAAATTAAATAATTAATTAATTAAAATAAAATAAAAAGAGAGCGGGCCTGGTGGTGGTGCACACCTTTAATCCCAGCACTTGTAAGGCATAAGAACTCTGTGATTTTAAGGCCACCCTGAGAAAAGCTTGTGAATTCCAGGTCAGCCTAGGATAGAGTGAGATCCTACCTCGAAAAACATAAGGATAGAGGGAGAGAGAGAGAGACAGACACAGAGAGAGAGAGGGAGAAAGAGAGAGGACAGGCTGGTCGAATTGCTTAGGGGTTAAGGCACTTGCCTGCAAAGCTTAAGAAGGCTTGTTGGAATCCCCACATCCCAGATATAGCTGCCAGATGCAAAAGTGACATGAGTGTGCAATGTGGCACAGGAGCACTAGGGGGAGAGCACATGTGTAGAAGGCGGAGAACACATTTGAAGTTTGTTCACATAGGCTGAAAGGCCCTGGCTTGCCAATCTCTCTCAACCTCTCTGTCTCTCTGGCTCTGTTTCACTTTTTCTTTCTCTCAAAAAAATAGAGATTAAAGGAAATTTTAAATTCTATTGCCACTAAATTAAACTCAATTCCACTATCGGGACACGATGGCTCTCGAGAGCCTGCGAATGCGTGAACAAACCCTCAGAGTACACATTGGAAACCCGACATTCCTAAGTCTTCCTGGCCTGGCTTCAGCAATTTTGCCCTGGGCCTATAAGGCATGAAGAATGTGCATACTTGCATACGGGTTTTACTCATATTCTGTTTGCCCTCTCGAACTTGGGACACTTCTGTGTGTCTGCTGCCTCAAACAGACGTCAGTCCTCCGGCTAGAAAGGGGCTCAGGACTCATAGGTAGTGTCTCACTTCACCTGTAAGCTCTGCATGTCCCATGCGCATGTGACCACTTAAGTCACGTGTGTGTCAGGGGCCTCCTTTCCCTAGCGCACAGAGATTCCCTGCATGGTCGTGGCATTCTGTCGGTCTGAAAAGCTCCCGATTCCCTATCCTAGGCTGAGCAAGGCTCTCAGCCTAGGTTAGGGAATCGGCTCTCTTCAGAAAATGGGTCAGCTTTATCCCATCCACAAAGGCGGCTGAGGCACGACCATATGCCTGCCCGAGTCGCTGTTGCTCAAATTGAGCAATTTTTTCGGGTTCACCCCCTCACGTACAAGTGTTGAGCCTACTGGAATGGGGATGTCTGAAATGTGAGGGAGCAGGGCCCGGAGGGTGTGTTTCTCTGGGAATAAGAGAGCTCCAGAAAGTATCCATTAATTGGCTGAAGGAGAAGGGCCTCCACGAGTGCCGGGCCAGCTGACAGACCAGGTGAGGCTGCCTCACACGTCAAACATTCGGACATTTGAAAATCGTTGAGAACGCCTGAGTCCACTCACGTGGACTGCGCACTTTCCCCTGTCCCTGGTGATGATGAGGTGTCCCCTTTTCTAAACCGTGCAGGGATGCTGGTGCAGCTTTCTTGAGAGAGAGGCTGACAACTCCAGGACTTCTACGGAGCGGTGCTTTGCTTCCACCCAATGACACAGGCGGCAGCAGTCTTGCTTCTGGGTGGAACGCCACTCACATAGGTTCTTCAATTCCTTCTGGACGTGTTTGGAATAGGATTTGAATCAGAATAAAATTCCTAGGTACACATGACAGGTGCTGGGCAAGGAGGCTGTCACTTTTCAGTAACCTGTGTTGAGCACATTGACGTCCCCCCGCCCCCACAAGGAAAAAGAAAGTATTTTACTTCATTAAATGTGAGAGAGAAACAAACAGAGATAGGGAGGAGAAAGGGAGAGATAGAGGGAACTGGCACACCGGGTGCCCTACCGAACATGAGCGCCCCCTTCTGCATCGGGCTCGCATGCGTCCCGGGGATTCGAACCGGGTTCCTTTGCCTTCCCAGCAAATGCTCTAAGCGCCAGTCCATCTCCCGGTTCCCACAGTGCCCGTGCCTGGTCTCCTTACCCTTGCTGTTTTCCAGCTATTCCTGAGCTCCAGTAGCGCCTGAACTGGAATTCAGGACGTAGCCTGAATTTGTCATCATTGTGAGGAGCAAGTGAGGCCACAGAAAAGTATAACTGTGTTCCCAGTGGAGCCTGTGTTACGTACTTACCATATTTTCCTTGATGTGTGTGAACGTTGCTCAGTGAACCAGGGGCACGTCCGTGATTTTCCAATACTTACCCTTTTGGTCCTTCATTCCACCTGCACCCACTGTCGGGTCACGATGGCTCTCGAGAGCCTGCGAATGCATGAACAAACCCTCAGAGTACACGTTGGGAACCCGACACTCCTACGTCTTCCTGGCCGGGCTTCAGCAATTTTGCCCTGGGTGTATAAGGCATGAAGAATGTGCATACTTTCATACGGGTTTTACTCATATTCTGTTTGCCCTCTCGAACTTGGGACACTTCTGTGTGTCTGCTGCCTCAAACAGACGTCAGTCCTCCGGCTAGAAAGGGGCTCAGGACTCATAGGTAGTGTCTCAATTCACCTGTAAGCTCTGCATGTCCCATGCGCATGTGACCACTTAAGTCACGTGAGTGTCAGGGGCCTCCTTTCCCTAGCGCAGAAAGATTCCCTGCATGGTCGTGGCATTCTGTCGGTCTGAAAAGCTCCTGATTCCCTAACCTAGGCTGAGAGCAAGGCTCTCGGCCTAGGTTAGGGAATCGGCTGTCTTCAGAAAATAGGTCAGTTTTATCCCATCCACAGAGGCGGCTGAGGCACGGCCATATGCCTGCCAGAGTCGCTGTTGCTCAAATTGAGCAATTTTTTCGGGTTCACCCCTTCACGTACAAGTGTTGAGCCTACTGGAATGGGGATGTCTGAAATGTGAGGGAGCAGGGCCCGGAGGGTGATTTTCTCTGGGAATAAGAGAACTCCAGAAAGTATCCTTTAATTGGCTGAAGGAGGAGGGCCTCCACGAGTGCCGGGACAGCTGACAGACCAGGTGAGGCTGCCTCACACATCAAACATTCGGACCTTTGAAAATCGTTGAGAACACGTGAGTCCACTCACGTGGCCTGCCCACTTTCCCCTGTCCCTGGTGATGATGAGGTGTCCCCTCTTCTCAACCGTGCAGGGATGCTGGTCGAGCTTTCTCGAGAGAGAGGCTGACAACTCCAGGACTTCTAAGGAGCGGTGCTTTGCTTCCACCCAATGACACAGGCGGCAGGAGTCTTGCTTCTGGGTGGAACGCCACTCACATAGGTTCTACAATTCCTTCTGGACGTGTTTGGAATAGGATTTGAATCAGAATAAAATTCCTAGGCTACACATGACAGGTGCTGGGCAAGGAGGCCGTCACTCTTCAGTAACCTGTGTTGAGCACATGGACGCCCCCCCGACCCCACGAGGGAAAGAAAGTATTTTACTTCTTTAAATGTGAGAGGGAAACAGACAGAGATAGTGAGGAGAAAGGGAGAGATAGAGGGAACTGGCACACCGGGTGCCCTACTGCACATGAGCGGCCCCTTGTGCATCGGGCTCGCATGCGTCCCGGGGATTCCAACCGGGTTCCTTTGGCTTCCCTACAAAAAGCTCTAACCGCGAGGCCATCTCCCGGTTCCCACAGTGCCCGTGCCTGATCTTCTTTCCCTTGCTTTTTCCAGCTATTCCTGAGCTCCAGTAGCGGCTGAACTGGAATTCAGGCCGTAGCCTGAATTTGTCATCATTGTGAGGAGCAAGTGAGGCCACAGCAAAGTATAACTGTGTTCCCAGTGGAGCCTCTGTTACGTACTTACCGTATTTTCCTTGATGTGTGTGAACGTTGCTCAGTGAACCAGGGGCACGTCCGTGGATTTCCAATACTTACCCTTTTGGTCCTTCATTCCACCTGCACCCACTGTCGGGTCACGATGGCTCTCGAGAGCCTGCGAATGCGTGAACAAACCCTCAGACTACACCTTGGGAACCCGACACTCCTAAGTCTTCCTGGCCTGGCTTCAGCAATTTTGCCCTGGGCCTATAAGGCATGAAGAATGTGCATACTTGCATACGGGTTTTACTCATATTCTGTTTGCCCTCTCGAACTTGCGACACTTCTGTGTGTCTGCTGCCTCAAACAGACGTTAGTTTCTCTGGCTAGAAAGGGGCTCAGGACTCATAGGTAGTGTCTCACTTCACCTGTAAGCTCTGCATGTCCCATGACGCATGTGACAACGTAAGTCATGTGTGTGTCAGGGGCCTCCTTTCCCTAGCGCACAGAGATTCCCTGCATGGTCGGGGCATTCTGTCGGTCCGAAAAGCTCCCGATTCCCTAACCTAGGCTGAGAGCAAGGCTCTCAGCCTAGGTTAGGGAATCGGCTGTGCTTCAGAAAATGGGTCAGCTTTTATCCCATGCCACAAAGGCGGCTGAGGCACGGCCATATGCCTGCCCGAGTCGCTGTTGCTCAAATTGAGCAATATTTTCGGGTCACCTCCCTCACGTACAAGTGTTGAGCCTACTGGAATGGGGATGTCTGAAATGTGAGGGAGCAGGGCCCGGAGGGTGTGTTTCTCTCGTGATTAAGAGAGCTCCAGAAAGTATCCTTTAATTGGCTGAAGGAGGAGGGCCTCCACGAGTGCCGGGCCAGCTGACAGACCAGGTGAGGCTGCCTCACACATCAAACATTCGGACATTTGAAAATCGTCGAGAACGCCTCAGAGGTCCACTCGCGTGGACTGCCCACCTTTCCCCTGTCCCTGGTGATGATGAGGTGTCCCCTATTCTAAACCGTGCAGGGATGCTGGTCCAGCTTTTCTTGAGAGAGAGGCTGACAACTCCAGGACTTCTAAGGAGCGGTGCTTTGCTTCCACCCAATGACACAGGCGGCAGGAGTCTTGCTTCTGGGGGGAACGCCACTCACATAGGTTCTTCAATTCCTTCTGGACGTGTTTGGAATAGGATTTGAATCAGAATAAAATTCCTCAGGTACACATGACAGGTGCTGGGCAAGGAGGCCGTCACTCTTCAGTAACCTGTGTTGAGCACATTGACGGTCCCCCCCGCCCCCACAAGGAAAAGAAAGTATTTTACTTCTTTAAATCTGAGAGAGAAACAGACAGAGATAGGGAGGAGAAAGGGAGAGGTAGAGGGAACTGGCACACCGGGTGCCCTACCGCACATGAGCGCCCCCTTGTGCATCGGGCTCGCATGCGTCTCAGGGATTCGACCGGGTTCCTTTGGCTTCCCAGCGAAAAGCTCTAACGGCCAGGCCATCTCTCCGTTAGCACAGTCCCCGTGCCTGGTCTTCTTTCCCTTGCTTTTTCCAGCTATTCCTGAGCTCCAGTAGCGGCTGACCTGGAATTCAGGACATAGCCTGAGTTTGTCATCATTGTGAGATGCAAGTGAGGCCACAGCAAAGTATAACTGTGTTCCCAGTGGAGCCTGTGTTACGTACTTACCGTATTTTCCTTGATGTGTGTGAACGTTGCTCAGTGGACCAGGGGCACGTCCGTGGATTTCCAATACTTACCCTTTTGGTCCTTCATTACACCTGCACCCACTGTCGGGTCACAATGGCTCTCGAGAGCCTGCGAATGCGTGAACAAACCCTCAGAGTACACGTTGGGAACCCGACACTCCTAAGTCTTCCTGGCCGGCTTCAGCAATTTTGCCCTGGGCCTATAAGGCATGAAGAATGTGCATACTTGCATACGGGTTTTACTCATATTCTGTTTGCCCTCTCGAACTTGGGACACTTCTGTGTGTCTGCTGCCTCAAACAGACGTCAGTCCTCCGGCTAGAAAGGGCTCAGGACTCATAGGTAGTGTCTCACTTCACCTGTAAGCTCTGCATGTCCCATGCGCATGTGACCACTTAAGTCACGTGTGTGTCAGGGGCCTCCTTTCCCTAGCGCACAGAGATTCCCTGCATGGTCGTGGCATTCTGTCGGTCCGAAAAGCTCCCGATTCCCTAACCTAGGCTGAGAGCAAGGCTCTCAGCCTAGGTCAGGGAATCGGCTGTCTTCAGAAAATTGGTGAGTTTTATCCCATCCACAAAGGCGGCCGAAGCACGGCCGTATGCCTGCCCGAGTCGCTATTTGTCAAATTGAGCAATTTTTTCGGGTTCACCGCCTCACGTACAACTGTTGAGCCTAGTGGAATGGGGATGTCTGAAATGTGAGGGAGCAGGGCCCGGAGGGTGTGTTTCTCTGGGAATAAGAGAGCTCCAGAAAGTATCCTTTAATTGGCTGAAGGAGGAGGGCCTCC